>CAMZMU010000106.1:31507500-32014178 GCA_947311845.1 Poa pratensis | reverse complement strand
CTTGCTCCGCCTGGAAATCTGGAACAAAACCTACAACAACACAAGTTGGGTGAACAAAAAGGACAGATTGTGAACTCATGAGATCAAGGCAGTCATGCTTACACTCGAGCTGTCTGTTCACGATCTCCATCTCGCCAAGCACATATTCCTCCCGTTGAGTGGGTAAAGCAGGCCTAGCCCTCATCCTATCCAGCTCACCGCGGGTATTCTCCAGCTCTTGCTCCAGTTTTGTGACTCGAGCCTTCATATAACGCATTACTGCGGCATCGTTCGCCACCTGAGCTCGAGATCGAGTGGGGGCGCGATGCCGCGACGAACTGGATGAAGTGGCGGCTGGCTGTTTCTGTTCCAAATATCATAAAAGTTTCGTGAGAAACTCATCACAAAGCTTACGCGAGTAACAGCACACAGCCTTACAGGCAGAAGCATAACGAGTAAATTAATACAAAGGTAGCAAAAGCACATGCATACTCGCATGGTCATAAGTTTAATTACAAGGCATAAAAGGCGCGGCTGCCCTACTTCTCCGACACCGACTCAGACCTAGCCCTACTCGCACGGGCGGCGACCTCTGTTGCCCGACGTTCCATGGTGTTCATAAAAAGGTTGGCCAGCCGGGTGGCTCGCTCGCTAACATGCTTCAAAGATATTAGCTTCCCGCCGGCCTTCCGAGGGAAGTCAGACATCGCCGCCTCGAAGTTACCCTCTATCCCATGACCTAGTATCAGCTTGAGGGTGGACTCCGAGCCGCGTACCGTAAGGGCGCGAGCAAAGTTCGCCATGGTCAAAGTTCCTGGACCAAGCACATCAGCAAAGCCGTCAGCAGTCGACGGCACCTCCGTCGTTGGGAGTACGTTCTTGTGCACGGGGAGGGTGCTGGCAGACTTGGCAAGGGCATCCTTCGCCTAGACAAATTGAGCGCCAAGATCACCTATAACCTGGTCGAGTGATAACTTATCACTCACCATGTCAGTAGGTGTTGGCACACCAATCGCCTCTGCAACAAATACCAGCAAGAGCAAATATTAGTACATAATACCCAACAGGGTACACACGAAGCATGCAAAAGGAAAGTTGCTAACCTCCCACGTCCCAGCAAGGCCAGCCAGTCGTTCAGCAAACCCTCTCTCGCGCACGGCGGCTGTGTCCTTGGCGGCATCCAAAGTCTTCTTTGACTCAGCGCGCTGGGAGGCGATTGCTTCCTCCAGTTCCTTCACCCGGGATTCAGCATATGCCTTGTCACCTGAGTTAGATGGCCAGGTGTCATTCACAATCGACAAAGCAAAGACAGAGCAAAAGGAACTTCGAATTCAGAAGTCAAACACACTTACGGCTGAGTTGCTCATGGCAGCGCGCAGATTGTCCCTGTCCTGTTCAACCTGGACAAAAGCTTTGCCTGCTTCCACCAGGTTGAGGTAGAAGGGCTGCATGCACATGGAACGAGCATAAGTTATACACAAATAGTCCCAGGATGAGGGCTCAGCAAACGACACTTACGTGTTCAACCCAAGGTGCAGGCTTGGCAGCAGAAGTCCCAATTTCTGGAGTCGACGCACTCGCAATCTTGGCGGCCTCAATGGTAGTGGCCGTGGCTACTGTTTTTACGACCTCAGTCGCAACAGGAGAAGCTTCTGGCTGATCTGGAGTCGAAACTCTCTCGGCTGGAGGAGTCGGAGGGCGCACAGTCTCGGCACTACGAGTGACCGAAGACATACAACATAAGCAAAAGTACTCAACAAGCGAAAACTTTAGTACAAAAAGCTCAGGAGCAAACCTGTGCTCTTCTTCTTCATCAGTGTCAAGGTCTTCAAAGTTTGGGCCTCCAAAAAGTAGCTCCCCACCCGACTGAGGAGGAGGAGCCGAGCTCAAAGGGCTCACGTTCAAAGGAGCAGCTGTGATCGTAGGAGACGAACCCGAGTCTCCGTCATCTCTCACATCTGATTCCTTGGCGGGTGAACTCATGGAGGAAGACACAACTTGGGCCGCCCGACGGCGCTTGCGAGTGGGAACCTCGCTCACATCATCAGTCGTGGCAAGCTCCTTGTCCTGTGCTTCTTCAACCCCTTCCTCTTCAACCTCTTCCGTGGGAGATGTGGTAGCCGAAGGTAGAGGCGATTCGTCTCCTCCCTTCGCTTCTACCGTCACCTCTGTTTCATGAGTTGGGCCATCTTCGGGTAGAGGAGGAAGGGTTGAGGCGGTTGAGTGGCCCTGCATACAAAATACATCAGTCGAAAGTCACAAAGATGCACAGTATAATAACAAAAGCAGGAGATCATAAATTCGATAGATTCACTAACCTCTGGCAAAGGCTTTTCAGCCCCATAAGGAGCGACAGGGCAGTCGACGTTGCAGGGCTCGCTGGATTTTGTGCTGGTGATGGACCGCACATGTGACACCAGCTCGCTCCTAGACGCTCCTCCTTGTTCATCCGAGTGGAGTCGAGAGGACCTTCATACTGCCACATAGGGTGAGCTCGCGCGCGGAGCGGCCACACCCGCATCTTCACAAAGGTGGCAATTAGATGCACACCAGTGACGCTGTTAAGCAGTCCTCCAATCGTCTCCAGCAGAGGCGCCGCTTCCGCCATTTCTTCAGTCGAAAGCTCATGGTCCCAGGCCTTCGTCCTAGCGGCTATACCGCAGTCGAAAATGCTGGGACCCCTTCCTGGTCGACTAGCACATAAAACCACCTTTTCCTCCACCCTTGCGCCGAGTCGACTGGCTTCAGGGCAAAGTATCGGGTGTCGCTGCGCACTTGGATCTGAAGGCCTCCAACTGGATAGGTTCGGCCGCCTCGGTTGTTGGGCCGGACCATGAAGATAGATTTCCACAGAGCCCAGCTGGGAGCAACTCCCAGGAAGCACTCGCACAATACCATGAAACAGGCAATGTGCATAATGCCGTTCGGGGTGAGATCATGGATCTGCACCCCATAGGCGAACAGCAAACCACGAACGAAGTCGTGGAGGGGAAAAGATAGACCCCTGGGCAAAAACTCCGCAAAACATACGCGCTCATTTGCGCGAGGCTCGGGGAGTACCTCTTTCGATGGCGCGCGGACGGTAAGCTGGTCCGCCGGCGGCAGCAGTCTATCCTCGCGGAACTTCTCGAGATGTGCCGCTTTGATCGTGGACTTCATCCAGTCGCCGTCGCTTTTCTTGAGGTCGACGGCGGCCGCAGATGCGCTTGCCGCGGTTTTCTTCCCCTTCAGAGCGGCCGCGTTAGTCGCGGGCGCATCGGCGGCAGAAGCTTTCCTCTTTGGCGCCATGGCGGTGGTGGCTAAGGAGAACAGCATGAGCTTGGGCACAAGAGCAATGGAGCAGGAGCGCAAGGAAGAAGATGGAACAGGGGCGGCTGATACGTCTCCAACGTATCCATAATTTCTGATGTTCCATGCTTATATTATACCAATTGCTACATGTTTTATATACACTTCGTATCACTTTTATGCATTTTCTGGGACTAACCTATTAACAAGATGCCACAGTGCCAGTTCACTGTTTTCTGCTGTTTTTGGTTTCAGAAAGTTACTTCTGGAAATATTCTCGGAATTGCACGAAACAAAAGGCCAGGTCCCTATTTTTCCAGCACGTACACGGAATCCGAAGGAGAGACGAAGATGTGCCAGGAGGTGGCCAAACCACACCTAGGCGCGGCTGGGCCCACAGCCGCGCCACCAGGTGGTTTGGGCCCCTCGGGGGTCCGCCGACATCGCCCCTTCGCCTATTTATTCCCCGAGACGTGAAAACCCTAAAACACCGAGCTTTCATCCAGAACATATTCGCTGCCGCCGCCGTCGTCAACCCTAACTCGGGGGGTTCCTGAAGCTCTTTCCGGCACACTGCCGGAGAGGGGAATCATCACCGGAGGGCTCTACATCGCCAAGCCCGCCTCCGGAGTGATGCGTGAGTAGTTCATCCTTGGACTATGGGTCCATAGCAGTAGCTAGATGGTTGTCTTCTCCACTTGTGCCATCATGTTTAGATCTTGTGAGCTGCCTATCATGATCAAGATCATCTTATTGTAATGCTACATGTTGTGTTTGCTCGGATCTGACTTATATTGATACCTATGTGGAGCTGAATATTATATTATCATGTCTATGTCATTTGTGATCTTGCATGCTCTCCGTTACTTGTTGAAGCCTTGGCCACGTGAATACTTGTAACTCCAAGAGGGGTATTTATGCATGATAGTTGGGTTCAACCTCTATTTAACCTGGGATAGTGACAGCAAGTTTAAGGTTGTAGATGTGTTGTTGCCACTAGGGGTAAAACAGCAATGCTTTATTCAAGGATGAATGTATTGTTTACATTACGCACATTACTTAATGCAATTGTCTGTTGCTTGCAACTTAATACTGGAAGGGGTACGGATGTTAACCGGAAAGTGGACTATTTAGGCATAGATGCATGCTGGATAGCGGTCTATGTACTTTGTCGTAATGCCCAAATGAATCTCATAGTAGACACCACAGCTCACACATGCATGTTATATGCACTTATCAATTGTCAATTGCCCAGCTGTAATTTGTTTACCCAGCATGTTAGTTATCTTATTGGAGAGACACCACTAGTGAACTGTGGACCCCGGTCCATTCTTTTACATCTGAAATACAATCTACTGCAATCATTGTTCTCTACTGTTTTATGCAAACAAACATCATTTTCCATTCGATACGTTTAACCCTTTGTTTTCAGCAAGCCGGTGAGATTGACAACCTCACTGTTAAGTTGGGGCAAAGTAGTTTGATTGTGTTGTGCAGGTTCCACGTTGGCACCGGAATCCCTGGTGTTGCGCCGCACTACACTCCTCCACCAACACCTTCGAAGCAAACCTCGTTTTCCTACTGGTCCGATTAAACCTTGGTTTCATACTGAGGAAAACTTACTGCTGCACTCATCATACCTTCCTCTTGGGGTTCCCAACTGACGTGTGACGTACAAGCAATTGTTTCTGGCACTATTAACCTAGAGCCACCAGCGGCGCGCAGAGCAAATGGCTGGTAAAAAAAAACAATGCCAGCGCCGTTCCCCTATTTACCACAAATCAAAGGCAATCACAGCCATTCAGATCCTAACCGTGTGCTACGCACGCAATCTCACCGTACACGTGGCAAACGCGGAGGGCAACCGTCGCCGGCCACTTCGCCCACTACGCACGCAAAAAGAGGAGCCATAATTACCTCTCCGTAAAAAGTGGGCCAGAGTGGTCAAATCAAGTCCAAACTGCACCGTCGTTCGGTCAGCTCTGCACAAATGGGCCCACCTACGTGTCACGTCCCATCCATCGCAGCATAACGCACGCCACGCGTGTCAGGCAGCGCAGTCGCCCAAAAACGTCATCCCTGACGTCATCTCAAGCGCTTTGATCTGAAATACATTCGAGTCCGCTCAACGCATATTGGTCACTCGATTGCCCTGTTTGGTTCGGGTGTGAAAAAGTAATGATAAGGCAAAATTGGTCACTCGACCGTTCCTTCGGCTGAGGCATATTACTCCCATCGGGAGCTATCAAAAATTTCTTCGACTAAAGATGCTCAAGACAATGATTTTGAGATTATCCTCTATTACAAGCAACGAAAAAAATAGCACGCTATTTCTCGATTAATAGCACGATATAGCGTATTTGGAGAGGCTATGCTATATTTAGCCTAAAGTTGACGCTACGGCGCTATTTTCGTCTTATACGTTCGAAACCACACTAAACGTGGTAACGTTATAGCTACGCTAACAAAAAGTCTGGAAATAACGTTAGGTGATGATGATGGCGGACAATCTGGTGGTTCTTCTAGTTATTCTGAAGATGATGTCAATGATTCTGATTAAAGTTTAAAATATTTATCTTTTAGTTTATTACTTTTTCATGGTTTTAAGCCTCATATTTGTATTTGTGCCATAGGTTTGGCCTTGACATTTGAATATGGTTACCTGGTTATGCATGTATTGTTTCTGAAAAAAAATTAGTGCTGAAATCCTTAATATTTGGCAATTTCTTACAACTTTTTCATCACGCCATTTTATATGTAATTTCGCTATATCACGCTATACTTGTATAGCTTTTGGAGGAGGGCCACGCTATTTTTGATAGCACGCTATTTTTTTCCTTGATTACAAGTAATAAAGCACAATCTCGGGGGCTACTCTCATCGGGAGCGCTGTCGCGCACCCGATAGAATTACGGCAAAAAAAATCTTCGATTAACATATGCAGGGTAAGAAGATTTTAAGATTATCCTCCATTGCAATCAATAAAGCACAATCTCGGGGGCTACTCCCATCGGGAGCGCTGTCGCGTGCCCGATAGAATAATGTCAAATGGTCAGTCGACAAATGAATCGACTCAGTTCATATACAAAATCATACTCGAAACATTCCCGAGTTGCGTCCGTCGCAAATACCTCGGATGTTGCACGCATAGTGCAAAGGTAAGACCCGCCGAACTTTCGAGCTGGGCTAAGGACCGTTCCAGCAACGTCAATCCTTATCTTTCCGTGTCAGCAGACATGATGAAAAATCCCGACGGACGCGTTGGGTAAAATTCAAAGTTATACTGCAGATCGACTCAGTAAGACCTCAAGCGGCCTAGTCGAATCTGACCAGTTTGTTCCAGATTCGAGTCCGGGGACTCGAGTTTGATTGAAGGCTAGTAAGGTTTTACCCGAATGTGTAGTTAACCAGTCCCGATCCGTCGAGTGTACTGGGCCTACTAAGCTATTATCACTTGATCTTCATAAGCAAAAACCACAGTCGAAATACTCGACATAGCCAACATGTGCTATTCATACAGGAATTCCAGTTATAATATACAGAATACAAAGCATATGACGTGCACTTACGAACGAGTCCATGCCCGATTCTTCGAGTCAGACAAGTACTCGGGGGCTACTGACAAGGGTATACATCTCGGGTACCCTACTGTGAGGGTACCTGGTGCACGTGACGATTAAGTCCCAATAGCGAAGAGCCTACTCGAAGCCCAAGACAAGAGGCCCAAGAAGATGGAGTACCCTCCAAGATTAGACATAGGCATAGTCGGTTTAGACTTTCCTTACGTGTAAACTAGGTCGGTTACGAACTCCCGAGACCCAGCCTATTTAAAGGCTGGGAGGGGTGCCGATCTAGGGACCAAGCCATACTCAAACCACCAAAGCTCTAGCGAGATCGACATCTCGCCGGAGCCACCTTGTAACCTCATAATCTCACGCGATCAATAACAGACAAGCAGGAAGTAGGGTCTTTACCTCCACTCGAAGGCCTGAACCTGGGTAAATCTTTGTCTCTGCTTGTCAGCCGACGAAACTACCAGTACTACCACGTTCTCTCCCCATAATCTCAACCCTAGGTCCTCAACCATGGGATTTGATGAGTGTGCCCCTCGTCAATTGCCATTATGGGAAAATCCATGATGAAGTGAGAGGTGGAGAATGTCATGGAAGTCGATATTGGAGGACTAGTAATGGTGATTGTAACCTTTGTGGTGATGAGGAACTTGCTTGGAGCTTCAGGAATCGTTGTAGCGGTATGTAAGTGGGGGCGACAAGACAGGTGAAGTTCAAAGTCTTACCTATAAGGGTGAAAATCCAAGGTCTGGCCTTAATTGGTTGTGTCTGGCAATGGTTTTGTTGAAAACATTGTTTTGAGAGCGGGGACTATCTCCAGGGTGAAAACCCAAGATCTTCGATCGGGAGATCGGGCGCGACGGCGCTTGTGCATTGTTTCCTTCTCGAAGGCGTTGCTTTAGGAGAGCTTGGATATCAGGTGGTGTCTTGATGGTAGTTGTACTACTGCTACCAGGACTGGAACTCTTTAGCGGGATTTTTCTGTTTTAGCTTTTTCTTCTTTTTTCGGTTGTGTGCATCCGTAATGCCATTAGAACATTGCCTTGTTGCAGAGGTTGGGTGTGATTGGTATCTCCGTGATATTAATATTTTTTTTTTAAATTACAACGACTAGTAAGTCTATCTTTATTTTTGCTAATTCATCGTTTTTAAATATATAAAGGAATCTTATGATCATTAGTAGTTAACACATTACAAAAGTCAAGTTCAACCAATTTGAGTTTTAAATTTTGTTGATGTTTTGAAAACATAAAATATAAAGAAGTTCTATTTGTCGTCAAAGATGAATTTATGTGAAAAGTGTGTTTTCCCTAGTCTTACTAATTAACGTTTTGCCGGCCCACGCAGCCGAGCAGTGATTGGTTTCTTGTTGGCCGTGTTGTCCATCAGACTATTTATAGTGGGGAGTAACATGAAATAGTAACATGCACATGTTACTAGCTTATGTTACTACCTCTATAGTGGGCAGTAACATAAGAGTGGTGTCATGCAAGTCTACATTAATTAGGTTGTAGACTCACATTGCATTGAAATATGTGATGTTTCGGTAACTAGCTATGTTAGTCCAACCTACTCTCTCCTCATTAATTACTTGCCACATCATCTTTTTTACTTACGTGGCATTGAAGTTACTAGCTATGTTCTCCAGTCTCATGGTTGGAGCGAACCCCCACGCAATCAAGACCCTTTCTCCTCCCAAAGAGTCCCACAGGCTCCTCTTCTTCCCGCATTCTCATCTTTCTCCTCCGTTGAACAGCTCCTTCTTCCCGCATTCTCATCTTTCTCCACAGGAGCTCGTCTCGAGTGGGAGATAGACGGACAGACAAGCAGAGGAAAAAAGGTTTGGTTCTCTTACGGATAATCTTTCTGTCATTTGTGAATTAATCTGTAGACCACTAGACCGTACTGCAATCTTCCGCTTTTCTATGAGAACCAAGAGCTCTATCATCCCAACGCACTCAACTTACAAAAGTAGTACGGTAGGCAAAGATCTCCTTTTTCTTTTTTTTGATCAATCTACGCCGGCCGGGCTCAAAGCCAGCCTGAACCGTATCTCAAACACAGCAATACAAAGATATTACAACCCACAAAACCCAATTTAGATCTGGGGAAAAAGAGGGAAAATAATTCTCCCTCCGTTCCAAATAGATGACTTTTGTTTGTGTACATACGGATATATTTAGACATCTTTTAGTGTACATACATGCATATGTAGACAAATGAAAGTCAAGTATTTTAGAACGGAGGGAGTACAAATTTATAGAGAGAAGCTCTCCAGGGGAGGCTAAGTGAGAGAACATGATCTCCTGAATGGATCAGTGACAAATCTATATGCATTTCTTAGTGTTGGCACATCATCTGATTAGAACCATCTGGTTTTCTGACTGAAGTTCGAAATGCGGTTTATTTTCTTTTAATAGGTCGAGTCTTAATGCTCGATTTGAAATTCAGTGGATAAAGGTCTGACGGGAAAACTGAAACTTACTTACCAAGTTCTTAGGATGTTGTTAACCTTTCTCTATTAGCTTATCTGGAGAATCTTAGTACGTCAATTACTTTTAGCTTTTTAAACATGGCTGTTCTTATAAACACGAATGCTTATTTTTAACCCAACAGTCATGGAGTTATGTGAAAGTTTCAGAAATTACTCCAACTCTATCATCCAAATGAAATCTTCAAACCAACCCTTTGACTAGGTTCAGGATTTGGAAACTCCCATGAATTCTATTCGTTTATGTATGGGAAGAAGGTTACAACCACATTTACACCATAAATTGAGTGGGCAAGCTGAAATAAAAGAATAGGAGCTAGCTTTCCGGAAATCAGAACTTTTAGAATCAGGAGACTGAACTAGAAGGATATTTGCAACTGGCCTTACAAAAGTAGTGTTAGTAGATTTGCTACCAATTGAACTTTCTGTTCTTGTATTTGATATGAACAGAGTTCACGGTAGAAGCTAAGTTAGAGAGCCAAAACTAAGAATCAGTTACAGATATATGTATATCTGCTTATCTTTGATACGCTATGGATACTTTAATTCCTAAAGAGAAATAAGTTCCTTTGGTAATTGCTGTTTTTATCTGCCGCTTTCATGTTTCTTTTTCCCTTGCAGAATATTTTTTTGATAACTAGAAGGACATAGCTTCATCTTATTTTGATTGTTGATCCAATCTTCATTATTAATAAATTACTATCATAGATGTTTACAATTTCAGGCTACACAATGCAAGAAATAGACTTCATAGACGTGATTGATGATATTATTGACCTGAGTAGCGATGAGGAGACTGATCAACAGGATCACATAACAACTCAGAGCCAGGTATCATCGCATGATGGGCTCTTAGCTGACGAAGAACTTCAGGATGTGTTTGTTGAAGCTGCTGAAGGAACTCAAGATGCTACCCAATCCGGAAATAAAGTTAAAGCTACCGCATCGTCTTCGGTTATGGAAAATGTTGTGAAAGCCACAGCTGCAGTGCCGAATTGCCCCTAACAATACAGACTTGCCCTCCAACAGCAGGGGTATTCCTAAGGTAAGTAAATTCTTCCCTGTCCCATTTTCTGTTAACTTGTGTGCTTATTATGAGACATTATAGAGACACCACGACAGGGACAAGTTTCGAATTAGCAGTGTCCATGATAGAGACAATTTTTTGTCAATGCAGGCCCCACTTCGACCACTCCAGAGGCTCTGACATTTGGAGGACATGATGCAAACCTGCTGAGGGTGAAGGTGCGACGTCCTAGGAAGAATTATCATACTGAAACACCTAGGAGAAGCCCTAGGCTTGAAGACAAGTACAAAGGTAGCAGCAAGTCTGTGAAACAGATTCTAGTCTATCGCAGGAGGTCATGCATACTCGATCCTGCAGAAGAATCAGCTGCTCTTGCAAACAATGCAGAATCTTCAAAAGCACTCTCTACTTGCCCGTTGGAACTTCAAAGTCTGGCCGGGTGGGGGGCTTTTCGGGGACGCCGTTGGAGATGCTCTAACAAGTCTGTGGAAGAATCAGCGGCTTCTACAAGCAATGAGATTTTTCGAAAATCATCTCTACTGGCCCCGCAAACTAAGGTGATACCCACAACGACAATTTGCATGTTGTTGCCTTGTTGGCCGGTCTAGTTTTTCTCCTCTATATGGTTACAGAACCACCGTCTCACGTGTTTTGTGGTCAGAACTCTTAGTGATGGCTGCTCGCATTGCACCGTCTATCTCAGAATTTTATGTTTGCACTTGTCTGTGACCACTTGGGTATATATCCCGTGAAGTTATGGAATTAAGGTTTTACTATAGGTATGTTGTTCTCCCATGATATCTCTTCAGGTTATGGAGTTCAGTTTACCATGCATGGGTAGCATGCAGAACTTGTACATACTGGATTTTTGGGGTAATTTTTCTGACAATTTAACCTCACTCAGCCAATCCAAATAAGAACCAAGGAGAATGTTTTGCATCGGAAAAAAAGCAACCTAGATTTGTAGTGGCTATGAAATCTTTACTTGAAAAGAATCTTGAGCTTATATGAACTGTAGACAACTGAGGAATATTTTATTCTTGAGAAAATATGTTTTATAATGTAGGCGGTAAGGCCGATGACAATCATCCATACGACGTGTGTGATTGTTGGTTAAACAACTCTTGATTTGCATGCGCATTTCTTCCTATTATATATCACAAGAAGATTGTGATGCAGATTATCAGATGTATTTTTCTTGTAGCTCGCCTTTCATGTTCTGTCGAAACTGAGATGTAGCCAACTGAAATTCCAAGCACAACTTCTCTGTGAAATGTTGTGAAAATGTATGGTCTGGTACTTGGAGCTACGTTTTAGTTGTGTACTTGTGTTCACTGATGAATTAATAACTCTCCAGATGCAGAACATTAGCCTGGGCTACTCACATGAAGCTTTCACACACTGATCTCACTTCGGCAACGAAATGGATAATCTGGACCCAACTATTTTTTCATAACCTGACATTGTGTTGTGCATTTCTCATATTTTTACTAGATCATTCAGAACAATGTAGAGCTTCTCCATTGTTCTGAATGATCTAGTAAAAATATGAGAAATGCACTGTCCTTACGACGGTTGTCGCCACCGAGGTTGTGGCTCCAGTTGTGGAGATCTTACCTGAGCTGCAGGATCATTGTGGGGATCATCTGTGGTGCTTCCAGTTGAGTCCTGCGAGTTGCCCTCCTCAGTGGAGCTAGGCCTTTTGGAGCCTTTGGCGGTGGACATCGCGCCATCCCCATCTCCGTCTGAGTCCTGCGAGTTGCCCTCCTCTGTGGATAGTGGATGTCCATCCATCCGGTCGCCCCTCTTTGACCGTGAAGCTATTTTGGCACGTATTGAACAGGCAGTCTTCGTGGACAAGCTTCGTGGCTTGCTCGCTTGCTTGGTGACAGCTAGCCCTGGATCTGGCGAGGCGATTGCTTGCCTCATAGCTGAGGAGGCTTCTACCGGCAAAATCAAAAAGGTGAAAAAGGCTCTTAGGAGCATAGGCAAGAAGGGTGGCGCCATTGGTAAGGCGCCCGCGACTGCTTAACGGCAGCTGCGTGGTCCTAGGGTAGTCGTCTACTGCGGTTGCTTTGCTAGAGTGGGGTTGTCGCTTCGTGAGTTGCTGGTTTTAAGTGTTGCCCTTTGTGGTTGTGTTGCCTCATGTTGTTGGTGTTTGTTGTATGGTTTTCGTCCGGTTTCTTCCACTAATAAACCGGGCACCTCCTTCTTAATAAATGGTTGGGGCAAAGCTTTTGCCCCACAGTTCAAAAAATTCAGAACAATGTCAGGCAGTGTTCATATGGTTCAGAACAAATTACAACAGACAAGGATCTATGTAAACCTTGAGCGCCAACTTTGCAACCATGATCCTCCGTCGCCAGTTTCTACCGTCTCTCGCCTTTTTCGGTGTTTTCCTTTCCATGTTTTCGTAATACACAATGGTACACAACTTGACACGTGTCTGGGAAATAAAAAGGCACTTTGAAATGTGACTCTTTGGTTTGAACTTGAAAATCCTGTGAGCATCGTGCAAGGTTGCTCAAGAAAAAAAGAATGATCTCAAATTAAAACTGATGTTGTTTTTCAGGGATGCATTTACATGCATCTTATTCATGCCAATCTGATGAAATTATTTACAGCAGTTCCTTTCATGTGACCAAACCACTGAAGTATCCACATACAATGGACGAAACTAGCTGATAAGTAAGAACAGTTAGAACAAAATGATCAGAAGAATATACACTTCACTCTACATAGTCTGGTGCAGGCTATAAAAAACAGAATAAATTCTGCTGTAGGTTCTTCCAGTTAACTTTACTCAGAACAAATGCAGCCCGTATTCAATATCTGCATTACTGATTGGTACATTTGTCCAGAAGAAGAGTGAAGAAGTCATACTGAATTAAACTAAATTAGCTTCCGGGCCTCCATGATCCGACGATGGAATGCCTCCATGAATACCTGCATGAGATATCCTCACCTGCAATGACAGCGACGAAACAAATCTCATCGCAGCCAGCCTCGTCCTTCTTCTTCTGCGGCAGTTTGAGATTTGAGATTGCCATGTTTTGTCGCAGACATAGATGTATTATATACAGTGAAGTTTTTTAGCACAATTTCATTGTGGAATTTTGAAAGACTGTGTTCTTTTTCTTACAAAGAACATCTGTTACATGAAGCTCTGAACTTGAACATAACCTGAAACTGTTGCAACAAAATACAAAATCTGGACACAACTGGTGTTCATTCCTGAGACTGTTGTTTGCATGTGCATATCTTATATTAACTGAATAATTCAGACTTCAGAGCATTACAAACTAATACCTGACACTATGCTTGACACAACTATTGTTCATATGGTTCAGCACAGGTGAAAACAAGATAAGGATTTATGTAACCACTAATGCAAACTCTATAGTATGATCCTCTATCCAATCTTTACTATTTTTCGCCTTTTTTTAATGCACAAAAACACAGAGCCTGACGTGTCTAAGAGGTAAAAATACTAACAATTTAAAAAAGAAAAGGAAATGTGACGCTGTCTCCATTATCATCTTTTCTGAACTTGAAAATCCTGTGAGCATCAGGTCTAGGTTGCTCACGCAAGAAGGATGATCTAAGACAGTAAACAAAAATTTATGTCATTCTTCTGAGGGATGCATTTACATACACCTTCTTCGTGCCAATCTGACGGAATGATTTATATAACAGGTACTTCTATGTGAATAAACCACTGCTGCATGTAATGACCTACCTGATACAGTCAGTAGGAACTGCTAGAACAAAATGGTTCAGGCTATACACCTCATGGCTCTGAATTACTCTGGTACAGGCTATAAACAGAATAAATTGTGCTGCAGGTTCTTCCAATGAACTTCACTCTGATCAAATACACAAGCCAGTAGGCACTAGCTGCATTACTGGTACATTTGTTCCAAAGAAAGAGTGAAGAATCCTACTGAATTAAGCTCAACTAATCCATTGCGTAGCTGCATTACTACTGAATTAATCCCTTGCATAGATTTACTTCTCAATTAAACTGTTCCACTACTGCTATCACATTAAACAAGCTAATCATCAGAAGTCAGAACAATGACAAGCCTCAACAACTCAGATTAATCATCCATAACATCCAGAAGATGAAGCAAACACAGATTTTACTGCATCCTCCTCGGTGTCCTAGCTTGTGGTGTGGTCGACTTGGTGGTGGCGGCGGCAGGACGCAGGTGATCAATGCGGACGCTGAGCGCGAGCATGTCGCCGGAGATCAGCTCCTGAGCACCGCCAAGAACATCCCCTGTCCGGGCACCGGCGCGCCGCCGGTCAGCGCGCTACTGCCCACCTTGGAGGCCATGAGGACGAGGTTGTCCTTGTCCTCGCCCGGGCGCTCCACGGAGATCTTGCACCAGAGCTGGGACGGCTCGCGGGCGCCGTCCGCCCTGACGCACACCAGCGACACGGCGGTGGCCGCGCCGAGCGCGCCGAGGGACACGAGGAAGAGGCTCTTGTCCTCCTCCCCGACGAGGACGTGCCAGCTCTGGGCCAGGGAGAAGCTGAGGTTCCAGGAGCGGCCGTAGCGGACCGTGACGGCGAGGCGCGAGTGGGCGGTGGCGAAGTGGTCCAGGAGCATCCCGCGGGAGCCGACGAACAGGCAGCCCGACTCCGGGCAGGCGCACGGCGCGGACTGGCACGCGCGCTGGTGGTCCGCGGCGCCGTGGTACACGACGTACCGCTCGCAGCCGTACGCCCTGTAGGGGCAGGGCACCTTGGCAGCGGCGACGACGGCGTCGAGCTCGCCGCAGTGGGCTGTGGCGCGGCTGCAGATGTCGACGTGGCCGGCGCGGCAGTAGCAGCACACGATGTGCCCCGCCGCCTCGCACTGCATCACAACATCCAGATTTTCTTCAGAAAAATATGTAGTATCTTTCTCATCTACCTTCCATGGCCTTGGCAAGAACGACGAAAAGAGTGTGTCTTTCTTCATCTACTCAAAAACAAATTCGTGATCTTGACAAAGAAATCTTGGCAAATCCGGCGAGAGACGGACTCACCTTGAACACGGGGGGACTGAGGGGGAGGAGACAGGCCTGGCAGTGGAGCAGCGCCACGTCCATCCTGATGTCCAGCTGCGGCCGCTCCGGCATGGCCTCCACCGCCACCATGGCACCCTCGCCGTCGTCGCCGTCCTGCATCGCCACCTCTCCTTCCTCTAGCTTCACCTCTGCCTCACTGCCGCTGTGATCCCCGAACTCCATTCCTGAATATTTGCTCTGGAAGAAATCAATATACCGGAGGAGCGCTCTTGGTGCGGTGAGTGTGAAAGGTGAGGGCAGAGCACCAACACCAAAGAGGAAGGAGATTCCGTTCTGGACATGTGGAGCCAGCTGAAGATTGCCGAAACTGGAAGGAGCGATGGCAATAATTCATGAGTGTGCAGACACATACAGTTCTGCAAAAGGAAAGTCTTGACCCAAAATGTTGAAATGGTGGCCTACGTATGAGGCGATTGCAGATTAATTAATGATCACTGTTTTTTTTTTTTTGAAATATTCGCTCGGTTGTAATGACTTCTTCACCTAAGAGCATCTCCACGGCGCGCCCAAAACAGCGTCCGGCAACGTTGCCGGACAGGCGCTGTTGGGCGCGCCGGCAACTGTTGCTGCGTTTTGGGAGCGTCGTCCTCCACCGGTCGTTCCCAGTAGACGGCCCCAATAGAATTAAAATCAGAATTGTGTCGAATAAAATCCAAATTATTACAAATAGTTCATGAACATAATTAAAAAAATTACAATAATCCAAATTAAATTAATTGGACAGTCAATTAGGCTGGCCGGCATTTTGTCCTTTGATTGTCCACAGATGCGCAACTAAATCATTTCGCAACTGCTCGTGAACTCTTTCATCTCGGATTTCAGCGTTGATTGTGAGATAGTTGGCAAAATCTTCGGGTATATCATCAGGCAATTCGGGATTAGGCTGGGCAAGAGGACCCTGATGATAGTATGGATGGTCATCATGTTCTGGAGGATCAAGACGTTCACTCTCGATGATCATGTTGTGCAAGATCACACAAGTCATCATCACCTCCCACATCTGATCTTTGGACCAAGTTAGAGAGGATACCTGACAATAGCGAAGTGAGATTGGAGCACGCCAAAAGCCCGCTCGACATCCTTTCTGACACCCTCCTGTTCTGATGCAAAATGGGATTGACTGTGACCTAGAGGGTTGGAGATGGTCTTCACAAATGTGGACCAACTTGGATAGATGCATCAGCTAGATAATACCCCTTGTCATACGCATGGCCATTGATCTCGTAGTTGCACGGTGGAGCTTTGCCTTCAGAAAGTCGGTTAAAAACCGAAGAGCATTGCAACACGTTGATGTCATTGTGAGTTCCAGCCATACCAAAGAAAGAATGCCAGATCCACAGATTATTATCAGCAATAGCTTCTAGCACGACACTGCATTCTCCAACATGACCCTTGTAAATTCCTTGCCATGCGAATGGGCAATTCTTCCATGCTCAATGCATGCAGTCGATACTTTCAAGCATCCCAGGAAATCCTCTAGCTGCATTTTGTGCCATCAGTCTAGTAGTGTCAGCTTCATTTGGTTGTCTCAAATACTCTGCCCCAAACACTGCAACCACAGCCCTGCAAAACCGATACATGGTTTGGATACATGTGGACTCGGCCATGCGGAGGCACTCGTCCGCTGCATCTGCGGGAGCTCCATATGCAATAACTCTCAAAGCAACCGTGCATTTCTGAATAGAAGAGAAACCAACCAGCCCGGTGCAGTCTCTCTTCAGCTTGAAATAGTCGTCGTACCCCCGCACACCGATCACAAGAGTCATGAAGAGATCCTTGTTCATCCTAAACCGCCGCCGGAATTCCTTATCCCCAAATGTGGGATCGTCGGCGAAGTAGTCTCGCCACAGCGTCATATGTCCTTCTATCCGATTGCGATCTTTGTTCTTCCTCCTCCCCCGGCTTCGAACCTCCAATCCGAGGAGTGGCGTTGAGCTGGGCTTGCAAACCGAGCAGGCAAGTGAGCACCGACATGTGCTCATCGAGCAGGGCGGTTGCGGTGGCATGGGCGGTGAGCAATGCGCCGGACATCTCGAGCTCGTCGTCGCTATCCATCTATAGTCAATTAGCTACGTTAAGCAAAAAGACGAAGCAACGAAATTAGCAATAAAATGAGCTGCGCAATGCGATGAACACCTTGCGGGCGGGGAGGTCCTGCGAGGCGGCGGCGGTGTAACCGGTGGACAACAACTGCGGCCCGAAAGAAAAGGGGCTTCGGCTAGGCGGCGGCGGCGAGAGATATGTCGCACTGCCTCTCAGGCGGCCAGGCGGCGACGGCGGCGATTCACTAGGTAGGCCGGGAGGAATTCAGCGTCGCGGGACATTGGGGGAAGAAAAGGCAATGGTCCGCGTCGTCTGCACACCGGCCACAATAAATCCGTGGTCGCTCTGAGTTCCGTGTCGCTGACGAGACGGTCCCGCGCGTCAGTATCCGACGTGGCTCGCGTTGCCGCGGTTGCTGGCGCGCCCGCTTGCGTCCCTAGAACCTGGGCGCGAAGCGGGGTTGCCGGACGTTCATTCGGGACGTGTCGGTAACTTTTTTTTTGGTGCCGGCGCGCCCAAAACATCGATTGAGAGCGGAGTTGGGCGCACCGGTGGAGATGCTCTAATGCAGCATAATGTGATGTCTCTTCTTATAGAGTTCAAAACGGTTGAATATTCTATCGATTTTAGGCATCAAAATGAGAACTAAGAAATCGTTGACCACTCAGAATAAGTGAAACCATAAATAGAATTTTGTATCATAACATGATTTCTTGCACTTAATCTCCAGTGATCCTGCTATTTAAAAAAATCAAAAAAAAATATTTAGTATTGTTTTAAAAAAATCCCGCATGTAGCCAATGGTATACTCCACAAACTTGTAAAACATCAACATTAAATATTTTGTATTCCGTCTTACACAAGAATGAAAAACGTGTGGATCTGAATATGCATATTTTCATATCTATACATTTAAAAATTGTTATTTTGTGTAGCGCGGAATACAAAGTACTTGAAATTGATTTTTTTTTTTTTTTTGCACATTTGTGTGATACATCATAGGCTATATCCGAGATTTTTTTTCAATTTTTTTGAAACTCTTACATATTTGGTCTTGACCCTCAAATCTCGGATGTAGCCTATGACGCATCACACAAACGTTGACCCAAAGATTTTTGGGTCATGACCCAAAAATATTTACGAGTTTCATAGGCTACATCCGGAATACAAAGTACTTACCATAAGTGCTCTTAGACCCTAAAACAAATTGGGTCATGACCCAAAATTTGGTGTTGGATTGGAAACTTTCACGATCCACACCATATGACACATATTGCGCCAAATTGCCACTAGTAGTATTATGCCTATATCCGAAACGTTACCGCCGGCGGACATGCATATGCGTACGCCAGCACTAATGCCGCTGGAACGACCCGACCGCCACGCCTCCCCCAAGCTCTGGTTGTGGCGCTGTCATGCCCTCTATGTCGTGCGGGAGCTATGTTGGGTGGGGGGAGGCGAGCTGGACAAGGAAGGGAGGGGTCCCCATGCGGTTGGGATCGGGAAGGATTGTGGGGAAGAAGAAGATAAGGGAACAAGAGAGTGATAAATAAAATTGTTAGGGAAAATTTGACAATCCACACCACATGACACATATTGCGCCAAATTGCTCGGGAGATACCCAACAGCAACGCCTGAGAATTCTCCGCCCACGTCTTTGCTCGCCTCGACCCCGCCGCTGCGGGTTGCCCACGATAGGCCTCTCACAACGTCACGCATCCACACCCCCCCCCCCTCCCCCACTGACTCTCATTCTGACTCTGGCCATCTCCCCCACTCCAGTTGTCGTGCGCACCACCCCTAGGCTGCTCGCGCGCCAGTCTTGTAGCGTGCCTCCCCTAGCTCTGGTTGTGGGGCTGTCGTGCCCTCTTTGCCGCGCGGGAGCTATGTTGGGTGGGGAGCCGAGTTGGACGGTTCAGGGAGAGGTCGACGTGCGGTTGTGATCAAGAAGGATTGTGTGGAAGAAGAAGTAAGTGGTGGAAAATAGAGATAAATAAAAAGATCCCCTCAGTTTCGAAATAGTTGACGTGGTTTTTTTTTTTGAGGAAGGATCCAATACATATAAAAGGATGCACAGCATTTACAAACAGGTCCCCAACGAAACAGAAAATAACAAAGAAACCCGGGAAAGTGCAAGAAGCACCCCGAAACCGAAGAAAAGCTCGATTGGATCCTCAGCCGCACCCCAACGCTCCTAGTCGCCGTCGTCGACGCCGTACCACCGCCCGCCAGGAAGAAGATGCTCCAACACGCTGAAGAAGGCCGCAAGAACCATCCGCCGCACAGCACCGGAATCTGAAGTCGATGAACGAACACGGCCGCGACGCCAACTCCCCGCATCCACCCTTCTTCCAGCCGTCACGGCGGCGCCCAGGACCACCATCACCGCACCACCTCCAGAGGCCGCCCCCCTCGCCACCACGGCGGCCGGAGCAAGCCACCAGAGGAAACCAGCCACAGCACCTGCAACAAAAACGGAACCCCCACATCCAGACCCCTCCCCCCTCGCCACCGAGGCCGGCCGGAGAGGAAGAACAGAACGAGGAGCCCCGACGAGCCTTCACGACCTCCCCGGCAACGAAAACGAAGCCGGAACGGGGAAGGGAGGGGAAGGACCACACCTAGACCTCCGGCGCCATCGCCACCGTCCTCGACGACGCGGAGAGGCACGCACACCTAGAAGACCCTATCTACACGCACGCACGACTGCCGGAGCTCCCCCCCACCTCCCGGTGCCCGAACGGCGACCGGAGGCGGAGGAGAGCCGCGGAATCGCCGGCGAGAAACTCGAGCTCACGCGGCGCCCTCGAGTCGCCTCTCTCGACTGTAGCACGGGAAGGGATAAGTCTCGCAATAAAATGGCAGTTGACGTGGTTTTAGTTCAGTTTTGAATTAAAACCACATCAATTATTTCGGATGGTTCCCAAGTATAGTCAATTTTTAACAATCCAGTTTTTGGAGAAGCTATTGAAGCAAAAAAAACAAAAATTGTGAGTACTCATATCTTCTCTCTACTGTACCCTAAACCATGGGTAGAATATGCTCTTAGCATTGTATATTCGCATGTAAGAGCATCTCCAAGCGGAGCCCCCAAATCCGCCCCCCAAACTGCGCCCGGACGCGTCCGCGGACACCGACCGGACGACCCCCATAGTTGGGCTCCTACAACCACAATGCACAAAAATTGACACCCAAATCCATGCAAGCCATGCAACGTCGATCCGATCCGATACATACCGGATCATATTACAAGACATAGAGTTCAAATTTGAATGAAAGTTTAACAAGTTGTCCGATACAAAAGTCGGATTATGGGGCGGATCAAGGGGCGGATGAAGGGGCGGATCCACCGGAGCCATCAACGCCGATGTCACGGTCGGAGATCTTCTTCTTCATCATGAGGATCCACTTGGCGCTTGCCTCATCCAAGAGTGAAACGTCTTGGAACATGATTTTTTGTTCCTCCATACTTCTTGCGATCATGTTCTTCTCATGCTCCATGGCATACCGTATAGTCGATTTGACTTTCGTTGAACAGGTTGTGGGCGACGTCGGTAGCGGTGACGCCGGAAGCATCCCGCGTCCGCTGGAGCGGCGGAGACTCGCCCATCATCTCGTTCTCCTGCGTCGGCGGAACCTGCGACGGGTACTCATCCGGGTGGAAGATGTTGCCCGCATCCTCCGCCGGGTTCGTCGTGGAGGATGTCGACCTCCTTGCCGGCGCGGGGAAATGCGGAACCTGCGTAGGACGCCGGACGACGGGCACGGGCGTGGACAACTCCGGCTCGTCGCCCTGCGTTTCCGCGTTCGCTATCCGTTCCGCCTCCGTCTCCGACATAGCCTCCAGCGCCGCTTTCTCCGCCGCGAGCTCGCGGAGGCGCTGCCTGCGGCGCCGCGTCCGCCGCGCGATGGTCTCCGGCTTCAGCGCCGAGGCCCCCGCTTGCTCGACGGACTGGGAGGAGGCGCCGTTCTCGGTCAAATCGATTCCTTCCGTCGCCTCCATCGGATTTGCAGGTGGATGGGGCGGGAGGAATGAAATTGGCGGCGGGAAATGGAGGCGGAGAAGGGGAAAGTGGAAGTGGCTGGCGCGCCGGAGTTTTAGATGGAAATTTGGGGTAGGCCCGCCTTGCCAGATCCGACGTGGCGGACGCGTCCGGGCGCGTCCGGGCGCCCCCAAACCCACCCTACATATGGGCTGGCTTTGGGGGGAGCCGGACAGCCCGGACGTTTGGGGAGAGTTTGGGGGCCGCCGTTGGGTGGACTGAAAAAAGCCCAAAACGCATCCGGGCTGTCCGCCCGGACGTATAGGGAGAATATAGCTACCATGCTTGGAGATGCTCTAATGGAGGTGACGACAGAAGCCACCGAAGGTGGAAGACGAAGAGCAAAATCCAGTGTGATCAAACGTCAGCAGATTATATGCACAGCGCCACATCAATTATTTCGGATGGTTCCCAAGTATAGTCAATTTTTAACAATCCAGTTTTTGGAGAAGCTATTGAAGCAAAAAAAACAGAAATTGTGAGTACTCATATCTTCTCTCTACTGTACCCTAAACCATGGGTAGAATATGCTCTTAGAGCATCTCCAGCAGCAGCGCTAGGCGCCGGCGCGCTAATTTTTTTTTGCGGCGCCAGAATTGCGATTTCTCGCGCGCGTCGCCAGTTTTGCTTTAGCAGTCGCGCTATAATGTAGCGCGGCGCTGTCGCGGTTCAGCAGTCGCGCTAAAATGCAGCGTGCGCGAGCAGCGCCATAGCAAGATAGCAAAATAGCATAGCAAATTCCATAGCAACATAGCAAAATAGCAACATAGCAAATTCATAGCACAAATTCACCAAAGTGCATAATTTACAAAAATAGCAACATAGCAAATTCATAGCACAAATTCACCAAAGTGCATAATTTATTTCTCTCCAATTTCTTCCTCCTCCTCTTCGTCCTCCTCCTCTTCTTCCTCCTCCTTCTCTTCACCTTGTCCAACCCCATCTTCATCATTGACGGGGACGGTGCTTGCACTATTTCCACATGCACCATCCGAAGGCATAGGAGACACCATGGTAGCATTGCCTCTACCCATGGTTGCACCCAAGTTAACCGGCGCCCATTCCTCCCATGGTGCCCATCCCACCATATGCTCCAAAGATGTTTGGAGATGCACCCATGCCTCCCATGCCCATCGGAGGTGCTCCCATGCCCATCGGAGGTCCTCCCATGCCGCCCATCCCTCCATATGGTCCCATGCATCCCAAAAGAGAGCCAAAACTCATGCCTCCCATGCCCATCGGAGGTGCATTCATCACTCCCATCCCCGGCGCTACGGGTGGCGGTGGCGGAGGCGGGGCCAATGGCGCTGGCGTCGCCTTCCTCTTGTTCGCTGGCGCCGCAGCGGCGCCGCCCACCTTCTTCATCTTCTTGGCTGCCGCCGCCGTCGTCGCCGCCGCAATCGGGCGCTTGGGAGGACGTTCCGCCGCTGCGCACCGGGCGCCTGCGCGACGGCTCCGGCGGAGTTCGGCCGTGGCGCCGTGAAAAGGCCGCGCGCGAGCCCCACGCCGGGATTTGGTGCGGCGCCGGCGGCGGGGTTGGTCACGCTCGCGCTAGGGTTTGCGGCAGCGCCGACGGGAGAGGGGTCGCGCACGTAGGGCGGGGTCGGAGGAACGCTCGAGTTGTCTTCCATCGCCGGAATTCCGCCGGCGGCACCGCGCGCTAGGCGAAGCGAGGGCGACGGCGGGAGCAGTGGGGAATTTTCCGGGTGGTGGTTGCTCTCTCGCGCGCAATTTCCTTTCGCACCGCGCGCTGGCTCGGCCGCCCCAAATTCAGCGCAGAGAGTACCGCTCGGGCCAGCGCGCTGGCCCCTTTTTACCGCGCGCGGAGTTTTAGCGCGGCTGCTGGAGACGCCGAAACGGGTGCGTGCGCGCGATATCGGCGGTTTCTTGGGCGCGCGACGTTTTTAGCGCTGCTGTTGGAGATGCTCTTAGCATTGTATATTCGCATGTAATGGAGGTGACGACAGAAGCCACCGAAGGTGGAAGACGAAGACCAAAATCCAGTGTGATCAAACGTCAGCAGATTATATGCACAGCGCAGCAAAAAAAAAAAAAACCGGCATGCATGTGCACGTACAGCCAAAGTAAGGTGATGGGAATAAAGTGTAGGGTCCAACAAAGTGCTCGCCTTGACTTGTACTTGTCGCAATCATGTTTAGGATAAGACATAAAGTGATCTTACTCCTTTGAAAGAAAAGTACAAAGTGCAATTAGGTTGAAAAAATAAATGGAAGAACGATCCATTTCAAACCGAGATTCTAAATCTTTTAACCAAGTGAAGAAATGGATATTCATCCCGGTTCAATCGGTTTATTCTGTTGCATGCACCCAATCCAAGCATGTGTCTACAGTCGTTTCCCCAACCCAACAAGAGAAAGCTGCAATCGTTTTTTTTTGTTTTTGGGCCAGTTCACCTCCGAAGTACCATGTGAAGCTGGCAGCAGAGCCACCTGCATAGTTTTTTGTTTTTTGTTTTTGTTCCTTGTCAACATTGACCTCGGTGACTTATTCCATCGAGGTCACACCGGGTGTAGGGCTGTAGGCACATCGGGCCAACGCGGAATAGGGAGGAACTCGACAAATAAAACCTGATTTATAATACTGCCACGAGGTGAAAAATGTAGCGGAAGTTGCATATATTTTTCCTAAGATAGGCGAAGAAATTTATTATTATTGCTTAATCTACATGGGAAATATAAATGCACGCAAAATACAAACCTGCGAAAGGGAAAAGTTACCCCCCAAGATGCCATCCGCAAGCAAAAATACACACAAAACATATCTGGTATGAGATCAAACAACCCACAAACCATTTGTGGAGATAAATTTCCTTAGATAGATCTAGCCATCTCCTAACTCTTACGCTTTATTGGTTTGTCAGATATGGTGGATTGATTGTGGGCACCCCAATCCACGGGTTAGTGGTAACCATTTTTTTGGTTTGTTGATGGGTTGCATTAGCATGCTTGTTCTTGTTCTTGTTTTTGTTCTTGCTGCTACAAACACTCCATATGGTCTGGATCAGGTAGAGGACATCTACCAATTGTTCATCTAATTACATACTGCATTTTTTATATTACTGTTATAGGTGTAAACTGTCATGCTTGTCCCGTATGCGTATGTTGCCATCTTCTCCCAGCCTTTTCTTGCGCATGATGAACATGGTGTTGAGATACTGATCTTTGTCGCATTAACAACAGTACCAATTTGCAAAGTTATAGAATGATGGCTATACTAAGTCTGTGAAGGGAACTTGAAGGTTCAATTGATCAACCAGAGGGGAGATTTCTCATTTGCACTATAATATACTTTCTCCAGATGAAGGCAAGGCTATAATGTACATTTGATGATGACAAAACTTTTACCTTTTTGTTTCTCGGCGACCATAGAGATGTGTTGTAGCAGGACGTGAACTTGGTGCGTGTTGCTGGTAGAGGTGCGGCAAACGCGGCGGTGGACGAGCCAGCGGCAGCGGCAGCGGCGTCGGTGAACTGTGCTGGAGGAGGCAAGGAGCAAGTATGCGAGGTGAGTAAGCTTGTTTCGCACGTATAGTCAGCAAGTTTGAAAAGTTTGTTGAGATAAACATCTTGGGCGCGTATAGTCAGCAAGTTTGAAAAGGTAGGTTAGATAAACATCTAGGAAATATAGGAACGTGAAGATAGGGGAAGAAACATCCAGTCAGTCGTGTGTTGGGTTGTTCGAACGTGAGGTTCTTTTTTTTTTAAATCGTTCAAAAATATGTGACATCACTATGTGCCTTTTTATATATTATTTTAACTTTTTGTTTAAATTTTCATTCTCTTGAAAAATGTTCAAATTTTAAAAATGTTCATATTTGAAAATGTTCACATTTTAAAATCATTCAAAAATTGATTTCTGTTCATAGACTTTCTCTGTTCACTTTTTAAAATCATTCAAAAATCGATTTCATTCACCGGTCCTTTCTGCTCACTTTTAAAACAAGTTTCCATTCACAGTGATTTTCTGTTCAATTTCTAAAATCTTTAAAAATAGTTTTCGTTCATTAGTCTTTTCTGTTCACTTTTGTAATCGTTCAGAAATAATTTCCGTCCACCTCCATTTTCTCTTCATTTTTTAAATTGTTCATATATTTATTTTTCGTTTTACTTTTTTTGCTTTTTTTACTTTCTCCTTTTCTGTTTTCATTTTATAAATTACTTTCAATTTTTGTTTAAATTTTCATTTTTTGAAAAATGTTCAAATTTAAAAAATGTTCAGATTTAAAAATTGTTCAGGTATGAAAATTGTTCATATTTGACAAATATTCATATTTGAAAATTGTTCAGATTTGAAATTTGTTCATATTTCAAAATCGTTCGAAAATAATTTCCGTTCATAGAATTTTTCTGTTCAATAATTTTCGTTCATAGACTTTTTGCCTGTTCACTTTAAAATCGTTCAAAAATCAATTTCGTTCACCGGCGCTTTCTATTCACTTTTAAAAATAATTTCCGTTCACCGTCATTTTCTGTTCATTTTCAAAAATAGTTTTCATTCATATTCAAAACATATCGATTTCTTCCACCGGCCTTTTTTGTTCATTTTTTGAATCGTTAAAAATAGTTTCCATTGACCGCTATTTTCCGTTCACTTTTAAAAACAGTTCCAAAATAAATTCTGTTTAATTTCTAAAAATTGTTCAAAAATAGCTTCCATTCACAAGCGTTTTATGTTCACTTTTTAGAAAATCGTTCAAAAATAATTTCCGTACACATTGTAAACTTTTAAACCGTTGTAAATATTTTCTGATGACTTTTCAAAATCGTTCAAAAATTATTTCCGTTCAAACACCTATTTTGTTCACTTTTTTAAAATTGTTCAAAAATAACTTCCGTTCATAGACTTTTTCTGTTCACTTTTTCAAATTATTTAAAAATAGATTTCGTGCGACGACCTTTCTGTTCACTTTTAAAATTGTTCAAAAATAGATTTTGTTCACCGAACTTTTCTGTTCACTTTTAAAACCGTTCAACAATAGATTTCGTTCATCGAAATTTTCCGTTCACTTTTAAAAATCATTCAAAAATAGTTTCCGTTCATAGATTTTGTAAATGTTTATATTTGAAAATATTTAGGATTTTGAAATTGTTCATTTTTTAAAACAGTTCAGATTTAAAAATTATCCATATTTGAAAAATGTTCATTTTTTGAAATGATTCATATTTCAAAATTGTTCATATTTTGAAAATTGTTTATTTTTTGAAATTGGTTTAGATTATCTCGTATATGACCGTCGAAACAAAAAAAAATTAGAACACGAAAGTTGTGCGAAATGTTGAGATTAACCTCCTCGCCAAATGATATTTCAATCGGTCAACCAAGTGCGGTGAATTTGATAAAATTCTTGTAAAAAAGTTCCGAACATCGATTCAAAATTGAGAAGTTACGATCGATGAAACTGGAAACTGAGTATAGGAATGGAACCTACTCGTGGACGCGCATAATTTTTCGTGTACACGTTATTTTAAAGTAGTTCGAACATGCACGACACATATACTGCATTTTAAGAAACAAACATGCAAGAAGCGGTTCATTTCGTACATGCAAGAACAAGAAAACAGGAAACAGCGAACCTCCCAGTTTTCAAAATAAACAAAGTACTCTACGTTCGTACATATATGAGCGGAAATGTGCAAATGAAATAGTACAAAGGAGAGGAAATGTGCCACCGGAACAGTACAAACGAGCCAAGAGGTCGAAAATGGGCCGAGCTCCCCGAAATAAAGGGCACTACGGGACGGGCCCCAAGTTACCGTTGGTTCCTTAGGCATATGAACTTGTAATCTATCCGTTAGTCAGGAACGGCCAGCGATTCTTGTGCTAGCTACTTGATCTATATATACGAGCTACTCAAGCAGTCATCTAGGTGGCCGGTGGTGGTGGTAAATTAAGGTGCCTGTGCTTTCTTTCTAGTCTATGATCTAGCCCTTAATTTACGTCTATCTTTCTATGAGTATGAATTATGATCATCGTTTTCATTTCGCTATCTGTTCTGTTCATCAGGCACCGTGCAGCAAGCGCCGGATCGATGCCGACGATGCCGCGCCGGAAACACAATGACGACCGCCAAGGTGAGGGCACCAATACCCATCGCGGCAGCCTGGAGCTGGACCTGGACGCGCTGGAGTGCCCCATCTGCTGCTCCCGTATGTCCAAGGACCAATCTTCATGGTGAGATATGCCCGCCCATGCACCCACATCTTTCCAACAAACCTGATCTCGATTTCCAACAAACCTGATCTCGATTTCCAACAAACCTGATCGATTGTTATTGGTTGCCCAGTGCAAGAACGGCCACCCCTTGTGTGATTCCTGCCGCGTTCGAGTCAAAGGGACATGCCCTTCCTGCCGCAAGCCCGTCCGCGGCGGCATCCGGTGCCGGTCGCTGGAGAAGATCGTCGCCGACGCGGTCATGCCCTGCGTGTTCGCCAGCGACGGCTGCACGCAGATCCTCAAGTACGCCAACCGGCGGGACCATGAGGAGTTCCACTGCGAGCACGCACGCGACCATGAGGGCACCAATACCCTAGACGACCGGCGCGGCAGACTGGATTTGGAACTGGGCGCGCTGGAGTGCCCCATCTGCTGCTCCCCGTATGTCCAAGGACCAATCTTCCAGGTGAGTGCACCCACATCTTTCAATTCTCAGACTTCATTTCATTCACTTTGCGGCTGCGGGTGATTGCACTTGCGGCCGTGCGCTCATGTGCGCAGTGGTGAGTAGTGGATCGGATCTCGATTTCCAACAAACCTGATCGATTGTTATTGGTTGCGCAGTGCAAGAACGGCCACCCCCTGTGTGATGCCTGCCGCGTTCGCATCAACGGGACATGCCCGTCCTGCCGCAAGCCCGTCCGCGGCGGCATCCGGTGCCGGCCGCTGGAGAAGATCGTCGCCGACGCGGTCATGCCCTGCGTGTTCGCCCGCGACGGGTGCATGCAGATCCTCAAGTACGCCAACCTGCGGGTCCATGAGGACATCCACTGCCAGCACGCACCGATCCCGTGCCCGTTCCGGGGGTGCGCCTACTCCGCCCGGCTGCTCCACGACCACATTCGGGACGTTCACGCCGCCCATGTGGTCAGCTTCGTCGACGACTCCGCGCTGGTGACGCTGCACCGGAGCGCGCCGTTCAAGATCCTCCTGCGCGAGGAGGACAGCTGCGTGTTCATGCTGCTCAACGGCAAGAACTTTGCTGCTGGATCCGGCCCGTCGGGACGGGGACGGTCGCTGTCGGTGGTCTGCCTCGGCCCGCCCGCAGCGGGCAACCGGGCGTTGCTGGAGTACAAGCTGGAGGTGGGCGGTAGCAGCGGCGGCGACGCACCCGGCGGGCCCTCGCTCTCTGCGTCTGACTCCGTGGCATGTATACCACGCAGGTGGGCAGGGCACCAGGCTGCTTCCGGCAAGTACTTTTTCGTGCCGGACGCGTACTGGAGCTCCTCCTCCGGCAGCGTCTCCGTCAACGTCCGTGTTGTGAAAACCCTAACTAAGGGATCGGTAGATTGGATTGAAACGTGCACTTGGCCTCGTGCCGGTTCCGTGTTAATATAGGCTCAATGCCTTGGGGGTTACAACAAGAATCTGTTACAAGATATCAACTTGGATGCCAAGAAAGCTATCCAAAGGAAAGAGGCGATTGGCTTATACAAACACCGATACGCACGTTACAACAAATACGA
The DNA here is from genome assembly GCA_947311845.1 of Poa pratensis. Taxonomy (NCBI): domain Eukaryota; kingdom Viridiplantae; phylum Streptophyta; class Magnoliopsida; order Poales; family Poaceae; genus Poa; species Poa pratensis. The sequence continues at coordinate 31,984,957 of CAMZMU010000106.1, read as the reverse complement.
GACAACTAAAGCCCTATCGTTTAACATCCTCCCTCAACCGAAACGAGTCTAGATTGAGGTTGTTCTTGAAGGCTTGAAGTTGTCGAACCTGCAGTGGCTTAGTAAATCCATCTGCTACTTGATCGCCTGTTGGGATGAACCTTATATCCAACTTTTTCTGTGCAACTCTTTCTCTCACAAAATGAAAATCAATCTCTATATGCTTAGTTCTCGCATGAAAAACTGGATTCGCTGAAAGATATGTTGCACCAAGATTGTCACACCACAAACAAGCTGCTTGAGGGTGATCAACACCAAGTTCATCAAGAAGGGTTTCTACCCACATTACCTCAGCCGTTGCATTAGCCAATGATTTATATTCTGCCTCTGTGCTGGATCTAGATACTGTGGCTTGCTTCCTGGCATTCCATGACACCAAGTTCGAACCAAAGAACACTGCAAAGCCACCAGTAGATCTCCTATCATCTGGACATCCTGCCCAGTCAGCATCTGAGAAAGCACTCACAAGAGATGAAGAGGACCTGCAAATTCTTAGTCCAGTGCCTACACTTCCTTTCACATACCGTAGTATTCTTTTGACCGCTGTCAAGTGTATAGAGGTAGGAGAGTGCAAAAACTGACAAACCTTATTAACAGCAAATGATATATCCGGTCTAGTCAGTGTTAGGTATTGTAAAGCTCCTACAATACTTCTATACCGTGTTGACTCTTTTGAATCTAGTAATTCACCTTGATGCAATGACAACTTTTCAGTGGTTGATATTGGTGTACTCGATGGTTTGCAGTCCTTCATCCTTGCACGCTTCAAAATATCTAAAGCATACTTTTCTTGAGTCAACAAGAGGCCATCATCATTTTTCTGCACTTCTATGCCCAAGAAATAACTTAGATCACCTAGATCTTTTAGAGCAAAATCATTTCTTAAATCATTGAGTAATACTGATGTAGCTTCATGTGATGAACTTGCAACAATTATGTCATCAACATATATAAGCATAAATATGACAACCTTCCCTTTCTTGTAGAAAAATAGAGACGTGTCACCTTTTGAAGGCTTAAACCCGAGCCCTTGTAATTTTGTACTCAGCCTGGAGTACCATGCACGAGGCGCTTGTTTTAGCCCATATAGAGCTTTGTCCAATCTACAAACATGATGCGGCTTGGTACCATCTTCATACCCTGGTGGCTGCCGCATATAAACTTCTTCCTCTAGAACACCGTGTAAGAACGCATTTGAACGTCCAGCTGGCGTAAGCTCCATCCCCTGGAAACAGCAATAGACAATACAAGTCTGATAGTAGCATCCTTAACTACTGGACTAAAAGTATCTTCATAGTCTATGCCATAGCGCTGCTTGAAGCCTTTTGCCACTAGTCTAGCTTTATATCTATCTATGCTACCATCTGCTTTTCTTTTGATTTTATAGACCCATTTACAATCAATAATATTCCTCCCTGGACTAGATGGTACAAGATGCCAAGTCTTGTTTTTAATGAGAGCATCAAACTCTACATCCATAGCACTTTTCCAATTGTCATTTCCTAGTGCTTCATGAAGATTCTCTGGTTCACCAGTTGCTGCGAAATTGACATACCTGATTGTACCATCTTTTGGGACAAAGGGTTTAAAAATACCACTTTGAATCTAGTATGTGCCCGAGTTGGCACACCGGTGTCCGCAGCTGCTCGTGGTGCAGAAGATCCTGGCCTGGAGACGACTCTGGATCCCGCGCCCGTGGTGGACTCGTTCCACCCGTCCTGGCGCGCCACCTCGCCTGTAGGCCAGCTGGCCCTGTCGAAGACGGCTCGGCGAGAAGGGCGCGTCGTCCGCGCGCTGCGTGTCAAGCCCAGACTGGCCTGGTGCGGAATCGGAGGGAACCGCGCGGATCCCATGGCCTGACCCGCTGGCACGGATCTCTCGGGATCGGTGCGATCGGCAGGATCAACATCGGGGCCTGTGCTGTCTCCGTTGTCCTGTTGCTGCATAAAATCACCACTAAACTGCAGATTTTTGCCATTAGCGAGGTCAGAAAAATTAGGAGCACTAATCACATGATCATTATCGTTATTCCCCCCATGATCAGAAGGATTCAACAAGTGCTCCGGTAAAAGAAGAATTTCGGATCGAAGACGAGCACCGGCATTAGAGTTTAAGCTTGCAAACGGAAAAACCATCTCATCAAAAACAACATCTCGGGAGATATAAATTCGTCCACTTGAAATATCTAGGCACTTGAAGCCTTTGTGAATCGGACTATAGCCAAGAAAAGCGCACTGCTTGGAACGAAATTGTAATTTGTGGTTGTTATATGGACGAAGATTCGCCAACAGGCACACCCAAAAACACGAGAGAATTATAATCTGGTTTCTCATGATGTAAACGCTCAAGAGGACTATCAAAATCAAGTAGTTTAGTGGGTGTGCGATTGATGAGAAAGGTGGCTGAGAGGAACGCCTCATCCCAAAATTTTAGGGGCATGGATGCATGAGCAAGAAGAGAGAGGCCGACCTCGACAATGTGTCGATGTTTACGCTCAGCAGACCCATTTTGTTGGTGCGCATAGGGACATGACACATGATGGGATATACCAACTTTGGTAAAAAAGGAGTTTAATTTTTCATACTCGCCACCCCAATCTGTTTGCATTGCAATAATTTTCCTGTTGAATTGTCGTTCAACAAGGTTCTGAAAATCATGAATTTTTGGAAGACCTCAGATTTATACTTAAGCAAATAAATCCATGTAAACTTGCTGAAATCATCAATAAAACTGACATAATATTTCTTTCGTCTAACAGACTCTTGGGCAGGGCCCACACATCGGAAAAAAACTAGCTCTAAAGGAGCACTGACACACTTGACGACCTAGGATAGGGGAGTTGATGACTTTTGCCTTTTTGAAAGGCATCACAAACTAAGTCATCAACAGACACACTGCACACGGAAGATTGTTTTTGCTAATGACTTTCTTGACGATAGCTGAAGAAGGATGACCTAGGCGAGAATGCCACCTCTCCGTGGATGGTTTGGTGGCACCGAAGACATGCTTGCTTGGACTCGACGATGTGGACGAAAGGGGGTAGAGACCACTCCTACATCTGCCGTGCAGAAGAGTTCTCCTCGTTTCCTGATCCTTAATAAAAAAGGAATTTGGATGAATTTCAACAAAAGCATGGTTATCACGGGCAAGACGATGAGCAGACAAAAGACTCTTTTTGGCTTGCGGTACATGAAGAATATTTTTAGGTGAAGATTACGATCAGGGGTACTAACGAAAGAATGACCAATGTGTTTAATGTCCATACCTGACCCGCTGGCGGTGTGGACTTGTTCGTGGCCGTTGTACTTGTCGCGAATCGTCAGCTTGTGAAGATCACCGGTAATGTGATCCGTGGCACCTGTGTCGATGTGCCATGGGTTGGTGTCGACGCCGTACGAGCTTGACGCGCGTATGATGTTGATGCAGCTCCCGCGCTCTTCTCCACAGGCCCGGTGAAGTCCGGGTTAAAGCGCTCCCACACTTGTTCACCATGTGGCCAGGTTTGCCACACAGCTGACAGCGAGGCTTGTTGTTGGAGTTGTAGCCGTAGCCACCACCTCCGCCTTGGCCACGCCCACCACCTTGGGCATTGCCACCGCCGCGGCCTCCATTGCCACGGCCTTGGGGATAGCCATTGCCACCCCCATGAGGACGTCCACCACCGCCCTGAGAGTTGCCGCCACCGCGGCCATAGTTGCCACCACCGCGGCCGCCACGGTAGGCGGCGTTTGCGGAGTAGCCGCCTGTGCCATGCAGCAGGTCCAGACGCTGCTCAAAGCTCAAGAGCTGAGAGTACAGATCAGCGACGGTGACTGCCTCGACGCGTGAGCAGAGCGCCGAGACCACAGAGTTGTACTCGCCGTCAAGCCCGGCGAGGATGTACGAGACGATTTCTTCATCGTCAAGCTTCTTTCCAGCTGCAGCCATCTCGTCCGCGAGACCGCGGATCTTGGCCACGTACTCCGCAATGGTGAGGTTGCCCTTCGGCGTCGTGGCGAGGGCGATGCGGATGTTGACGGTCTGAGCGCGGGTGCGCGAGGCAAACAGCCCCGAGATCGCATCCCACAGCTCGGAGGCGCTGACGGCGGAGTGAACCTGTGTAAGCACTTCACGCGAGAGAGTAGTCAGCAGAAAATGCAAAACTTGTTGATCTTGAGCGAGCCATTGCCCATACAGAGGGTTGGTCTCTTTGACGGTCAGGCCGCCACGCTGCATCTCGATCTCCACTGCCGGGACGGGTTGCTTGCTGTCGATGAACCGTCCCAGCTGTGCTCCCCTGATGGCGGAGAGGACCTGCGCCTTCCACAAGATGTGGTTCCCTTGGTGAGCTTCTCGGTCACCGGATGAGAGAAGAGGGAGCCACCGAAGACAGAGGTGTTGGAGGAGCTTGAGCTTGCCATCACGGACGTGGAGAGGGCGAGCTCTGATACCATGTGAAAACCCTAACTAAGGGATCGGTAGATTGGATTGAAACGTGCACTTGGCCTCGTGCCGGTTCCGTGTTAATATAGGCTCAATGCCTTGGGGGTTACAACAAGAATCTGTTACAAGATATCAACTTGGATGCCAAGAAAGCTATCCAAAGGAAAGAGGCGATCGGTTTATACAAACACCGATACGCACGTTACAACAAATACGAGACAACTAAAGCCCTATCGTTTAACACGTGTCGTCCAGAGTGCGGCGACGGTCGATGATAATGCTCATCTTCAACCTCGCCCCACCAGCGCACACCGCCCCAGCTTGCCATCCATCATCTGCACGCTACTTACTGCATCTGCAGTTTGCTTGGCATCCATCATCTTCATGGTACGCACGTTGGCTTGGAGGTGCGGTGCAGTCATGGCGGCGTACATGCAAGAGTAGTGGACCAATGCAAAGCTGAGATGACATCCTCGATCTAGGCCTAATAGATTTTTCCAAAAAAGCAATTCAGGAGGGTAGCAGCAGCTTGCTGCATAGTTTGAGCTCAGAATAAAGTCGCCCATGCATGCATGCATTCATGGCCTTGCGCAATTTGCAATAGATCGTAGGGAGAGAGAGAGACGAGTCTTTTTTTTTCTTGCTTTCCAGAGGCACCTCCTCGATCTGTAATGATACTCTATAATTTTCAATAAAGATCTTCCTTTCGCAGGAAAAAAAAAGCACAAATCATGTCCTCCGTAGCATCTGCTGCTTCGGATCGTAGTGATCACATACTCCACGTTTTTTCCATACCGATTTAAGTCTTGTTAATGGTACTCGTTGTTTCACGTATGAACAAACCGGTCAGTGGGTGCGGCGTACGAATTGGAGTTAATAGCACTGTTATTAACTGAAAGTTGTGAATGAACATGTGAAGTGATGGTGATCGACGAGCTCGAAGAGATGATGCGAGTGGCTGCTTCGCTGTGTGGTTACTGTGGCGAATAAGGGGCGCGCAGGAAAATTCAAATTTTTGTTGAGAGCAACATGCGCGCTGTGTTGTTATTGTTGAGATAAGTTTGTTAGGCAAGTCACGGAGTTGACTACAAAAGCTATTCGTGGCTGTGTGGAAGTGGAACGCTTATCCAGGGAACAAACCTGTTTCTAGTTGGAGGAAATTTAGGGCGGTGCCATTTTTTGTTGTGGCTGAGTCTCGGGCGGTGGCATAATCCCCGTAATTAACATGAAGTGTGACACAACCACCCAGTGAACCTCAATAGTAAAGATCTGTCGTAACACGGTTTCATCCCCGGATCGGTTTCTCTGTTGCACTCACCCATGGAGGAGTTGATTCCTCATACTTATAGGGAATAAATCGAAATACAACCTGCTACTCCAAAGTGATAATTAAATGAGAAATGAAAACCACAATGCATGTTTACTAGCCTAGGCACGGTTTTTTTACTCTTCCCAGCAGGGCCAATACAAGGCAAAACTACTGATACCCTATAGCTAGGCCGGCTGATATTCGCCTCCAAACTCCAAAGTGAAACGGGACAATTCGCCTCCAAAGTGACTTTGCCTTTTGGTTTACACCATCATGAAACATTATCCAATCAAAGCCAAAAGCACGTATTTAGATTTGTTTTGTCTTATAAGTCAAAATCCAAAAAGGCAGAGACAAGCCTAACCAAACAACTTTTTAGACTAAGCTTTATTTATACTCGTTATATGACCTGATGTTTTTAGAGCCAGATGCGCACACATATGGGATAGTATGATAGATATCTTTTTTTAAGGCGACCTATTTGAATTTATATTAATTAAGCGAAGAAGTTAAAATGGAACAAACCTAAAAAAAATCAGGAAATAACATTGATAAAATTCTAAAGTTACATCATAGTGCTCCGAAATCACCACCTCTAACTCCGCCAATGGCTTACCAGTGATATACCATCCACCTGATAAGAAATCGCAGAAGACTACAACTGTATAAGCTTGTCTATCCTCGTAGGTTTTGAATAGCCGCATGATCCACCATCGCAAGGGGTTGTTATAAGCGATAGACAAATAAACGACGAAGAAAAGCAAGATCAACACAGGGGACGTGAGATTTTTAACTTGGAAACCCCTTTCAAGATGGAAGAAGAAAAAACCACGGGCGCCACCCAGCAAATCTTCACTATGGTCGGGTGAGGTTACAAACGCCCGGGATTTACAACTTGCGAGACTTATCCCAGCCGGCGGCTTACAAGAGGTATATATATCGGTGGAAACCTAATCCAAGTCGGTAACAACTCGTACCGTACTTGCCACTTATCAGAGCCGGCGACGGGCCTCACTTCGCTCCGTCCAAAGTTAACTTTATATTTATATCTTCATATGAATTTGGATCACATCAAAATAACATGGGCAAGAGAGTTAGACTGTTGTACGCACATGTCACCGCTGAGGGCGCACAAAACTAACACGTAAGATAACTAAATAAACTAACACAAAAGATTAAAACTACGTAGACATGTGATGTCAGGATTTCAACCTCCTAGTGGCTAGAAGAAAGCCATTGATGCGGTCAGCCGATAATTAAAAGAGGCCTTTTATGGTACCCTCAAATGAATAATAGCCATCTATTTTCGTGTATCCGATGGCCTGCAGCAAATCATACTGGTGGCAAAAACGTGACCAGTACAAGTCGTACTGGAGGGGAAAACAGCTAGAACAACGCTAGATGGGCCGTGGCCCAGGGCCCAATAGAGTCCATCTAGCTGCAGCCGGAGTCGTTCAGCAAGAACAAAAGCGTAACCCTAAATCGAGCTTCTCCACGCCGCGTCGACTCCCTCCGACCAGGTGGCCGCCGCGTTCCGGTGGTCGAAGTCGATGAGAGATCGCCGCCCCTCGCTTCTTCCACGAGCCGATTTATTCTAGCTGCCGGGTACGGGGTTGCGTCGCGTCGGATACGGCGTGCCAGGCCGTCGGTGGGCGGAAGCGGTTTACCGTCGACGGCGTCGCGCGGCTGGGACGGAGTCGGTGTCACAGGCGGCGCGCGGGTGGGCGGGAAACAGGCGGCGTACGGGCGTCGGTGCAAACAACGGCGACACGCTCCCCCGCTTCACCGGCGCGTCGCCTTCTCCGTGTCTCCTTCCTCTGTTCTCCTCATCACTATCCAGACATTGGTTGATTGAGAGCTGGACCGGGCTCGTTCTAGTACCTCTGCGCCTGCGTCACCTGCCACACGGGGAGCTGCGAAGTGGCTGTGCTGGTGCTTCGTGCTCGTGCAGATGCAGGGCATCCTCCGCCGCCCTGGACACTGACTGGCTCCTTGTACGTTTTCTACTTTCATACAAGTGAAATGCAGTCAAGAGCATTCTCAAATGAATACTGAAATTGCATCCTAGAAATTCAAGTTCTGTTAGTACAATATTGTGTCCTTTTGGTCGAAAACAATACTTGACGCATAGCAGTTGAGCACAAAAAATGGTCAGACTGCAGTTGATTCTAATGGTGTCATGGAGATTGTTATCGAACTGCAGGATGATGGGTTAATCAAGTTCTACCGACTACAGTGCTTCTTGCATTTTAAGTATTGATTATTTCTATGAAATACTCCCTCCGTTTCAAAATATAAGTCTTTCCACCTACTTTCCACACACATGTATTTAGACATGTTTTAGTGCAAGATTCATGTGAACCTTGTACTAAAACATGTCTAGGTACAATTTTGTGGAAAGTAGGTGGTGCGACTTATATTTTGTAACGGAGGGAGTATTACCCCAATACCCTATAGTTTGCTTCCCATGTAGTAGCTCATTTCGGTAGAACCTGAAGGCATGCTACTCCGTAAGTCCTTTGCATCTTTTTGGTCATTTTCTGTGGAATTTTCTTTGCTTCTGCGGATTTTGAAGTTTAATACTCTGCTTATGTCGATTAACCTAGGTTCAAAAAAGGTAATGACGTTGTCTCATCTTGGGAGACATTGCGGAGCAGCTTGGTGGGCTGCCGGAGAATAAGAAGCTTGCACAGAAGGTTGATGAAGTTGAGGATAATCAAGGAGAGCATTGGATGTTTTCATGGAAGCTGTACTTGTGTTGTGTTCCCTTGGAGAGTGCTAACATGAAGTAAAAGTAACAGATGGCCCAGGTTCAGTACGAAATGATGGGCAGTGATAACTCAGTACTCAGTAGTACTGTGACTACAATAAGATTATGTCTACTATGCTATTGGTGTAGTAACCGTTGTTAGATCCTTTTGTTTAACCGTGAACTCTGTAATATATTTTGATTGTAATGCCAAATTTAATGCTTGGAAATATCACTACATGTGGAATCTTTTGTTTTGTTCGAGCAGTATGCATGGAGAGAAATGTTGGTTATTCTGTGCTTGTAAGTATGTTGTGTGATGAATAAAGCTGAGTCTTTGATTTCTAAAAAATAGAGCACAGATATTAATACTATTGAAATTCAGTTATACAGTTTACTGAATAAGCAGTTTAAGGAGATCGGGAGCTAGCAAATAGAGTAAGGACGCCATAAATCCAAAACCTTGGTATAGATGGCCACTTCGGCTGCGTGGATGCCGCAACATTTGCATATCCAAAATCATGGTACAGTAAACATCCGTGGTACAGTTCTCAATAATTATATAGCACAACATTTGCATAGACAAAACATGTAATTACAAAAGACTCAATTACAGACTACCGTTTGCACGGATACTTTAGGACTAAATGTCAATATGAGATTATGAGCCAGCCACTGCCGGTTTTTCATTCCTCGCGTTGCTGTCACAATATAAGGAGGTGGCACACAACGGAAGGATAAGCTGGACCATCTAACTTCGTCCATCTAGTTTGGTGGAGCCAAAATATACCCTGAAAACGAAGGACATAAATCACTACTATATATAAAAGCTTGAAGAGCCGCGCAACAGTAGCCGTTTTTTTTTTTTTTTTGCAGACTCCAAAAATTATATACATGAAATATATGCGTGCCGACGAGTAGGTTCCATTCCCATGATCGGTTTTGAGATTGATCGAGTCTAGCTCCTTAATTTCGGATCCAGATTCGCACAAACATTTGACAAATTTTGTCAAATTTGCCGCACTCGGTCATCCGTTTGAATTTTCATTTCACAAGTAGATGTATATTACCCTACACAAATCGGCCCTCGGAATAAAACTTTCTGCAAAAAAGACCCCGCTCGCCACTTTTTGCCCGCTCGCCACTTTTTCGCAGAAAAGGACTTAAGCTTACAGTAGCTACAGTGCCTGCGGTACAGTAGCCTTTTTTTTTGCAGAATTTTTTTAAAAAAAAAACTTCGCGTTCTCCGAAAATTATATACATGAAATAAATGCGTGCCGACAAGTAGATTCCATTTCCGTGATCGGTTTTGAGATTGATCGAGTCTAGCTCCTTAATTTCAGATCCAGATTCGCACAAACATTTGACAAATTTTGTCAAATTTGCCGCACTCGGTCATCCGTTTGAATTTTCATTTCACAAGTAGATGTATATCACCCTACACAAATCGGCCCTCGGAATAAAACTTTCTGCAAAAAAGACCCCGCTCGCCAATTTTTCGCAGAAAAGGACTTACGTTTTCCTAAAAATTATAAATCAGCCTCCCGGCCAAAAATATAAATTGGCCCTCCATAATAAAACTTTTTGGAAAAAAATCCCCGCTTGCCATTTTTTGCAGAAAAACCCAAGTGTTTTCCAAAATCGGACTCCCGGAATAAAAACACGTGGTTCTTTTACGCAAATGTCCTTGCGTTCTTCAGATATTACAAACTAACTACTATCCTACTATATATAATAGCGCGAAGCGTCCGATCACTGTAGCTACTATAACAGTATGTTTTAAACTTTTTATATCAACGGATATAAATATATACATTTATCTTCAAACTTCAAATTCGTTGCATTTTATACCATGCAAAAAAGACAAATTCTAACAGATTTCAAAATTTTATTAATCTTCAAAATTAGTTACAAAAAAAAGGATATTTTTAGACGGTACCAAATAATGATTTTCACCAGGCAAATTTGCTACAGTATAACAGTAGCTACAGTAGCTACAGTGTTACTGTAGCATGCTCCAGCAGTTGGTTTTTTTTTCCCAAAACCACCAGAAAAATTTACGCGTCGACGAGAAGATTCCATTCCCATGATTGGTTTCGAATTTGGTCGACTCTAACTCATTAATTTGCGATCCAGATTCGCACAAATATTCGTCGAGTTTTGTCCAATTCGTCGCGCTCGGTCACCCGTTTAAATTTTCTTTTCACAAATAGATGGATATCACCTTCCCAAACAACTTTCGTGTTTTAACCTTCTTATTTTGACAAACATATAGATATGCACTTTGCTCGCCGCTTTTTCACAGTAAAGCCCTACGTTTTTCAAAAAACCATACTACTATATATAATAGCCGGACGGATTCGCGACCTCTCAGGCGCCCAGGCACTGTAACGCCGCACTCCCGAACGAGAAAAATATAACAAACATATCAACACGAACACAAAAATAAACATTGCCTATTTATGACATATGATCAAATTCCAACATTTAAATATTTTAAAATTTTAGATGCATTCCACATCTTAACATTCAAAAAACGTAAAGAAGAAATCACATACGAATAACTTCTCACTATTAACAATTTTAAAATTCTAAAAATTTACAAATGTAAAAAAAAATTAAAAAAATTCGATACATTAAAATCTGAACAACTTTTGAATGTGGACATTTTGAAATTTAAATTTTTTACTCCACGATATTTACAAATGTGACAAATATGTCAATATGAACACAAAAAAGAAAAATTGCTCACTACTTATGGCATATGATCAAATTTCAAAATTGAATACTCCAAAATTTTGAATGCCTTCCAAAACTAAGCATTTCATCAACGTAAATACAATTCAAATATGGATAACTCCCCAATTTTAACAAATTTTCAAATTCGATCAATTTATAAATGTAAACTTTTTCCCATTTCCAACAGATCTAAGTCTGAACAACTTTAGATTGCGGACATTTTCAAATTTGAATTTTTCACACCACGGTATTCCTTCTTCTAAACTATTTCTAAAATATGCACAATTTTTAACCATAAACTTTCTTTAAATTTCAATAATTTCCAAATCTACACGATTTTTAAATGTACACAAGTTAAAATTTTAATTTTACCACACGTGCACGACACACAAAGTTGAATATTTCAAAAAATTAAATGCCTCTCAAATCTAACCATTTTGTAAATGTAAAAAAAAATCTAAATAATTTCCCAGTTTGAACAATTTTCAAAATCTAAGCAATTCTTAAACGTAAACTTTCTTTGCATTCCAACAATTTCAATTCTTCAAAAAATTTAAATGTCAGCATTTCAACATTTGAATTTTTACCACACATACGCGGCATACGCCGCGCTAAGTTACCTAGTTCAAACAAGATGGTGAAGGACAAGCCCAACGTTAAGGACAAAAGTGCAGATAGGTCAGGCATGGGAGTAAAGTGGTCCAAATATTATCTTCTCTCCGACCGTCGCCCCTCTTAAGGTAATCAGGTGACCTTATGCACTGTAGCCTTCTTATACTACATACGCGCTTTACGTTGATAAAAACTCTCCATGTGTCAATTAATAAAATTTTCTATTAAGGTGGAACATGTTTCCTTAATATCACTACAAGATAACCTGCTGTAGATTTGGGGAGTAATGGTATTCTTTAGCAGTTACCAATGCATGATTACTTAGTCAGTTCCGAAACCACCTTACAAATAGCTTTCCTTCTCATTTTCAAGATCACGGTTTATGATGTAAATATTTTGAATTTTTGGTGAATTATGTGTGGGCTTAAGCCGACTATGACCTCGAATCACAATCCCTCCCCCCTCCCCCCGCGTCGCCTGCGTGTGGCGACACGGGTGAAAGGACAATGATGTCGCCTAGAGGGGGGGTGAATAGGCGATTAAAACTTTTCCGGTTTAGGCTTGCTAATTGCGGAATAAAACTAGGTGTTTAAATTAACAAGCCGACAACTTAAATAAACTAGGCTCACCTATGTGCACCAACAACTTAAGCTAAGCAAGACAAGCAACAAGGTGATAGCTATATAGAATACTTCAAGCACGAAGGCTATCACAATGTAAATTGCATAAGTAAAAGGCTCGGGTATAGAAATAACCGAGGCACGCGGAGACGAGGATGTATTCCCGAGTTCCTCCTTGTTAAGGGAGTACGTCTCGTTGGAGAGGTGTGAACCGACACAACGGTTCAACAACCACAAAGGTTTCACCTTCTTCTCCGATGAACCGCACCACAAAGGCTTGGTTCACCTTCCACTATCGGTATTCCTTCGAGGCGGAATCCGGAGCGTTTCAACAACAATCCGGGGCACAACCCACAATGGGATTGGGGGCTCCCGAACGGCTTTCAACAACAATCCGGGGCACAACCCACAATGGGATTGGGGGCTCCCGAACGGCTTCAAGTGACCACACAAGGGTCTCAACCACCACAAAGGCGTCTAGGGTCCAAGGACCCAAGAGAACAAGTTCACAAGCTTTCAACTTCCACGAATCCTCGTGGAGAGCACACCGATGCACCAAATGCAAAAGGCAAGAGCACAAGTGCTCAAATCCTTCACTCTCAAATTCCAACAAAGCAACAAATGCTTATGGGGGAATAAGAGAGGAAGAACAAAGAGGAGATGCACCAAGAACTCCAAGATCAAGATCTACTAGGTTCCCCTCACTTAGAGGAGAAATCGATCGGTGAAAACGTAGATCAAGATCACCTCTCACTATCCCTCAAATATGAGCAAGAACCATGGGAGGGATTGTGAGGAAGAGCAAGCTTTCAAGTGTCAACAATGGAGGATAAGAGAGAGGGGAAAAACTTGCTCAAAGGTTGTCTAAAGAAACAATGGGGAAGAAAGGTTGTTTTTATAGTTGCTCTGGAAAAAATGGCCGTTGGAAAGGAGCCGGCCGAGCTGCTAAGTGGGCCGGCCTGGGGGCCGGCCATGGCCGGTCAGAGAGCTGGCGGGGCGGCAGAGCGAACCAGCCAGGGGGCCAGCCCTGGCTGGCCTGGGAGCTGGCCGCTGAGTGAACCAGCCAGGGGGCCAGCCTGGGAGCTGGCGGCCTGGCAGAGCCGGCCAGCCCTGGAGCCGGCCTTGGCTGGCCTGGGGGCTGGTCACCCAGCTGAGCCGGCCAGCCCTGGAGCCAGCCTAGGCTGGCCTGGGGGCTGGCCACCCAGAACCCGACACGGAAACGATCATAACTTAAACATCCGGACTCCGTTTTCGACATTCTTGGGCTCGTTGGAATCGCAACGAAGAGCTTTATAAGATCATGCAGAGAAACATCATAGTCCAACAATGGAGGATAAAACCAAATGGGGAAAGGTTAGACCTCTCGATAATAGAACAACCGATAAAACCTCCGAACCAAACCGCAATATGTTTCTCATCCGGACTCCGTTTTCTATGATCTTGGGCTTGTTATAAGATACTCACAAGCTCTACAAGATTATGCATATACACATCATAGTCCATCATGTGAGGAGGAAACCACAAGTAGAGAGTTTGACCTCTCTTAGAAAATACAAACCGGTAAAACCTCGAACATCAAAACGCAATAAGATATACATATGAAATCCGTTTTTGATGCATTAGAGCTTGGTATGGAGATGAACACAAGCTCTAAGTCCTCACATGGATAAAATCCAAATAAGAACCAAGAAAGACGAAATGCCACATATGCAAATGTATGAGCTCTCCACAAAGATGCGATCAAGTTACTCACTTGATAGCCCCTCTTGATAGTACGCCGTCTATCCTAAAACCCGGTCTCCCACTAACAACATGAGACCGGTAAAATAGAAAACCTATCAAGATCATACCTTTGCCTTGCGCATTCCACTTGAGCTCGATGATGACAATCTTGACTCTCTCAAGTTGGAGCACCTTTCTTGATTGTGCTTGCTAGCACATGCTCGATGAAGACTTCTCCAAATGCTCCCCCATACTCCATTATGGGAGGGCCCTCGCAAAGCTCCGTCTTCATGTCTTCTTTGCAAGCTTCAATCAAATGATATCTTCGAGATGCATCATATTGAGCTTGCGCTTCATCTTCTTCTCTTGATATGTATGATGGCTTGGGGTTAAACATGATTGTTCACTCAACCTACTTTTCCAAGCCATACTTGCAATAAGCTCAACATGATATGTATATTGAGCTTGCGCTTCATCTTCTTCTCTTGATATGTATGATGGCTTGGGGTTAAACATGATTGTTCACTCAACCTTCTTTTCCAAGCCATACTTGCAATAAGCTCAACTCTACACATGACCATTCTTCATATAAACCTTGAATAGAGCATTGGTCATCATGTCATCTTCTAGAGTCCAACACATGAACTCCAAACATTTCCTATGGACAAGATCTACAAGTATATCTCAATGCAAACATTAGTCCATAAGGATTGTCATTAATTACCAAAACCACACATGGGGCAACACATGCACTTTCAATCTCCCCCATTTTGGTAATTGATGACAATCCCTTTTACGAGGGTTTATATAATGAATTAAGCAACCATGCAACACAAAGAGCAAGGATGCAAGAGCAAGAAAGGCAAATGCTTGAGAACGAAACTAAAGCATAAAACCAACAACTCTTAAACCCTCTAAACTTCTCCCCCATTGGCATCGATTGCCGAAATGGGTGAAAAGTAAGAAGGCCAATATAATAAGAGCTCCCCCATAAGGTGTGCATTTCTCATAATATGAGTGAAATCACATGCACATATCCAATGAAGAATAGATGGAGGGAGATCAAACTATATTGAGGATCCAAAGATTGTAAAAGAATATCAAATTGAAAGATACTTCAACGAAAGAAGCAAGCAATCAAAGAGGATCCGAAAAATGTTCTAAATATCAAGAGGGAATTCCCCAAGGTACGTGCACAAATAGGATTTGTATTTCAATATAGTGTGCATAACATGGAATCCTCACTCCCTCCTAGATAAATTTGAACACAAACACATGCAAGAGAATATAAATGAGAAGTGAGGCAAAACAACTTGCAACAAAAATGTTTTGCAACAAGAGCAAGGAGCGGCAAAAAAAGAATGGGTGTGAGATAAAAGGACATTATAGGAGACTAATACAAGGATGAGAGCATCAACGTAGTCTTTCAAGAAGAGTTGCACATAGTGCATATCATGTCTTTTCCATACCCACACACCAAAGGAGATAAAGCAAATAGCTCCACAAGCTTAGTAAGATGCAAAAAGCATAACCCATGAAAAATAAAGCTTGTGCCCTTTTAGAAACCACCAAAGAATCAAAAGCAATAAGAGGTGGTCACTAAAGAATTGGAATATCAATTAAAGATGTAACTATTCTCATGTGTATAAGTTTCTAAGTAGACATGAATCACTAAGATATGGGTCTACAAATAAACATGTACACACAAGGTAGATACAAGGGTAAAGATCATGATATCCAAGAGGAAGTCATAAATACACCAAAGATCTTTGCTTAAAAGCATAGCACAAAGCCCAATTTTATCTTAAAGGAATATAGATGAACTCCCAACACACACTCATCATAGCATCAAAAATTTATCCACAAAGGATAAAGGTTAACAAGGGGATGCTCCGAGTAAGATAACAAGTATCACAAAAGGCAAATGATTTTGAAAATTCATCAATGTTGCACATGAGAGACTTCAAGTAGAAAGTGCTAGATTGACATAATTGGGATCGATGAATCATAGAAATGAATATAGTCCCCTTATATGTAATCATCCCGGCTTACTCACATTTGCAATAAAGACGTTTTGCAAGAACCAAATTAATTGCAACAAAAGAGATTCATGCCAAGATACAACCTACACAAGGTTGAAAGCTAGAATGTATGCATGAGGTAGATACTTGTTACCGAGATAGCATTGGTGATGTAGAAGATAAGAGTTAACGATCATCCAAACTTGGCTCCAATGAACACATGGTGACACCACCTTCCTTGTAAATGAGACAAGTTTCCAATGCATCTCCAATGTACCTAAAACAAATTCAAGTACAACATGGTACCCAAACTTATTGGGTCCAAAGTAGTTAGAGCAACTACAATACATAGGACAAACTCCACATAAATATGTGCATATTAACGTGAAATTGAATTTCATGCACATCTTAGCCATATAGGATTTGATGGAGTTTATCCTATATAATGGATCAACGAAAGTAAACATGCCAAAGAAATACATTTAATAAATATGCATGCACAAGACTTTCAAGAACCAAAAGAGATATAATTTGGATAAAACACCAATTAAAACAAGAGAGCACACATTAGTGTGACACGAAAAGAAATTGTCCAAATTATATCAAATACCCAAATCAACACATGATTGAAGATACCAAAATGAAAAGATACCAAATGAAAATATGGTCAAGGAATAACCAAACTCTCTACATTTTCATGATGGCACAAAGTACTGCTAGCGCTAAGTTGACGAGGGAATATCTCCCCGGCAACAGTGCCAGAAACAATGCTTGTACGTCACACGTCAGTTGGGAACCCCAAGAGGAAGGTATGATGAGTGCAGCAGCAAGTTTTCCCTCAGTATGAAACCAAGGTTTAATCGAACCAGTAGGAAAACGAGGTTTGCTTCGAAGGTGTTGGTGAAGGAGTGTAGTGCGGCGCAACACCAGGGATTCCGGTGCCAACGTGGAACCTGCACAACACAATCAAATTACTTTGCCCCAACTTAACAGTGAGGTTGTCAATCTCACCGGCTTGCTGAAAACAAAGGGTTAAACGTATCGAATGGAAATGATGTTTGTTTGCATAAAACAGTAGAGAACAATGATTGCAGTAGATTGTATTTCAGATGTAAAAGAATGGACCGGGGTCCACAGTTCACTAGTGGTGTCTCTCCAATAAGATAACTAACATGCTGGGTAAACAAATTACAGCTGGGCAATTGACAATTGATAAGTGCATATAACATGCATGTGTGAGCTGTGGTGTCTACTATGAGATTCATTTGGGCATTACGACAAAGTACATAGACCGCTATCCAGCATGCATCTATGCCTAAATAGTCCACTTTCCGGTTAACATCCGTACCCCTTCCAGTATTAAGTTGCAAGCAACAGACAATTGCATTAAGTAATGTGCGTAATGTAAACAATACATTCATCCTTGAATAAAGCATTGCTGTTTTACCCCTAGTGGCAACAACACATCTACAACCTTAGAACTTGCTGTCACTATCCCAGGTTAAATAGAGGTTGAACCCAACTATCATGCATAAATACCCCCTCTTGGAGTTACAAGTATTCACTTGGCCAAGGCTTCAACAAGTAACGGAGAGCATGCAAGATCACAAATGACATAGACATGATAATATAATATTCAGCTCCACATAGGTATCAATATAAGTCAGATCCCAGCAAACACAACATGTAGCATTACAATAAGATGATCTTGATCATGATAGGCAGCTCACAAGATCTAAACATGATGGCACAAGTGGAGAAGACAACCATCTAGCTACTGCTATGGACCCATAGTCCAAGGATGAACTACTCACGCATCACTCCGGAGGCGGGCATGGCGATGTAGAGCCCTCCGGTGATGATTCCCCTCTCCGGCAGGGTGCCGGGAAGAGCTTCAGAACCCCCCGAGTTAGGGTTGACGACGGCGGCGGCAGCGAATATGTTCTGGATGAAAGGCTCGGTGTTTTAGGGTTTTCACGTCTCGGGGAATAAATAGGCGAAGGGGCGATGTCGGCGGACCCCCGAGGGGCCCAAACCACAGGCGGCGCGGCTGGGCCGCGCCGCCAGGTGGTTTGGCCACCTCGTGGCTCCCTTCGTCTCTCCTTCGGACTCCGTGTACGTGCTGGAAAAATAGGGACTGGCCTTTTGTTTCGTGCAATTCCGAGAATATTTCCAGAAGTAACTTTCTGAAACCAAAAACAGCAGAAAACAGGGAACTGGCACTGTGGCATCTTGTTAATAGGTTAGTCCCAGAAAATGCATAAAAGTGATACGAAGTGTATATAAAACATGTAGCAAATGGTATAATATAAGCATGGAACAGCAGAAATTATGGATACGTTGGAGACGTATCAAGCATCCCCAAGCTTAGTTCTACTCGTCCTCGAGTAGGTAAAACGATAACAACAAATAATTTCTGAGGAGACATGCTTTCACACAATCTTGATCAATATATTGCAAGGCTCATGTCATGAATGAAGTGACTCAAAGCAATGATCTATAGTTTGCTAACAAATAGATAAAGAGTAAACAATGAATCATATAAGCAAAAACTTTTCATGAATAGTACTTTCAAGACAAGCATCAAAAAGTTTTGCATAAGAGGTAACTCATAAAGCAATAGATTCAAAGTAAAAGGCATTGAAGCAACACAAAGGATGATTAAGTTTCAGCATTTGCTTTCAACTTGTAACATGTATATCTCATGGATAGTTGTCAACATAAAGCAATATAACAAGTGCAATAAGTAAAATGTAAGAATCAATGCACACAAAGTTGACACAAGTGTTTGCTTCTAAGATAGAAAGGAGTAGGTAAACTGACTCAACATAAAGTAAAAGATAGGCCCTTCGCAGAGGGAAGCAGGGATTAAATCATGTGCTAGAGCTTTTTAAGTTTTCGAAAGCATATAGAGAGCACAAAATAAGTATTTGAGAGGTGTTTGTTGTTGTCAACGAATGGTAGTGGGCACTCTAACCCCCTTGTCAACCAGACTTTCAAGAGCGGCTCCCATGAAGGACGTTATCTCTACCAGCAAGGTAGATCATCCCTCTTCTCTTTTGTTTACACATGTATTTTAGTTTCTTTATAGATGACACTCCTCCCAACCTTTTGCTTACACAAGCCATGGCTAACCGAATCCTCGGGTGCCTTCCAACATTCACATACCATGGAGGAGTGTCTATTTGCAAAATTAAGTTGCTTACTGATAAATCAGGGCAAAACATGTGAAGAGAATTATTAATGAAAGTTGTAATTAATTGGGGCTGGGCACCCCGTTGCCAGCTCTTTTTGCAAATTATTGGATAAGCGGATGTATATGCCACTAGTCCAGGTGAAAGTCTGTCAGAAGTAAATGACAAGATTGAAAGATAAAACACCACATACTTCCTCATGAGCTATAAAACATTGACACAAATAAGGAGTAATAAAGTTTTGAATAGTTTAAAGGTAGCACATGAAATATTTACTTGGAATGGCAGGAAATACCACATAGTAGGTAGGTATGGTGGACACAAATGGCATGGGTTTTGGCTCAAGTTTTGGATGCACGAGAAGCATTCCCTCTCAGTACAGAGTTTAGGCTAGCAAGGTTGTTTGAAGCAAACACAAGTATAAACCGGTACAGCAAGAATCACATAAAAACATATTGCAAGTATTATAAGACTCTACACTGTCTTCCTTGTTGCTCAAACATTTTACCAGAAAATATCTAGACCTTAGAGAGAACAAATATGCATCCCAAGTCTCAACAAGCTCTACGGTAGTTCTCCACTACTAGGCTTTAACTACATGATGCAAGAGCTTAAACATGATCTACTTGAGAGCTCAAAACAATTGCAAAGCATCAAATCAAACAAGACAATGATCTACAAGAATGCATATGTCTTTTCCAATACCAACTACTACATGTAGCATTTTCTTTCTTCCAAACAAACACCAATCAATTTATTTAAACATAAACTCTCCAAATGATAATATAATGCAGCAAGAGAGTATTTATAAACAAGTGCTAACAGCTCGAAGAGATGCATGAAAAACAGGAGCTAAAAGCACTGCAGTAGCTAGTTAAGAATACTCAACAAATATAAGTGAAGAACATGAGTATTCACATGAAAAAGCGGAGCGTGTCTCTCTCCCACACAAGGATTGCTAGGATCCGAATTTATTCAAACAAAAACAAAAATAAAAACACACAGACGCTCCAAGTAAAGCGCATAAGATGTGAAAGAATTAAAATATAGTTTCACTAGAGATGACCTGATAAGTTTGTTGATGAAGAAGGGGATGCCTTGGGCATCCCCAAGCTTAGACGCTTGAGTCTCTCTGAATATGGTTGGGATGAACCACGGGGGCATCCCCAAGCTTAGGCTTTTCACTCTTCTTGATCACATAATATCACCCTTCTCGCTTGATCCTTGAAAACTTCCTTCACACCAAACTCAAGACAGTTCTCATTAGAGGGTTAGTGCATAATCAAAAATTCTCATATTCTGTAATGATACAATCAATCCCAAAGCTTCTGGACATTAGCTACAGCCACCAATGCTTTGTGGAGCAAAGAAATCCACACAAACACAGTAAAAGAGCGAATGCAAAACAAAAGGCAGAATCTGTCAAAAACAGAACAGTCTGGAATGACGAATTTTTTCGAGGCACTTAAGTTGCTCAGATGGATCTGGCCTAAAATAATGAAAGTTGCGTACATATCTCAGGAATATGCGTGATTTTTTCAGAATTTTTTGAATTTTCTACAGGGAGATAAGCTCAAATCCGTGACAGCTAAAAATCTGTCACTGCGCAGAAATCCAAATCTTGCATCAACTTTCAATATAGAACTTTACTTGGCACAACATTGCGATAAAATAAAGATACAAAGGAGTTGCTACAGAAGTAACAAAACTCCTTGAGAAAAACTAAAAATAAAAGATAAAGGGTTGCCTCCCTAAAGCGCTTTCTTTAATGCCTTTAGCTAGGCTAAAAGATTTTAATGATGCTCTCATAGGAATAGAACTTGAAAAACAAAAGAGAGCATCAAGAGGCAAATATCAAACGCATTTAAGTCTAACCCACTTTCTATGCAAGGGAACCTTGTAACAAAATAAATTATTGAAGCATAAAGCAACTAGCATAGAAAGATGAAACAAGTACAACTTCAAAACTTTCAACATAAAGAGAGGTGTTTTAGTGACTTGAAAACTTTTACAACCATATTTTCCTCTCTCATAATAACTTTCAGTAGCATCATGAACAAACTCAACTATATAACTATCACATAAAGCATGCTTTTCATGATCTACAAACACATAATTTTTATTAAGTTCAAAAACAGTGGGGTCATTAAACCCACTTTTGACAATAGTAGTATAATAAATATCATTAGGCAATATAGGACCATCATCAAGAGCATTATCATATATAGCATTAGGGAGCCATTGTTTTATTTCTGAAATTTCGTTTTCTTGAGTCAAGGAGCTTGTTACGTAAAATTTATCAAAAGGAGATATTTCAAAAGAATCATGGCATTCAACAATATAACACTCTTCCTCCTTAGGTAGGCATGGAGGGCAATTAAATAGTGTAAGAGTTGAAGAGTTACTGTCATTAGAAGGTAGATCCTCCTTTTGTTCTTCACTCTCCTCCTCTTTTTCATCCAATGAGATCACAGTTTCAGCAATTTCCTCTTCCTCAGGTTCCTGCAAGGCACAAGTTTCATCTTTTTGAGGAAACATCCTCTCAAGATGTTCAGTAATGTAAGAATTATTATCCTTGTAGGTATCACAACAATATTTAAGTATGGCAATACATTCAGATTTATAAGGGGCATCAGTTTTATGTTCAAGATAAGAACTAATTTCAAGGGCACCCTTAAAAACAATAAACTCTTCAATTTGTTCAAGATTACCAAAATCATAGTTTCCTTTAGCATAGGCAGCCAAGGTTTCATTATCAGTATACTCACATTGGAAAGGGAGATGTTTGTGCCTTCTATAGCAAAGAGATTCATTAAAGCAGTAGGATTCATCATATGTAGAACACAAGTTCTTAGCAAAACCATTCAATCTTCTTATTTGTTCCCATAGATGTTTTCCTTTTGGAGAGAAGCGGTAATTCTTATAACGAGACCCAGTTTCATAGAGATAAGACATTGAAAACAACTAGTCATAATAGTAATTCGAAATAAAAAGGAACTAATTTTTTTGTGTTTTTGATAAAGAGAGCAAACAAGACTAAATAAAAATAAACTAAGCAAGACAAATAACAAAGTAAAAGATTGGGTGAGAGACTCCCCTTGCAGAAGCAATTCGGTTTTCCCCGGCAACGGCGCCAGAAAACGTGTTGGTGGCTAAGTTGACGAGGGAATATCTCCCCGGCAACAGTGCCAGAAACAATGCTTGTACGTCACACGTCAGTTGGGAACCCCAAGAGGAAGGTATGATGAGTGCAGCAAGTTTTCCCTCAGTATGAAACCAAGGTTTAATCGAACCAGTAGGAAAACGAGGTTTGCTTCGAAGGTGTTGGTGAAGGAGTGTAGTGCGGCGCAACACCAGGGATTCCGGTGCCAACGTGGAACCTGCACAACACAATCAAATTACTTTGCCCCAACTTAACAGTGAGGTTGTCAATCTCACCGGCTTGCTGAAAACAAAGGGTTAAACGTATCGAATGGAAATGATGTTTGTTTGCATAAAACAGTAGAGAACAATGATTGCAGTAGATTGTATTTCAGATGTAAAAGAATGGACCGGGGTCCACAGTTCACTAGTGGTGTCTCTCCAATAAGATAACTAACATGCTGGGTAAACAAATTACAGCTGGGCAATTGACAATTGATAAGTGCATATAACATGCATGTGTGAGCTGTGGTGTCTACTATGAGATTCATTTGGGCATTACGACAAAGTACATAGACCGCTATCCAGCATGCATCTATGCCTAAATAGTCCACTTTCCGGTTAACATCCGTACCCCTTCCAGTATTAAGTTGCAAGCAACAGACAATTGCATTAAGTAATGTGCGTAATGTAAACAATACATTCATCCTTGAATAAAGCATTGCTGTTTTACCCCTAGTGGCAACAACACATCTACAACCTTAGAACTTGCTGTCACTATCCCAGGTTAAATAGAGGTTGAACCCAACTATCATGCATAAATACCCCCTCTTGGAGTTACAAGTATTCACTTGGCCAAGGCTTCAACAAGTAACGGAGAGCATGCAAGATCACAAATGACATAGACATGATAATATAATATTCAGCTCCACATAGGTATCAATATAAGTCAGATCCCAGCAAACACAACATGTAGCATTACAATAAGATGATCTTGATCATGATAGGCAGCTCACAAGATCTAAACATGATGGCACAAGTGGAGAAGACAACCATCTAGCTACTGCTATGGACCCATAGTCCAAGGATGAACTACTCACGCATCACTCCGGAGGCGGGCATGGCGATGTAGAGCCCTCCGGTGATGATTCCCCTCTCCGGCAGGGTGCCGGGAAGAGCTTCAGAACCCCCCGAGTTAGGGTTGACGACGGCGGCGGCAGCGAATATGTTCTGGATGAAAGGCTCGGTGTTTTAGGGTTTTCACGTCTCGGGGAATAAATAGGCGAAGGGGCGATGTCGGCGGACCCCCGAGGGGCCCAAACCACAGGCTGGCGCGGCGGGTGGGGCCGCGCCGCCAGGTGGTTTGGCCACCTCGTGGCTCCCTTCGTCTCTCCTTCGGACTCCGTGTACGTGCTGGAAAAATAGGGACTTGGCCTTTTGTTTCGTGCAATTCCGAGAATATTTCCAGAAGTAACTTTCTGAAACCAAAAACAGCAGAAAACAGGGAACTGGCACTGTGGCATCTTGTTAATAGGTTAGTCCCAGAAAATGCATAAAAGTGATATGAAGTGTATATAAAACATGTAGCAAATGGTATAATATAAGCATGGAACAGCAGAAATTATGGATACGTTGGAGACGTATCAAGTACCAAGACGAAAAATGCTTGTCTTCAAAGAGACATATCATCGGGATCTAAAACCAATTAAAGACAAGTAGTGTTAAAAAACATATCGGATAGCTCCCCCAATATGTGTGCATTATTTATGATTTTGCTTTTGAATACAAATGCACACCAATGGGATCATCACACTCCATACATATTATTCAAACACTAGTCATGTTCAAGGAAAGCAATAAGATACAAAACCAATTTTTAAAGAATGAGGTTCTACTCAATGTAGGATAGCTTCTCCAAGAATGGGATCATTGCTTTTCCTAACTCAAGAAAGAATAAAGCAACTTTTGAGTAGAGCAACAAGGATCCAAAAGAAGTAAGGAAGACAAATGAGAGTTAGATAAAAAAAATCATTGGCGATAAAAATAAGGCAAATTCAAAGCAAAAACCAAAGTGAAGATGGTCTACAAAT
The DNA here is from genome assembly GCA_947311845.1 of Poa pratensis. Classification (NCBI taxonomy): domain Eukaryota; kingdom Viridiplantae; phylum Streptophyta; class Magnoliopsida; order Poales; family Poaceae; genus Poa; species Poa pratensis. Next base: position 31,960,299 of record CAMZMU010000106.1, on the reverse strand, counting down.
TCTACCACAATTATGAGTATCGCTTGTCATGAACAAGGAGTATATAGAGATAATTCTCGGTGGTATATAGAAATGATATTGAAGACCAACTTCACAAGAAATAAGCATATGACAAAGGATAAGATTTAAAAACCATGCTTAGATAAATAGATATTCTTGATAGCTTCAAATATTCACGCGATCATGCAAAACAACTCTAAAGAGTAGCTTGAAGCAATTGGTTTCCCAAAAAGATATATGAGAACATATTTAGGGAAAGCCATACCAAGAACGTCCATCACAAACAAGATCCAAAAAGGAGTGATTAAATAAAATCATTTTAGCAAATATGGAACTTGTTTGAGCAACATGCCACATAGGAATAAGATAAAGAAGAATATCAATTCTAGGTGACAATACCTCACATGTTCACATTTTCTAGGCTTGTAATATGCACATAGCTTATTACTCCCCCATAATGTGATAATCCATTTAATTTAAAACAAGAGGCAAACAAAACCAACTCGAGAAATTAATGGACATTCTAGAATTTGAATTTCTCATGAGCATGACATACCACATAGAGAATAGATAATATTTATATGTCAACACTAAGTGGTATTCCTCATGTATACACAATTTTAGGATTGTGAAGTGCACGAAGCATATCACTCCCCCAAAATAGGATAGTCCACTAATCTCTCAAAAAGAGAGCCAACAAGATAAGATATCAAATAAAAGCAATAAGGCTCAACAAAAGTAAATGGTGTGCAAACCAACATACACATACTTGATTACTCAAGATAAGTAAGTAGAGAGCACATCACATACAAACACTAGCAAGGTACAAAACCTAACACATGCAAGGGTGCAAGCAACTTTCAATATATATATGATATAAATAAAAGTTACCGCAAGGAGGAACATTGGATATGAGATAGAACAATATAATCCAAATGACTTGACTTGAGATAATATAATTGATGAAGATCCCTTAATTCTTCATGAAATAGCCAAGTCTCCAATGCCCTCCAACAACACCTATTGATCAAGTTTTAGCTTGTTGGTCCCCAACCAAGTTGGGTCCTAAGAGGTTAGTCACAATAGGTTTGGCAACCCAAATGGTTCTTTTCTTGACACCACTTTGAGTACCAACGTATTTGGCAAACACATTGCCAACCTTATCCTTCCGAAGAGAGTAATCATCATCAATGATAATGGGGTTGGATAAGGTACCATTTGTGCATGAAGAAGCAATGTGACCCTTCTCACGGCATAGGTAGCAACATCTACTTCCTCCTCTCTTCTTAGTTGGAGTCTTGACTTGAGGAGGGGTAGCTTGATTCTTCTTGGGAAGAGGCCGTTCTTCAACTTGAGGAACTTGAGATTGAACTTGAGGCTTCTTCCCTTGTTGCTTCTCACTAAGAGGCTTCTTCTTCAAAGGGCAAGATCTTACATGGTGCCCTTCAACTTTGCACTTGAAGCAAACAATCTTGGCCGAATCTTTAACTTGTTCTTGGCCCTTTTTCTTCTTGTTGAACTTGGACTTGTTCTTGATATTGGAGTTGAATCCAAGTCCACTCTTGTCATTGGGGCGTCTTTGAACACTCAACATATTGTCAAGTGTAGAATCCCCAACATGACGCTTTTCCAAGTCTTTCTTCAAAGAAGTGACTTGGGCCTTGAGCTCATTTAATTCCTCTACATGGTTAGTATCAACAAAAACACTAGAGGAAGTTGAGGCTTCATTGTTAGAGCAACAAGACATAGAAAGTAATTCATCACAAGATGTAGCAATATTGTGAGTGGATGAATCACTAGGACTAGCACATGGCAATAAAGCATTTTTGGTCGAAGTTGTGCCTTTGTCCACATGAGGCTCACAAGATGTTACCTTTGTAGCGATAGCCTCATGAGCTAACTTTAGCCTAGCATAGGATGCTAGAAGATCATCATTAGAGCTAGATAGCTTTTCATGACTTTCTTCCAATTTCCTATACTTGCTAGTTAGCAACTCAAGTTGAGCCCTTAGCTCAACATTCTCCTTCAAAATAGATGCTTCACAAGAAGTAGAGTTAGTAGCACAAGCATCATCAATATTAGAAATGGAAGAAGACAACTTGGCAAGATCATCATTTTTAGATAGTTGAGTTTGGAGTTGATCATGAGACTTGATAAGGAGAGAGTGTTCACTTTCTAAAGCCTTGTGGGCTTTGTCAAGTTTCTCTATATCCTCAATTAGTCTAGCATTGCCAACACCAAATTCAACTTTTTCCTTTTTAAGCACTTTATATTTAGCAATAGCATGATCTCTTTCCTTAATGATTTTAGCAATAATAAGATCATTTGATTCATCAAGAGATTCAAGTTTCTCTTCAAGAGACACTCGAAGCTCTTGCTCTTCCTCAAGCGCATTCATTAAGGATGCCTTTTCATCGGCATCCTCTCTCTCAATTTGACATTTCTCGAGAAATTGAGTTTCTAAGTCCTCAATGATTTCCCTACTCTTAATAGCATAAACAATGATTTCACTTAAAGGAGGGATAGCTTTGCTACCTTTGGTGAGAGCACCAAATACCATCTCACCCTTCTTTGTTATGGATTCAACATCCATAAGCGCTCCATGAGAATCCTCATCCACATCATCACAATTTGGATTTGAGGTAGGAGATACCTCGGAATCCTTAGCCATAAGGCAAAAGTGAGTAATGGACAAAGATGGTGAAGAGATACTTGAAGCTCCATTGAGATCCACGTCTTGTTCCAACAAATGTTGGGATTCCTCTACATTGTTAGCCACACAAGAAATAGAGGATATGGAAGTATTGTTTTCATGGCAACAAGACGAATGAAGCATATCATCATGAGATTTAGTTAAACAACTATTACATGATATGCAAGGACTAGCAACACTAGCATGTAAAACATTTGGAGTGCTAGAAGTGTTTAAGTCCAAAGATAGAACATTGCAATGAGATAGAGATGAAGTATAGTCAATAGAATATTCACCATCAACAAAGCAATTTCTATCACCACTCACCATATCATTACCTTGTGTCAAAACACATGTTGGTGAAGTGGAAGAAGATGTGAACTCGTCACGGCCGGAGGTGGAGGGAGAACAATCATCCTCAATAATATTGGACACTTCATATTTATCTTGAAGCTTGGTCCAAAGCTCATGAGCGTTCCGAAAAGGCATGATTGATGCAAGAACTACATCGCTCAAAACACATATGAGACAATCAGATACACGAGTATCGAGATAAGAGTTTTCCTCATCCTCTAAAGATAACTTTTGGAATCCTTTGGAGGAGAAAACCCCATATCTACAATTCTCTTAAAATTTGGGTTTATGTCCCAAAGAAGGTTAAGCATGCGAATTTTCCAAACATCATAATTTGTGCCATCGAATATAAGAGTGGGATCGTGCACTAATTCTCTATACGACATCTTTACTCTCTAGGCGGTAAAGCCCAAAAAGAGAGCCCAGGCTCTGATACCAATTGAAAGGACAATGATGTCGCCTAGAGGGGGGGTGAATAGGCGATTAAAACTTTTCCGGTTTAGGCTTGCTAATTGCGGAATAAAACTAGGTGTTTAAATTAACAAGCCGACAACCTAAATAAACTAGGCTCACCTATGTGCACCAACAACTTATGCTAAGCAAGACAAGCAACAAGGTGATAGCATATAGAATACTTCAAGCACGAAGGCTATCACAATGTAAATTGCATAAGTAAAAGCTCGGGTATAGAAATAACCGAGGCACGCGGAGACGAGGATGTATTCCCGAGTTCCTCCTTGTTAAGGGAGTACGTCTCGTTGGAGAGGTGTGAACCGACACAACGGTTCAACAACCACAAAGGTTTCACCTTCTTCTCCGATGAACCGCACCACAAAGGCTTGGTTCACCTTCCACTATCGGTATTCCTTCGAGGCGGAATCCGGAGCCTTTCAACAACAATCCGGGGCACAACCCACAATGGGATTGGGGGCTCCCGAACGGCTTTCAACAACAATCCGGGCACAACCCACAATGGGATTGGGGCTCCCGAACGGCTTCAAGTGACCACACAAGGGTCTCAACCACCACAAAGGCGTCTAGGGTCCAAGGACCCAAGAGAACAAGTTCACAAGCTTTCAACTTCCACGAATCCTCGTGGAGAGCACACCGATGCACCAAATGCAAAAGGCAAGAGCACAAGTGCTCAAATCCTTCACTCTCAAATTCCAACAAAGCAACAAATGCTTATGGGGGAATAAGAGAGGAAGAACAAAAAGGAGATGCACCAAGAACTCCAAGATCAAGATCTACTAGGTTCCCCTCACTTGGAGGAGAAATCGATCGGTGAAAACGTAGATCAAGATCACCTCTCACTATCCCTCAAATATGAGCAAGAACCATGGGAGGGATTGTGAGGAAGAGCAATCTTTCAAGTGTCAACAATGGAGGATAAGAGAGGGGAAAAACTTGCTCAAAGGTTGTCTAAAGAAACAATGGGGAAGAAAGGTTGTTTTTATAGTTGCTCTGGAAAAAATGGCCGTTGGAAAGGAGCCGGCCGAGCTGCTAAGTGGGCCGGCCTGGGGGCCGGCCATGGCCGGCCAGAGAGCTGGCGGGGCGGCAGAGCGAACCAGCCAGGGGGCCAGCCCTGGCTGGCCTGGGAGCTGGCCGCTGAGTGAACCAGCCAGGGGCCAGCCTGGGAGCTGGCGGCCTGGCAGAGCCGGCCAGCCCTGGAGCCGGCCTTGGCTGGCCTGGGGGCTGGTCACCCAGCTGAGCCGGCCAGCCCTGGAGCCAGCCTAGGCTGGCCTGGGGGCTGGCCACCCAGAACCCGACACGGAAACGATCATAACTTAAACATCCGGACTCCGTTTTCGACATTCTTGGGCTCGTTGGAATCGCAACGAAGAGCTTTATAAGATCATGCAGAGAAACATCATAGTCCAACAATGGAGGATAAAACCAAATGGGGAAAGGTTAGACCTCTCGATAATAGAACAACCGATAAAACCTCCGAACCAAACCGCAATATGTTTCTCATCCGGACTCCGTTTTCTATGATCTTGGGCTTGTTATAAGATACTCACAAGCTCTACAAGACTATGCATATACACATCATAGTCCATCATGTGAGGAGGAAACCACAAGTAGAGAGTTTGACCTCTCTTAGAAAAGACAAACCGGTAAAACCTCGAACATCAAAACGCAATAAGATATACATATGAAATCCGTTTTTGATGCATTAGAGCTTGGTGTGGAGATGAACACAAGCTCTAAGTCCTCACATGGATAAAAGCCAAATAAGAACCAAGAAAGACGAAATGCCACATATGCAAATGTATGAGCTCTCCACAAAGATGCGATCAAGTTACTCACTTGATAGCCCCTCTTGATAGTACGCCGTCTATCCTAAAACCCGGTCTCCCACTAACAACATGAGACCGGTAAAATAGAAAACCTATCAAGATCATACCTTTGCCTTGCGCATTCCACTTGAGCTCGATGATGACGATCTTGACTCTCTCAAGTTGGAGCACCTTTCTTGATTGTGCTTGCTAGCACATGCTCGATGAAGACTTCTCCAAATGCTCCACCATACTCCATTATGGGAGGGCCTCGCAAAGCTCCGTCTTCATGTCTTCTTTGCAAGCTTCAATCAAATGATATCTTCGAGATGCATCATATTGAGCTTGCGCTTCATCTTCTTCTCTTGATATGTATGATGGCTTGGGGTTAAACATGATTGTTCACTCAACCTACTTTTCCAAGCCATACTTGCAATAAGCTCAACATGATATGTATATTGAGCTTGCGCTTCATCTTCTTCTCTTGATATGTATGATGGCTTGGGGTTAAACATGATTGTTCACTCAACCTTCTTTTCCAAGCCATACTTGCAATAAGCTCAACTCTACACATGACCATTCTTCATATAAACCCTTGAATAGAGCATTGGTTATCATGTCATCTTCTAGAGTCCAACACATGAACTCCAAACATTTCCTATGGACAAGATCTACAAGTATATCTCAATGCAAACATTAGTCCATAAGGATTGTCATTAATTACCAAAACCACACATGGGGCAACACATGCACTTTCAACGGGGAAACCCTAGCCGCCGCGCGCGTAGAAGCTCTCCTCCCGCACACCGCGTTGCCGCCACCGGAGGGAGGCGCCGGCAAAGCCGCGCGCGCCCAGGGAAGGTGGCGGCGGGGCGTTGCTTCTCCCTCCGCTTGAGCTGCACGGACGGAGGCGTGATGCGATCGGACGGCCGTGGCGGGCGACGGCGCACGCGCCTGCATGGTGGGGGAGTGCGCACGGCGGCGCAGATGGCGCTCGTCCGGGCTCGATCTGGGCCACGAGCAGGCCGCATCTGGTCTTGCGCCGTCTTGTGGCGTCCGCGTGCTGTCGATGGATGGTGGCAGCAGAGCGTCCCCGAGCGGGGCGGCCTGGAGGCCCCATGCATGGTTGGGGGCTGGAGAGGATGTTGCCATGGGACGAGGATGCCGGGGCGGCGGCCCCGAAACGGATGTTGCAGTTGGAGGGCGTCGGCATGGTAGTCACCGCGGTCGTGGTGGCTGCGGCATGTGGTGGAGCTCGGCGGTCGGCCGGTAACGGAACCATAGTACCATCTTGTCAAGATCAATTCACTGAGTACACAGATTATACTCAAGAGGTGGTCAGGAATTTCTTGGTATACAATGAAAAGTGACCAATCGACAAAGAGTCAACAAATGGGAAACAGCAAATCTAGAACAAACATAAAACACGTAAGGTGCCATGTGGATCATTACAAAACTGAAGGAGAATGATGTATATCATAAATACATATTTTGACCAACAGTTTAATTATCTGTGAAATAGATTGTCACGGAGCTAATACATCAAGCCAGACATACTTTATATCCAAATATCATACTCCTAGATATTTTAGGCCGCAAAGTGAGGAAATTAACTCAGTAACAGATACAGAAACTCTCAGCTCATACATCCTCCGAAACCATGTGTCGTCTTTCTTGACCTTTTGTGCCATATTCAAATGAATCAGCTTGATTTTACTAGTCAGTACCTTTTACTAACATGGCAGTATACATCTACATTTTTCACAACAGAGGAACCAAAAACTTAAGTCATTGTTTTCAGCTACCTTTACAAATGAAGACCAAACTGAATACATAAGCTAATACCATAACTTTTCAAATCTGAACTCATTCAAACATTGCCAACACAGAACCCAAATTCAAAAGATTCAGAGGACAATTAAGTCATTGTTTTCATGCGAACTACAATTCCAGCTAAGCACATAGAATTATACAGGCAACATAATTCACATAACAGATGAATAAATAGATTACTTAACTAGGCAGCGAGCAAATAAAGCATCTTAAGATTGCTAAATCAAGAAAGTAGAAGCAGCTAGAAAGCTGAAATAAAATGTGCAATTATTCAACAGCCATTAGGTCATGACACAGGTACAGAGACAAAAAATTCGCAGAATTGCAGTTTTCCTATATGCCAATCAGCAATCAGTCCCGAAACTTAAGTTCTTTTTTTCAACAAATGTATCATCACAGCCCTTGCAGGTCACAGAACGCACAGTCTTTAAAATACAAGGTTGATGCAGGCAGAGCCCTGTAGAGCACAAGGAATTGCAATTCTATGTCCATACTTCAGTACACAAATAGCCAATTCTCAATAATCAATGCTTTTGGTTGAGCACATCATACATGTACATATATGAATTGCACCAAAACAAAACCAGCCGTACCAAGATTCAGTTGGTTTGTGCCATGGGGAATCAAGCAAATTATACATGCACATATACTCAGACCATAAAGGATGGAGAGTAGACAAATTGGCATTGAGATTTTATAGAGAAGATTCTATGAATTTGCTCTTGCTCTGAAGTTATTGGGGGAAAATAAATTACCTATCACTTGATTTGTGTCGTGCGACCTCGGGACTCCGGGTACCGGCAGAAAATTCAGCGAAGACGGAAGAGATCCTGAGTCCCGGCCTCGCCAGATCGCTGCTGACGGTCGCAGCGAGTTAGAAGTAGAGAGAGGTTCGTGGCGGCGTGCTTTTCCAGCGGAAGGCGACGGCGTCGAGTGCTGAGAGGGGTTAGAGCGGTAGCAGCGGAGAGTGCGGAAAGGATTGGCGGCGGCGGCGAGTGCGGAGAGGGATTGGCGGCAACCTCCACTGCGGAGAGGGTTGGCGGCGGCGAGAACAGAGAGGCGTCGTGAGCTGCAGATTGGTCGCTTGTTTCTTCGTTGATGAAAACTGCCAGCACATTTTTTTCATCGAATATCACTACTGGGGCTCGTGGGCCAAATATTGTTCAGCCGTCGGATGAAACCATACTGGTCTAATTTGAGCACCAGTAAAAGTACCGTAAAAGTTGCCTAATTGATGGAGGTGACGAAAAACGTCGAGGTTGTCTATATACTATATAAACTCGAACTATTCCGCTCAATGATAGTGCTCCGAAATCGCACAAGACTACCATCCACCCGATAAAGAATTCGCAGAAGACTACAACTGTATAAGCTTGTCTAACCTTGTAGCTTTTGAATAGTCGCATGATCCACCATCGCAAGGGGAAAGAGAGTTAGACTGCTGTACGCACATATGTCACCGCTAAGGGCACATAAAACTAACACGTAAGATAACTAAATAAACTAACACAAAAGATTAAAACTACGTAGACATGTGATGCGAAGATTCAGTCTCCTAGTGCCTAGAAGAATGTCCTCGGTGAATTAACCCAGACCTACTTTTTTGGAGGGAGTATGGAAGGACCCCGAAGATCTATTCAGGTTGAAACAACAGTACAAACAAACATTACAACAAGACCCACACGATACATGAAATTACAAAGAGGATTCTTACTGATACAAATCGCAATCGGGTCCTAAGAATCTTCCGCACGAGCACGTCGTCGGCGACCCCGGGGACGACAACACTTAGGACGGCAAAGTCTCCATCGTACATTGCCATAGAATTCGTGAGGAATATTCAATGACTCCCATCTGGTTATATGGCCGGGGGAGGGGAGAAGATGACCTACCATTCAGCGAGAAGAAACAACAACTCGCCTAAGAAGATCACCCTTCGACTAGCGAAATGGGCGGTGTGCATCATGAGAAGACCGCACTTCAACCGCCACAGTGGGAGGTGTAGCTTCTCGAGGATTACCGTTCCTGATGAGCTTCATCCTCGTCTGCAACTTCAAGATCACCAACCATCTATGATTCTTTGCCACCACCATGATGGCTTACGAAGAGGATCGAGATACCGCTGAGGTCCTGCACCTGAATAGGGCACCCCTAGAGAGGAGGAAGAGAGACCTCCTCCAGGGCAGGAGAAGCACCGAGCTTATTACAAAGGACTCCGGCATGAATCCATCCAGCAATAGCAAGCAACCAACCGCTGTCGCCATAAGGATCACCTCCGGAAGCCACCACACATGGCTCAAGCGTAACATCGGCGAGATCCCCACTCACCCGTCATCAAGCCAGGCTCCACTAAGGAAAAAAAACAATACTAAACCTACTACACACGGAGAAGTGACGAGCACCCTCCCCCTATCTCTTCTCCAGCCGACACCGACGGGACGACGATCTAGGATCGGATCATGCTCGAGCTCTCAAAGTTGCCTCCCTTTTCTCTTGTCACAAACAGTGTTCGAGTATCTCCAACTGGAGTGGGCAAACTCGAGTGGACAATTTTTTTAGGGTACAAAGCGGACACATCCCGACATGTCGGCGGACAATTTAAGGGCCAATTTTGCCCATCCGAACGACTAAACAAAACCCTACTTAGTATACGATCGGTAAAAGATCAAGAATATTGTAATTGATCAGGAGGCCATCTTGTCCATGCAGAAACATCTTTTAAACAGACAGGAACTGTGATATAATACAGTTCATTTTGTTGGAAATTAGCAAAGTACCCCATCTGATGTTATAAGTACTGATAACAGCCACGAATTACTACTGTGCTGCACACTGCAACAAGAATCCATCGTCAACTAAACTAGAGCAGTAGTGGAACATCAACGATCCATCAGTCAGGAGGTGTTCTTCTCGATGCGGACATGGAGAGTCAGCTCCTTGGACGCGCCCTCTCCGACGAGGTATCGCGGCGGCACCGTCAGGAACGACGTCAGGTCCTCGAGCGCGACGGCGCCCGGCGTGGCGCTGCTCGTGGCCTCGACGTCCGCCAGCACGGTGTCCGTCCTGCTTCTCGCCGTCGGCGGCCCGTTCGCCCACATCTTGACGGTGTATCGCGGCAGCACGCACGCGTCGCCCCGGACGCAGACGGCCGACACGATGGTGGTGACGCCGAGCGCGCAGACGGTGAGCAGGACCATGCCGCCGTCGTCCCCGGCGCCGACGAGCAGGCGGCGCGCCGGGCGGCCCGGGCCCGGCACCGAAACCTGGATCCGGTTGGGCTTGCCGTAGTGGATCCTGTGTACGGGCATGGAGTGGGTGCCGAAGAGGTGCGCGACGAGCGCCGCCGGCGGGGCCGCGAAGCCGCAGCCGGGCTCGGTGCACAGGCACGGCGCGTGTGGGCACGCGCTCTTGTGGTCGGCGACCTCGTAGTAGGCGACGAAGCGGTCGCAGCCGTCGTGCGGGCACTGGACCCTCGCCGCCGAGACGACGGCGTCCATGGTCGGCTCAGGGTCGAATCCGCTGCCACCGTCGCACCTCTGGCACTGGCTCCCCGGCAGCTCGGCGACGCAGCCGCCACAGGCCAGGTGGCCTCCCTTACACTGCGCAAATCGAAGTCAGCAGCAAGCAAAGCCATTATTTCCCCAGGTGAAATGAAACAGAGAGTCGGATCGGTGGGATTTCAGAGAAAGAGAACCTTGAAGACAGGGGGCTTGAGAGCGCGGAAGCAGACGGGGCAGTGGAGAACGGAGACGTCCATCTTGAGAGTGACCTCCACTCTGGACCCGTGCTCCGCCGCCACGACGGCGCCTCCGGCCGCTTCGTGCGGGACGATCTCTTGCTTCACCGCCGATCCGTTGGGCATCAGCTCCACCCTCGCCTTCTTGGTGCTCTGGTCGCCCTGCCCCATCCCGGCCGACGGCGAGCCCCTGTCCCTCCCCTCGGCCGCCATTCCTCAGAGCTCCGGAAGACCAAGAAGAAGGTCAAGCTTCTGAGGGAGTGGTGACTGGTAAGTGAACTGTGAACAGAAAGGGGCTGAAGAGGAGTGGGAAAGGTGCGGTGGAAGAAGAAGGGGGACAAGGCTTGTGGTGGAACCAATCAATGCTTCTTGTTTTTTCTGCTCAAAAGAAATGGAAGAATTTATCCATGATTGATGGGGATGAGATTCGCTGACTTGGGGTTGGCTGACTTTGTGATGATTTTGAGTCAATGGCATGTGGACCCTGCACGTGATGGACCCTACCTGTCGGTGAGCAAGTCACGGCTGAGCACCGGCACCACGCCTCCGGACGTGTAGTCATGGGGAAGACTTGCCAAGAATGGAGCGAGGTGGATTAGCAGAAATGGATTTAGCCAAGCATCTACCAACATTATTGTTGCTCTTCAGTTATTATCATCAGGATATTGGTAGTACTGTGCTCTGCAATTATTTGTACGTCTGATCGTATAACGAACATAATATCCCCACACGCCTTTGGCATCGTTAGATGTTTGCAGTTCCGTAACCGTTTTGCCCTCTGTGGCGTCTTGGCGATTTGCCGGCGATTGGCGTGATGCCGCTCTAATCCCCTCCCGATTCCTTCCGATTCATTCTCGTACGCCTGTATTCCTCTGTTCTCCATCAGCTCTAGCTTTCTTACTCTAGATTCCAGCTTCCTTTTGACGGATCCGAGCTTCCCGTCTCCTTCCACCGCCGCCTGTGCCGCCAACACCGTCGTTGATTCCCCTTTCCCTTCCAACACCAGACAAATTGTTTCTATCCTCTCCACCACTAATCTGAGGTTCTTGTTTTCGTCCACGCTGAAGAAATCCCCAAGAAATCAGCTCCGCAATCACTCCTCTCACTTGCCTCTGAGAATTCCTCATCTTCACACAAACCCTTTGTAACCCAATCCCCTACACATTCTGTCTCTGTTCTACCAAGCACGCTTCTGGTTGGCAATCTCGTGGACTCAACAGGAAATAGAAGAGAAGTGCGCTTGTTTTGTCCTGCTGTTCCTGATCTAGTCAGTGCATGCAGTATTTTGTTGCCGCTGGTTCCTGATCCTACGTTCTAGGTCCAGTCGGAAGTTTTTGCCCAGATTGGGATTTGTTAAGAAGTGTGGTTTTGCTGTTTCGTGCGAAAGTCAAGAAGGATTCGTTGCTGGTACGTTCGTGTGTGGAGCCGAGATTGCTGGATTTCGTTCAATGAGTCTAGTCGGATGGAACTGCCGGGGGGCGGGGCAGGCCCCGACAGTTCACGAACTTGTCTGCTTGGTTCAGACACACCATCCCAGCCTTGTGTTTCCTGTGTGAAACGAGGCAGAAACCTGATCGTATTCGCAATCTAAGGTTTAGACTTGGTATGAAAGGATGTTTTGCTGTGGAGGGGACTGGGTCAGGAGGCGGCCTAGCTTTATTTCATCATGAGGATGTGGAGGTTGAGCTTCTGTCTTACAGCAAAAGGCATATTGACGTACATGTCCAGGGAGGGCCATTTGGAGCACGGTGGAGAGGAACTTTCGTTTATGGGGATCCGAAACCCAGTGAACGACATCATATGTGGACGATGCTCAGGCGGATTAAGAATAAATCTTCAGAACCTTGGCTCATGATTGGAGACTTCAACGAGGCAATGTGGCAAGCGGAGCATTTCTCGCGAGCTCGCCGTTCGGAGCGGCTCATGCTGGACTTCCGTGAGGTGCTTTCGCATTGTGATGTACATGATCTGGGGTTCGTTGGGACTCCGTGGACCTTTGATAACAAGCAACGAGGTGACAGAAACGTGAAGGTCCGGCTCGATCGAGCAGTGGCATCCCCTGCATGGTCTCTCCGGTTCCCGACAGCGCAAGTGAGACACTTGGTTTCATCCAGATCGGATCACTGTCCTCTACTCCTGACGATGAACCAAGCTTTCGAGGATCAGCAGAGAAAGCCACCCATCCGACGCTATGAAATTATGTGGGAACGGGAGCCTACGCTTACGGCAACTGTAGAGGAAGCCTGGTCTCGCCGCGTTGGAGTGCATGACCTTGGAGATGTCTGCTCGTCTATAAAAGGTGTAATGGGATCACTTTATGATTGGAAGAGGAAACACTTCAAACCGGTGACACATGAGCTAGCAAAGAAGCGCAAGCGCCTTGAAGAGATACTTTGTAATAATGATGATAATCAACTGGACGAAAAGAAGCAGCTTCTCACTGAGATGGATGAACTGCTCTACAGGGAGGAGCTTATGTGGATGCAACGATCGCGCATTGCATGGCTGCGGGAGGGCGACCGCAACACGCGATATTTCCATCGTCAAGCCACGTGGAGAAGGCGGAAAAACAAAATTTCGAGGCTTAGAAGAACTGATGGCACCTGGACGCAAAGCAGTGAGGAGATGGGGAGCTTGGCTACTGTATTCTTCCAGCAGTTGTACACTCAAGATGATGCTATTAATCCCACGGAGCTGCTGGATTTATTCACTCCACGTGTTGATGATGAGATGAACGCAAAACTCTGTGCTCCTTTTTCAAAAAAGGAAATCAGTGACGCCCTTTTCCAGATCGGACCTCTGAAGGCTCCCGGGCCGGACGGTTTTCCTGCTCGCTTTTTACAGCGGAATTGGGACTTGCTCAAAGAGGACATAGTAAAGGCAGTGCAGGTTTTCTTCTCGACAGGTCAGATGCCTGAAGTGGTGAATGAAACTGCGATTATTCTTATCCCGAAGAAGAATGACCCGGAGGACCTGAAGGATTTCCGGCCTATAAGCCTGTGCAATGTAGTGTTCAAGATAATATCCAAGTGCTTGGTAAATCGTTTGCGTCCTCTTCTGCATGACATAATCTCCCCAATGCAGAGTGCCTTCATCCCGGGCAGACTGATTACAGATAATGCCCTCATGGCGTTTGAGTGTATTCATGCTATACAAGGAAATTCAGAGCGTGCTAAGTTTTGTGCCTACAAGTTGGATTTGGCTAAGGCTTACGACCGCGTAGATTGGCGTTACTTGGAAGGTGTAATGACGAACCTGGGCTTTAATAGCACTTGGATACGGTGGATTATGGAGTGTGTTACCACCGTACGCTATACCGTTCGTCTCAATGGTCATGTGTTGGACACCTTCACGCCAACTCGCGGGCTGCGGCAAGGCGACCCTCTATCACCCTATCTATTTTTGTTAGTGGCTGATGGGTTGTCTAGGTTGATCCAACGGGAAGCTGAACTTGAACGACTGAAGGAGCTGAAGATCTGCCGCAATGCACCTGGGATGTCGCACTTGTTATTTGCTGACGATAGCCTGTTGTTCTTTGAGGGTTCTGTCCAGCAAGCCACGGTGGTGAAGGGCATCCTCGATAAATATGAACGTGGGACAGGTCAGCTTGTGAGCCTTGGCAAATGTTCGATCATGTACGGACAGCGAGTGGAGGACCATGTGCAGAATGAGATCAAAGAGCTTATGAAATATGAAACAGAGAGCTTTGAGCAGAAGTACCTTGGGCTGCCAGTTCCTGAAGGACGCATGAAAAAAGGAAAATTTCAGTCTCTCAAAGAGCGGTTTCACAAACGTCTTTCTGATTGGACTGAAAAATATCTGTCTAGCGGAGGGAAAGAAGTGCTCATCAAGGCTATCCTTCAAGCGCTCCCCACCTATGCAATGAGCGTCTTTCAATTCCCTGCAGGCTTATTGAGGAGCTCAATAAACTGATCCGGGATTTCCATTGGGGGGACGAGCATGACCGTCGGCGAATGCACTGGCTATCCTGGGATAAGGTCACCCTACCAAAACTTGCTGGAGGTATGGGTTTTCGGGATTTTAGAATTTTCAACCAAGCTCTTTTGGCCCGCCAAGCTTGGAGACTGTTGCAATTCCCGGACAGTTTGTGTGCACGCCTGCTGAAGGCGAAATATTACCCTAATGGCCACTTGCTGGACACAGCCTTCATTCAGAATGTGTCGGCTTCGTGGCAAGGTGTTATTCATGGTCTCGAGCTCCTCAAAAAGGGTGCAATTTGGCGCATTGGGTCTGGCTCTATGGTGAAAATCTGGCGTGACAATTGGGTGCCGACAGCAGGCAATCTGAAAGTATCAGGAATGAAAGAAAGATGCAGGCTTAAGTGGGATCTCAACTTATTGATCCAGTGACACATGCTTGGGACGAAGGACTCGTTAGGAAATACTTCCATCATCATGATGCTGAGGCAATCCTGCAGATTCGGCTGCCACAACATCTGAATGATGATTTCGTCGCCTGGCAACCGGAGAGCTCCGGCATGTTCTCTGTTCGCAGTGCTTACAGACTTGGTATCCAGCCCAAGATTCACAGCTTGTGCCGTGGGCAAAGTAGTACTGAACCTGATGGTGATCGTGGCATCTGGAACTTAGTCTGGAAGGCTAGCGTGCCACAGAAGCTGCGTGTGTTCGCATGGCGCCTCGCCACGGACTCCCTGGCAGTCACGGATAGTTTACACCGGCGTATTCCTAAGGTGGTCCCGACGTGCTCTGTTTGTGGTGTGGAGGCGGAGGATGCTCACCATGCCATGGTCCGGTGCACGCTGGCCCGTGGTCTGCGCCATGGCATGCGTCAAGTCTGGACACTCCCCAAAGAGGCGGCGTTTCGGCAAACTGGGCCGAGCTGGTTTTTCAAGATGTTGGAGGAAGCGAATGCAGACATGAGGTCAAAACTGATCTTCCTCTTTTGGCGCAGCTGGCACCACCGTAACAATGTTGTCCACGGAGATGGGAAGGCTTCCATTGCTGCCTCTGTTCCTTTTCTTCAGAATTATGTGGTCTCGATCAGGACAGATCAGAGGAAGGTTGACAATACTGGGAAACAACCTATCTCGCCGATCACCATGCCAGCTCAGTTGTCACCTGGGAGTTCTGTCTCTCCCTGGAAACCGCCTGACACTGGATGGATCATAGTCAATGTCGATGCTGGCTGGGACGCCACCACGGCTTCGGGTGGTACTGGCTTGGTTGCTCGCGATGCTCATGGCGCAGTTCTCTTCTCCCAATGGAAGACCCTTGCTGCTTGCGCTAGTGCTGAAGAGGCGGAGGTACTCGCCTGTGTGGAAGGAATACGATACTTGGCGGCTAATCCACATCAACCTGGGATTATTGAGTCTGACTGTGCTCGTGTGGTAACTGTTCTGACTTCGATGGACAGAGATCGCTCTAGTCATTGGAGTCTGTTTCTGGAGGCAGCGGCGTTGATGGCTACAATGGCAGATGTGAAGTTGAGGAAGATCGTTCGGGTGGGCAACAAAGTGGCACATGATCTAGCACAATTAGGCAAGCGTGAGTGTGGGGTTAAGTATGGGGCTGTTCCTTCCTGCGCGATGGACTCCCTCATGCATGATTGTAATGTCGCTATTGCCTAATAAAGTTCACCCTTAAATTCAAAAAAAAAATATCCCCACACGCCACAAGCGGCGAGAGTACCACCAACAAGTCAACAAGAGATGGTAGTAAAAGCATATAAATTTGTGCTTGAGCGCAGCATGCTAGACACACGTACTTGCAGCAATGGCTTGGGGACGTTCGAAAAGAGATGGTAGTAAAAGCATATAAATTTGTGAAAGTTTATTGTTCAATCACTTGCCAACATGGGGTTTCAGTTTTTTTTCCTTCTGACAAAGGAAATATATTAATATCGATAAGATACACAAGGTTTCTGCACCAACATAATGTAAAAAATTATCCGAAACATTAAATGTGCACACAATCAAAAAAAAAAGATCCTGCCACAGTGACCAACCAGCGCAGCTAGTCTTGAACAAAAACAAATTCAGATAACAAACAACAAAATTTGTCAACCAAATGTGTTGTAACAAATGTATTTGACGTCGAAGAGCGCGTCACGTGTGACCAGTGGTTGAACATGACAAGAAGAGTGAAATGCATGAGCTATCAAAATGAGTCATACCTTTAGTTGTAAAGACAAACAAAGATAAAAGAAGAAGACTCGGTGTGGATGCATATGCAAAAATACCAGAAGATGCTAGGCAAATTAGATTCTTTTTGTACAACTATGTGATTTCTCTTTTCCATATTTTATCTTGAGTTTTATCCGGAGACGGTGTTTTGTCTCCTAGGACTAGATACCCTCATTATGAAAAAAAAAATTTACTTTTATTTTGAAATGTCAAAAAAATTGATAAGAAATTTCGGATATACATTCAGATATTTTATGCTCAAGCACAAAGTTTCGTGAAAAAAAGATATTTCTTGTGGCTTGTGTAAAAAAGACAAAATTTAGCTTTACAAAACGACGTACCACCCGACATTTTTTTTTGTCTTTTTGACACAGGCCACAAGAAAATGTATTTATTCATGAAATTTTGTGTGTGAGAATAGAATGTTGGGACGTTCATCCTGACTTCTTTTTTTTTTCAATTTTTTGACATTTTGAAAAATGTTTCTGAATAGTGGGAGCAAATGCTCCCACGACTCAGAATGGATTTCCGTTTAAGTCAATCACTTCTTACACATTGCAAAACAAAAAACAACTCGAGCTCGTAGTTTTTGGCGAGAAAATTCCAAGCGGGTCCAAACATCTTTTTTTTTAGAAAAGGGGCACGTCCCAGCCTCTGCATCGATTGATGCATATGGCATTTATTAACTTTTTAAATTTCAGTATTTACAAGAGATTCACGGATCACACAAGGTCTCGACACATGGATCAACCATCTAAAAAGGAAGGACAAACACGAATGGCTCTGCATTAACATGCTATTCTAAGATCAGAACGCCAGCTGAACTGGTTGTGTAAATCCCGTGCCACCGTATCCAGCCGGTTGCACCCAATATCCAGCGCGTTGCGCTTCTCCGTTGATTATAGGTAAGACCACGAACGGATCCAATGTGTAGCCATCGGTATAACCTGCATAAAGGAATAAAGTTTTGCCTTGTTAAAAATGTAATCATTTCATATGTTCCATATGGCCCAAAGCAACGCACAAACTCCAACACGGATCGGTACTTTATCTGTTTTGGAGACACCCCTCAACCAATTCCCGCACAAATGTGAAATATTATTAGGAGGGGTTAAACTAAAAGCCATATGAACAATACGCCAAACCATTTTCGCAAACGGACAAGCTATAAACAAATGTTGTATCGTTTCATCTTGATCACAAAACAACATTTTTTGCAACCATTCCAGTTCCTTCTCGCTAAATTGTCTTTAGTTAAAAAAAACTTTTTGGTTCAAAAACCACATAAAAATCTTAATCTTTAGTGGCACTTTCATTTTCCAAATGTATTGGGGCCAAACATCTACCAACATTATTGTTCTCTTGAATTATTATCATCGGGACCTTCCGTTGTATTGGGGCTCTTCAATTATTGATGTTGGTACTGAAAGTACGTTCTGATCGTATGGCGAATGTGAGATTCGAATGCTACTTTTAACACACACGAGCGGCACAGCCTCGTGGCTTTGCTTGGCCCAACAAGAGTACCACCACCGAGTTGCTAACAGTCAACAAGATCCAAGTGGCCGGCGCAGCAATGGCTTTGGGACGTTGGAAAAGAAACAGTAGTAGCAAAAGCATATTTGTCAAGTTTTGTTTTTTCCGATCGATCACTTGCCAAAATGTGGCTCCAGCTAGTCTCAAACAAAAACAAATCCAGATAATAATAACAGCAAAGGTTGCCAACCAGGTGTGTTGTTACAACTATACAAGGGCTATCTCCTAAACAAGAAAAGTTGATAACCAAATGTGAATGTGACGGGCGCCATTAGTACACTTACCACCATCAATCATCAACTTGCGCGCTTGCCTTTTATCATGCACTGAGTATGAAATAAATTCTAGCGCTGACCTCTATCAACTGTCATGCGCGGTACGTGTGAACAATGGTTGAACACGAATGAAATGCATGAGCTATCAAACTAAGTACTACCTTAAAAGTGTAAATTTTGTGTCATCCCGGTATTTTGTTAAAATTTGAACTAAATACAGGCGGACACACAAATATTACATCATTCCAAACATGCCTTTGACTTGATGCGGAGAGCAGGTTTTCGATAAACCATCTCGGCGACCACGTGCACGGCTGTTCGGAATGGGAAGGAGCGGTAAGTAATGCATTTATCTAAAAAAGTGGCGCGATAAGTTCTTTGTGGGGCCTCTTGGTGCGACTACTTGCTCCGTTCGAATAAAACTGCGTCGACGCTTAATCTACTTTCTCTTCACCACCATAGCCGATGACAACAACGCTATGGTGGAGACCTTCTCAGCCAACACGCATGTGTTGCTTTTCTCTCTGTTTGCACTAGTATTTGATCCTCATAGAAATCTAATAGATATGCCTAATTTATTGCATGTGGTTAAATTTACTAGTTCATATGTGATGTTGCTTTCGTTAATTAAACTCTGCCAAAAAATTATAAAGTTTCCAACATTTTTGACTTTGGCTTTTTTTTTGCGAAAAAGTACGCCGATCTATTAATAATCATCCACAGTAGTATAAAAGACCCAAAAAGTAATAAAACTTACAAATAGGTCCATGGACCACCTAGCGACGACTACCAACACTGGGACAAGCCGTAAGCGCGCCGCTGTCCTCGTCCCTCCCTCACCGGAGTCAGGCAAAGCTTCTCGTAGGAGAGCTTATTGTAGTATACAGACAAGAAGTCGTTGTGCTAAGACCCAAAGGGCCTGAGCAGCAACCATCGCCAAATATGAGAATTGTAGATCAGAAGAACCTTACCTGCAACCACACCGACGAACACGAAAACCGAGCAGGTCCCAGGAGATCCGCCAGACACACGACTCCACGCGCCCTCCGCTAGTGCTAGACGCACGACCGGAGCGGGGATAGGGCGGATAGTACCATATTCTAACTCCGGGATGTCGCCACCGCCTCAGCACCCGGACAAAGACACGAAAAGTAGCTAAAACAGCAAACGTAAACCATCCCGCCGGTGAGAGGCCGAGATCCGCCACCGCTCCGAGGCTTGAAAGGCCATCGGAGGCAGGGCGGACCAGCAGCGTCGCCGGCGGCTGGGACGGAAAACCTGGTCGAGGTACGATCGCCCTTGCGATCACCTTTACTCTTCTATACCGGTTGGGCTTTTGGCTTTGCCTTTTGGCTTTATAGATAGGATAATGTTGCATTATGGCATAAGCAAAAATCACCCATTTAGGTGTTTTTGTGATTTATAAGTAAAATTCAAAAGTAAAAAGTAAATCTAACCAAACCTACTCATTAGTATCCCTTACTCCTTAGTACAGATATAAGCAGCAACGCTCGCGTGGCTTAATGTTAAATTTCCTTTTTTTTGTAAAAGATTTTTTTTTGAGAACTTTTCTTTTGTAAGAAATGAGCGTTTAACTTTATGTACTCTCTCCGATCCATATTAGTGGGCATAGTTTTGTCTAAATTCATATGTATCGGAGGTAGTACTGTTAAATTTCTCTTTCCCGATGTGGGCTCTTGGGCTGATGCCTGCATGGGCTTTGGGCTACGTTTGGTATACCAGAACCCGACTTGGCCTCTCGCAAGCTAGTGAACCAAACAAACCCGAAACTCTCCCGTCTCTGTAGAGCCTCTGTCGCCACGACTCCTCCCCGCCTCCTGCCGCTCCCTCGCTTCACCGCCACCGCCGCCCTCGCCCCTGACGGAGACATGACTCAGCCAGCGCAGAAGAACACCCTCTACGTAGGTACGCACCACTCACCCCGGGCACAAAAACCCGAAACCGAAGCCCGAACCCGAAGTAACCGGGACCGAACCCGAAATACCAGGTACTTCGGTCTTCGGTTATCTGTTCGGTCATGAGATTGAACTAACCGAAATAATCATGTGCTGTTCGGTCCTCGCTGCAGGTAGACCGAATCGACCGAAATGCCCGAAGTAATCATTCTCGCGAGCAAATTCGCGCATACATCTCGCTTCTCGCTGATGAAATCCCTCCATTCCCATTTCTTTTCATGACCTAGAAGAGCAGGAGGCAGCCGCCAGGGACGGGCGCCAGCGCCGCCGCCACATCTCCGCGACTCCGCTCATCCCGGCCGCCGGAAGCTCCATCTCCGCGACTCCGCTCCATCCCCGTCCGCTGCCGCGTCTCCGCCCCGGCCGCCCCCACAACTCCGACCCCGGCCACCACCTGCCCCGTCCGCTGCCGGCCGCCCCCACATCTCCGACCCCGGCCACCACATCTCCGCCCCCGGCCGTCGCCGCATCTCCGCCCCGTCCGCTGCGCGTCTCCGCCCCAGCCGCCCCCACATCTCCGACCCCGGAACGCCCGCACCAGGCTCAGGCACCACCACGGGTCCACGGCAGTGACAGCACGGCACCACCTGCAATGTAAGAAACCTTCCCCTCCTCCCAAGCTTGTAATTTCCTATTAATTTCATCATCCATGTGCCCATGTTATTACATAATTTACTTATATTGCTTCATGTGTAGATTTGCTGAAAGATATTTCTATTTAGATATTTTTGTGCTGCCAATTTTTGTGTAAATATGCTGGTTTGTGTTGTATTGCTGCCACATAAATGTATTTGTGCTGCCATTTTTTGGGCTGGCATTGTTGTACATATGAGCGCAAGTTGTGTTGCCATTTTGTTCTCTTTTGAGCTACCACCGTAATATGTTGTGCTGCCAATTTTTGTGTTGCCATTTCTTATTTGGTCTATATGGTCATGACCGAACACCGGACCGAACAGACCGAACACCAAATACAGAAAGACCGAAAAGACCGGCCGTAATTCGGGTAGCGTTTCTAGATGACCGAAATATTGGATGACCGAAAAGACCGGACCGAGCAAACCGAACAGACCGAACGCCCGGGGTGACGCACCACCACCACCCCTCCTCACCACGCTCCCTCCTCTCCCCTGCCCTTGCCGGCGCCCACCACCTGTTCGACGAAACTCCTTCCGAGATCTTCTCGTGGTTGCTTCCCCGTTCATGGAATTCCGTGTGATGGAAACCGAGCCTCGCTTCGTTCCTTGATGATGATGCAGGTGGGCTGGCGGAGGAGGTGGACGAGAAGATCCTGCACGCGGCCTTCGTGCCCTTCGGGGAGGTCAAGGACGTCAAGACGCCGCTCGACCAGGCCACACAGAAGCACCGCTCCTTCGGATTCGTCACCTTCCTCGAGCGCGAGGACGCCGCCGCCGCCATGGACAACATGGACGGGGCCGAGCTCTTCGGTCGCGTACTCACCGTCAACTACGCCTTCCCCGAGCGCATCAAGGGAGGGGAACAGGGATGGGCCGCGCAGCCAAGTATGTCACGCTCCTTTGTTTTGTTTTCTCCTCTGCTCTGCTCACTCAATTATTACAAACCCCTCTCTTGCTTGGTTGGTTGCCTCACACTAGGACTGCCGAATTGGCTGACCTAGATTTGGTTGTCAGCTATTCCCCTTCCAAGATCCAAGACAAACTATGAAACTAGAGTCTTCATATTAACAGCATGTGACCCTGATTGATTTCAGTGGTACCGAGCCACCGATAAAACTTTGCCCCTCATATGGTCTCATTAATTATCTAGGATATTTAACTAGTTGAGCAGATTTTGGAATCATTCTATATGTTAATATTTAGCAATGAAGAAATTTGAAACATGGCTGTCATATGGACTACAAGCGGTGGAGCCCTGCGCCTATGCCCGGAGCCAGGAAGGTGCAGTAGCAGCAGCAGCAGGGTGCCTGAGCCAGCTTAGAGAAAAAACTTATCCTGCTTGTTATTTCTGATAAATTAGTTTGATTGGAAAACAACATAGAATCTCGATTGTTAGCATTTTATTTGGTTTGCTTCTCCATGTACATATAGAGGGACTTGGCTAGAAGAATGAATCAAATAACGAAACCAGCCTGTCTTCCCCATCCCTCTCTTTACCCTCATATGGTCATACCACCATGCTCTCTTCACGCAGTCACGCCACAGCCTCTCAGTGAGCATACGTGCTAACTATGCTCGAGTTTACCATGGCTAGCAGATTACACAAGACTAGATAAGTCTAAACTTTATGACCCTGTATAATGAAAGAACAGTGGTATAATTTGCGTCTCAGGAGGAAATTATGAGTAAGGCTTTTCCTACTGGAGACACAGTTGTTCACACTACATGAAAATGCTACCTTTGTAGACTTAGTATTCACAACCAGAAAATTATACTGCTATTTAGTGGTACTCATGCTGAGTTTGTTTTTATCTTCACCTTCAGAATTTTTGCGCATTATGCAATCTTAGGCTGTGTTTTGAACACCCAAGATCCTTGTATGAATTTCTTCGGAACCCCATACCCATTTAGAGTTAAATGTTTCCTTTTCTACGAAAATCCATATGTTTGAAAGGTGAACTAAATATTGCCAACGGTGAAATAAACTTGATAGGTTAAGAAACGAATCACTATAGAAGCTAGTGGTACAGATAACGAAGTGTCTTAGATAAACTTGTGAATTACTGTTTCCTCTAAAGCTATTCTCCAAACTTGCCACTGAATCCGTATTAACATGTATTACCTCCAGTTATTTGTACTTAATGACGAGAGCAATGTTGCTGCAACTGTCATTGGTATTTTTGAATGTTTAGCAGAATTTCTTTCTATCTTGAACAACTCAAGCCATTTGAATGTTTGGCCAAATTCTGTAGTGTATGGAGTGTAAATCTTTGTATACTCTTGTAGGTCCTACATATATTATTATTGATCATTTTTCTCAAGTCCTGTAGATGCATACAGTTACTTAATGATGAGAGCAATTTTGCTGCAACTGGCATTGGTATAATTGAATGTTTTAGCAGATTTTATTTCTATCATTTGTAAGTTTGGCAAATTCTCTAGCGAATGAAGTGCGAATCTGTGTATGCTCTTGTAGGTCCTAAAAACCCTAAACCCTGCATTTGTTACTTTTGATTATTTCTGTGAGGTCTTGTAGATGCACACAGTTGATCCATTTTTTTATGTTTAGCACATCATATGAGTCTGAAGTCATCCTAATTGCCAGTATTATAGATTTTTGTATTCGATTTTGCAAAGTACGGTGCAGACCATTGGAATAATTGCATGCCTTACCCAGTTGGCAACGGTATCGATGGATTACTCAGCACCTATTACCGACAACCCCTTAGAGCATGCCCCAGCAGTGACATTGTTGTGTAGTACAATATATTTACCACGTGCCACACATCATCAAAAGAGAATGGAACACGACCTACTTTGCCCGAAATTTTAGGTTAGTTGAAGTTATAGTTTAGATCATATCAATTCAAGCTGCATGATTCGAACACTGGTGATACTATTGTTTTTTCGAAATGGGAGCTAAGCCCCAGCCTCTGCATCATGGCGATACTATTGTTGATAACTCGGGGATAAGGCAGAATACTTTAGAGCATCTCCACTAGAGTGACCAAAAGTGACTCCCAAAAATCAGCTTTTGGGAGAGGAGAGAGAAAAAATTATGAGTCCATTTCCTTTTTCTCCAGCAGCTTGCCGCTCTCTCAGATTCTGTTGGAGTAACTAGCGCGTCCGATACAACTGCTAAATAAATTACAAATTTTATTGTGTGGTTGGGTCTTACTTTATGCATATTATCCCTCCTTTCTTTTTCGTAGTTTTTAAATCTTTGGATATCTGCTGCTTTGCGGGTTTAAATTCATGACAACTTGTCATCTACTCACAATATATGTATTTGTCTCTGTTCAGTTTGGGCCGACGCGGACACTTGGTTCGAGAGGCAGCAGCAAGAAGAGGAGATGAAGCGCCTTCAGGCGGAGCACAGTGCAGCGATGAAAGAAGCAGAGAAGCTTCACAGGGAAAAAGTAGCCGCGGAAAAAGATGGGGAAAAGGAAGAAGCAGATCCAATGGCTGCAGCGGAAGCTCAGGCCATGGTGAAACAGAGCTCTTGAATCCGCTGATACTAACTCTGGAACAAGCACTAGTATATGAGCAATGTGCATCTGCCAAGTACATCATGGTCTTCTCATTCCGTTGGTTGGTGTAACCGGATTGCTGTTTTCTTTCAGTGAACTTTCTAGCTCCAGTTGTTGGCTAATCCTATTGGCCAAAGAGATGCTTCTGTTCATCCTGACCGTGTACCTCTGACCTGGAATTCGTGTTACCGAGACTTGAAATATGATGTCTGAAGGAGCGTGTAACAGATGGTGTTGGAACAGAGATGGTTTGTTGGAAGAGAGATAGATAGATGTTTTCATCGTCCAGACAGAGACTCTAGGATTCATCTTGTTTTACGTTAGTGTGGACAGTAGCAGTTCAAATTCCACTTCACAAACTACGGAATTTATTAGGACCAACTACAAGACCATCACAGACTAGACGACGTCATCTCCCTTGTTTTCGCTTAAATTGCTTTCCTACAACATTGTGGCACAAACAAAACTCCAGGATCCTCAGCTGGCAATTGCTTTAACATGGATGATCAATGGAGCTTGTGAGCAGTAAAGATTCGATTCAACATATATCTTACAAAGAATCAATTGATCTAATTTCAGGCTTGCTTCTTCTAACAAACCATCATTCTTGTCAAAAAAAAAAAACCCATCATTGACTGGTGTACAAGGTCACTGCAAACGCTACTGGTTGCATCAAGAATGAGACCTACCCCCTGCATTCAAGCTCTAGGAAAAACAATGTTGCTAACTATTCTACGATCTCAAGATTTGCTACTAAGATATGAAAATCCAATAAACACCGGCCTTGGCAATTCTGAGTTCCACAGTGGCAGGGGCAGCCAGCGCCAGGCAGCAGCTTTTTACCATAGTCCATAGGACATAAGGACAACTCCTCTCCAGCAGCAATCTGGAGAATAAATAGGGTAGCAGCAATTAGAAAATCAAAAAAACTCAACGTCTGTTATGTTTGAATACTACTACAGTTAAAACGTCACGCTTACATCTACATTAGCAAACAAGCCAACATGAGCTAGCTGGCAATCTCTGCTCTTCGCCGTAACTAAACGGGTATTCAGGTTAGGCGAACAACTGTCTGTGAAAAAAAAAAGACAGACACAAATAAGCATGGTCCCCAAAGCAATTTGCTCCAGTCACCCCTAAAACACATTAAATCGTGAGTCCTGAACTCCTGATACCTATGATCAATAAGAGCATTATTTTTGCTGAGTTGGAGCAGAGAGAAGAGGAGAGAGAACATAAGACAACACGGGGTTGAAGTCACATTGTGAGTCATGTATTGGTTGAAAACACTGTGTGAGTCATGTATTGATAAAGTAGTACTTAGGTAACTACTACATGTTAGCTAATAAGACTGGCTATAAATGACATGGTAATATGATATAGCCGGCTCTAATATTATCCTTACTCTAAAGCGGGACACATTCACGTATCTTGTGCCAAGCCCTTAAACTCTCGACTCTTTTCCATAATGCAAGCCATGTCAAACAAGTAGCTGCACCGACTTTTCTCCTCGATGAAATGCAACAACTTAGCTGATTCTGCAACTTAGAATATCAAGTGTGTGGGACAGTAGGAAACGACCGTGACATGGTTCTGCAATGAAGGCAAGAATGAAATAGTAGGTGCCTTATGAAATAGTAGGTGCCCTACCAGGACAATAGAATCCCAACCATGCAGATCTCACACATGACACACCACGAGCCACTAGAGCCTAAACTCGCCCAGGAATTAAATTAAACATGAAAATTTCAATGATGCACAGTTGTGTACTTCTGTACATCTGAAAACTTCAGTGAGATCATTCTAAAAAAAAGAGAACTTCAGTAAGTTTTAGCTTAAACAGAAAGACGCGAAAAAGAACTAGCATACCTTTCTACAGTTCTCATGGCATCGTCATCCTACGCAAACCTCCCCAGTCCCCAACATACTCGCACACAAAAGTGCCCCGTGGGATAGGTTCTGCCGCTCTAACAGCTCAACCCGGCAGCCACCGAAACCATTACAATATGATCTGTGCAACACGTTCTATCCTAATAGCAACGGTCCGCAAGAAGGGTTGAGGGAAACCAAACTGTGGTTATGAGTATTTCAGCTTATTCTTAGTTCTGAAGATTTCCAACTTAACCTGCTGTCCTTGCTGCAATACTTTATTTGGACAGGATGCTTCACAGGTGCATAACCAATTGCACTCATATATCGGATATCCTTCCTGCAAATTTAACAAAATTTAGGTACACAAGTACAACAACAGAAATGAAAATAATACTACAGGATGGATGTAATTTTTAAAAGTAAAATGCCATACTTTTTTATCTTCCGAAGTAAGCGGACTTGGGACTTCCTTTTCTTCACCTATATTTGGAGTCCCAGCTCCCAAGCATACTATCCTGCTCCAGGAAACTCTAGCTAAAGAAAGAATGGTAAGAGAAACCAGCTCAGGCTTACCACGATTAAATACAAGATGATCGAATGCAATAGAGGCAACTTAGTACACACTTACACTGAGACAATATATATACTTACAAATCAGACAAATGACAAAAGAATTGTGTGATTAGAGGCTTGCCCATATACTGCATCTTAATCAAACAGTGCTTCCTTGCTGAACTCTGTGATACCTAGGGACCTGTGATGATTCAGATATGGGCATGGTCCATCCTCAATACTATGAAAGAGACCAACTCTTTTCAAATGTATGTTCGATATTTATTTAGCTATTCAAGTCACCGATAAATATTTGCTTCATACAATCTGTATTCCTCCAAAAAAAAAAAATCTTTCCTTGGTACAGTCTTGTATTCCACAAAAGAAAAATCGGTTTGCTTGGTTCTTCTTTCAGGCACAGGTAGCCCAAATTAATTACCTTGTCACTGCTGAAACAGACGTATGGGCTATGGAATAATTCTTGTCAAACAACTGATATGGCAGAAAGCAAACCTGCAATTAGCAAAGAGTAACTTCAATACGAATCCGGACAAAGCAAAATCAGGAGCAAACTGAAGGAAAGAACCAAATAGCCTATACAGTCTACACTACACTGTACTCTAAATGAATTGCTGCAGATTTATCTGCTCTTATACCAAAGTACAGATCAGTGTTATTAACATGTAGTTGGGTTACAAAAGCTTCAGATGACAACAACTTCATAAAAAACTTGCACCAAATATACACACTAATGCTCCTTAACCAATTAAAACATATCCCACAAATGTTGCTTCATCTGATCTAGAGTGAGTAGCTATAATATATCTCAAAGCCTAAGCACCTTCATAAAACACACTGATTGAGAGAGAGACGAAAGAAAAGTAGAGACCTAACATGTAGATATTGAAGCCTTGTTGATCAGCCTTTGAAGCAAGTGTTATGAGAGAGGAATCTCTTTGTCTCTCCGAGTTTCAACTAGAAGTATAAATATATGATAAAAAACTTCAGCACATCAGCGCTTATATGTAACTTAGATAATCCTAAAATGAAAGCAAAACGTAGTAAGAATACTGTATGAACCATAACCACATGAGCACTATATATCACGCCTTAATATTTATCAGTGGTAAAATTAACACATATAGCTCAACTCCAGCTGAGTTCTACACCCACTCCAACAGCCACAAAACACATCTTCCACTGTTGGAAACTACTAGCAGAGTAGCAGAGTACCTCCCTCATCTGATGTTGAGGTAGTACTCATAACTAGTAAGTACTTCGTTGCATATTGCAACCAAAATGCATCACTTCTTAGGGCATGTCCAACTAAAACTAAATTAAGCCCTACATGTCATGGGCATATGACCCGACGATTACTAAATAGTAGTGGAGCATCAACAGATCAGGAGACAGTCCTCTCAATGCGAATGTGGAGAGTCAGCTCCTTGGACGGTCCAGCCCCTCGACCAGGTACCGCGGCGGCACCGTCAAGTACGAGGTCAGGTCCTCGAACGAGACGGCTCCCGGCGTCGCGCTGCTCGTCACCTCGAAGTCGGTCAGCATGGTGTCCGTCTTGCGGCTAGGCGCCGGTGCCGCCAGCGGCGGCCCGTTCGCCCACATCTTCACGCTGTAGCGGGGCCACGGGCATGCTTCGGCCCTGATGCAGACCGCTGTCACGACGGTGGCAGCCCCGAGCGCGACCAATGTCAGCAGGAACGCGCCGCCTTCGTCCTCGCGCCGACGAGCAGGCGGCGCGACGGCTCCGGCACGGTCACCTGGATGCGTTGGACCTTGCCGTATGGGACCTTGTTCACCGGCATGGCGTGCGCGGCCGCGAGGTGGGCGACGAGGGACGGCGCCGGGCCGACGAAGCCGCAGCCGGGCTCCGTGCACCAGCAGGGCGCGTGCGGGCACACGCTCTGGTGGTCCTGGACCTCGTGGTAGGCGACGAACACCTCGCAGCCATCGTGCAGACACTGGATCCTGGCCACCGAGACGACGCCGTCCATCGCCGTGTTGGGGACGTCGAAGGCGACGCCGCCGTCCTCGCACCTCCCGCACACGCCGGCGAGGCAGCCGCCGCACGCCAGGTGCCCGCGCTTACACTGCGCGTGTGGAAGGAAAATCAAACCTGTTGTGCCGTAGCGGAATCCAATCGAGCCGGACGAGGAGGGAAAGATGCGAACCTGGAAGACGGGAGGCTTGAAGGGGCGGAGACAGATGGGGCAATGGAGCACGGTGACGTCCATCTTGAGGGCGACCTCCATCTTGAGGGCGACCTCCATCCTGGGGCCGTGCTCCGCGACCATGATGGCGCCGGCCGGCTGATGCACGACGATTTCATTCTTCACCGGGGCACTGGGAAGGAGCAGCGGCAGGTCCAGCCGCGGCTTCTTGGCGCCGTGGTCGCCCGTCGCGGCCTGCGAGCCCCTGGTGCTACTCTCCTCCTCGGATCCAGTGAGCTGCATCATCTCCCAAGTGCGCAGGAAATACCACTAGTAGCTAGTTCAACAGGGGAGGCAGAGTACCAAACAAAGGGGGGTGAGAAACAATGGATCAACCGGCAGGACAACTAATGCAGATGATACATGGGTGCTCCTACTAGAGGAATGAAATCTTCTGGCGTGGCTCCTACCTTGTTCGGCGCCCTGTCTCCGGCGAACTTTGGGCGAGGTGAGAGTAAATGGAGGCCGGGAAGAAGAAGATGCAGCGCTCACGCCGGAGCAGCTTGATGTGAATGCTGGCTTTATTGATTTGACCGCGGGCACTGGTCATGCGTAGAGGTGCGGTAAAATGTAAATGTGGCGTGCGTCTCGCGAAGAGACGACGCATCGCTGATGAGCAGAGTGGCGTGCGCCGCTAGCCCTGCAACTAGCTAGCGTTTGCAGCACGACGGTTCCCGACGCACGCCCGACGGGACAGGACACCGTCGTAGCTGCACCATGGTTCAGTCGTAGGGCAACAAGTACCTCCATTCGAATGAATCCAATGAGGCAATGAATTCAATAAGTTAGCACATTTTTCAATCTTTGTCCTTGAGCAAGAATTAATCCATGTATAAAGAGCATCCACCTGCAGCGCGCCGGCATCAAAACCGTCCCAACGAAGAGCGCAATAGTACTAAAGTTATCGGCACGCCACGAGTTAGCGTCCGGCAACCCGCTTCGCGCCCTGTTATAGGGAGACAAACGGGCGTGCCGGCAACCTCGGCAACATGCGCCACGTCGGATCCTGACGTGCAGGACTGACGCGTCAGCGACACCGCGCGGATTTTTATTGTGTCATGTATGCCCGTTTTAATGACGCAGCGGCTCTCCAGGCGGGCGCAGATGACGTGACGCGTCGAGCGCATCACTAGAAGGCCAGACGGTGGCGCACATGCATCGTCGGTGTCAATGCGCGGCGCCCGGCGCGCCTCTCCTCTCCACACAACAGAACCTTCCTTTCCCACCAAAACCCTAGCTAGAATGCATGGCAGCTGCAAGCCGCGACCGATGTCCGATGAGGAGCATTTCCGCCGCCTGCTACCCAGGTTCAGGCCGCCCGGAGGCTAAAAGCCCTACTCCTGCATGTCTGGATTGATGAGTTCTTCATAGTGTGGCTTACAATGGAACCTCCCGGGCAGGGTACCCGGAAGGGTTTTGGCCCGAGGTAGAAGAAGGACAGATCCTGACCCGGAGGAGATCACCTTCCTCTCTACCTCCGCAGCCCTAGTCTAGTCTTGCTCTGGTTCTAGCTTGTCATCGTCCTTGGTCCGACCTCTCCCTCTCTTGTTCTCTTCCTCTTCCCGTGCCTTGGTCCTCCTTTTATAGGCTAAGGGGTTGCCACAGGGTCACGTGAGGGGCGTGAGGGTCCTTCGGGGTGAAGGACCCTCCTCATCTAGTTTAGGGGAGACGTGGCCTCTCCTCAGCCTAGCGTCTCCTTGGGTTAGGTGGGAGCGTCCGCCTTGGGGGAGGACAGGAGCTGACACCACCACGGGGCGTGCTTCCCACCCGCGCTGCCTTCGCCTTGCTTCCCAAGTCTTCCGTGGTGAGGTGGAGTGCTTATCCACAGGTACGTAGGAGGTACCCGGGAGGGAGCCTGGCCTCCTGCCGGGAACTCGGGCTCTCGGGTCCTTCCTGGCCTTCTTGCTTGATTCGGGGACCCGGAAGGTCCCCAGGACCGGAGCCCTTAGTCGATGCAGGCCTTGCGTGTCTTGACGGTGAACCCGCCAGCTTGACTTGAGTCTTGGTCTTGTCCATCTTCAACTTGGGCCCACATGGGGTGGACCCACTTTGGCAGTACTAGGGGAACCCCATGTTCCACTGTTGCGACAGTAGCCCCCGGGCATGGTCCCGGTGGCTCTTACTCCAGCTGCCGGGGCCATGGCCTAAAGATAGGTCAAAGTGGGTCCCGGGTACCTGGTCTTCTCAGCTCCGTTGGGGACCCGCCGAGGCGAGGTAGAGACGAGCCCCCGGGTCCTGTTGACTGAATCACGGCGAACGTTGCGATTCATCCGGACCCCTTGCTTATCCTGGAATCCAACGGGCGAAACGCGCAAGATCGGCACGCCCCCTCGATCCCCACGTCCGTCGGAGTAATGGGGCCGCGACGTGACGTGTGGGATGCCTTATAAGCCACGACTGGCTTCCACTGTAGCCGTTACCTCTCCATATTCGCCGAAATCCCCAAATCGCCGCCCAGGAGACTCCTTCTCCCTGACTTCGCCAATCGCCGCCTCCTCCTTTGGCCGCCGCCGTTCCTTGTTCTAGCCCCCAGCCCATGCCGCCTAAGCGAGATAGGACGGGAGTGAGGAAGATGTCGCAATCTGCCGCCGAGAAGATGGCGATGGAGGCTTCCCTGGCCGAAGCGCCGCCCCCGATGAGGGTGACTCAGGCCCTCTTTTCCCCAGCGAGTATGCGTCAGAGAAAGCCATCCAACGCGTCCGCCAATCCCTGGCCGCGAGCTTCCGCGGTACTGAGGGAGTGGTGGTGCGCCCTGGGAGCGGTCCTCAACGAGAAGGGGAGGTGATTACTTTCCATGATTTCTCCGTCGTCGGCCTTCTTCCTCCGTTCTCCGAGTTCTTCGCAGCAATCCTGGAGGCTTACGGGTTGCATATGCTGCACTTGCACCCCAATGCTGTGATGATGCTTGCTACTTTTGCCTATGCCTGCGAGGCATTCGCGGGTGTCATGCCCTCGGTGGCCCTGTTCCGCCATTTCTTCGTTCCACGCCTGGGGAAGTCCAAGTGGATGCGGGCGGTGTCTCTTTCTGCCTCCGGAGAGATGCGGCGCACCAGTACCCGGAAACATTCACCAAGGCCTCGGTTGGAGAATGGAGGCACAACTGGTATTTTGTCGAAGCTGACGGGACCAATCCCCATCTGATGGTTCCATATTATCCAGCGGAGCGACTGGCACACTCGAAGGAGAGAAGCTCTCAAGGGGAAGCACTGGCTCCAGTCATCAACAGGTTGGCTGTGCTCCGCGCAAGGGGAGTGACGGGTGCCATGATCCTGGCAGATTTTCTTCACAGAGGGATTGCCCCTCTGCAGTTCCGGAGCCGCCCGCTCTGGGAACTCAATCAGGTGGGCAGCAGCCTTCCACGATCCAGATTTCACTTGACGGAGACCACCTGGGCTCTGTCCATGGGCTACATATTGCCATGGGTGCCCTTCGAGTTCCAGGACGAGACTTGCCGCTGTTCGAAGATCCGGCCGCCGACGGTATCCGATCTTCGATGCCAGAGTGCAATGAGTACGGGGTGGCGGGTACTACCAAGATCGAGCCCCCGCCAGCACCCAAAACACGCAGTCTTCAAGGAGGTAGGCCAAGGGAGCAAGGCCTTGCCCACGGGGACGTTTCCCCTGAAGAACCTGGGACTTCGGATGAAGGCGACGAAGTGACTCCTCCGGGAGTACCCTGCGGGCGTGGAGGCCCCGGCGCTCCTTCCGGGGCGGCGCGATCCCGCCGGTGACGAACTCCCAGAGCAGCCTGCGCCGCCGAGCTCGCCGTCGTTGCAGGAGTCTGATCAGTGTCGGAGGCCATCCCTCCTCCCCTTGCTGACATGGAGGTAGGGGATGAGAGCCTGTCCTTGCCGGACCTCTTTGACGACTTGGTGCAGAAGAGGTGGAGCTTCTCCGGATCGAAGAGAGCCCGCCGGTAAGTTTTGATGGCATCTTGTCTTTGAAAGCGGAGTTGTTTTTCTTCTGCCGCCGTCCTGACTTCTGACTTTCACTTCTTGCACAGGAGCCCGACCCCGGAGTGGCCAAGCAAGCGACCCCGGAGAGGCGAGGACGTCGAAGCGTCGAGCTCCACCGGCACCTCCGCGGAGGCAACTCCGAGCCCCCGAGCCCCCAGTCCGCCCCAAGGACCAGGGGGTGGCTCCGGTCGTCGCAGACGAGGGAGGCTGTCGGCGCGGAAGGCCCTGGGGAGAGGCGCGACGTGGATCCCCAGGCGACCCTGGACCGCGAGGACTCGCAGCAGGCGGGTGCATCCCCGGGGGCTCCGTCCCCGGGAACGCTGACCCCTGCCCTGAACCCGGGAGAGTCGAGGAAGGCCCCGGGTTCTCCAAGACGTTCTCCAGCGTCTCGGAGTTCTTGTCTTCTGCCCGCGCCGAACTGGCGCGGCTGGTGCCCCCGACCTCCGACAGCGGGGAGCACTCGCAGGCTCGCGAGCTGCGGCTTCCCTCCGGGGAGGAAGCTCGTAGCGCCCGTGAACTGAAGCTGGCGGCGGACGAAGAGCTGCTCTATGCTTGGGAACAGCGAGTGGCCAGCCGCGAGAAAGAGCTGGAGCGCGAGAGGCCGAGCTGGAAGATGAAGAGCGCCACTACCTGGCACCATTGAGGAGCTCCAGATCAAGATGGAGCGGGACGAGGACCGCTTCGAACAAGGCCTGGAAAGAACGTGGCTGGCTGGGCTCGCAGCGAGGTTGAAAATGATCTTCGAGTCAAAAGCAGAGCCGCCTCGTCGCTAAGCAAGCAGGTCTCTAAACTCCAGAGCGAGCTCAAGAGCGAGAGGGAAAGCGGGAACAAGCCTACTCGGATTTCCAAAGAGCCAGGGGCGAAAGAGATAGCTTGTCCGCCCGGGCTGAGGCAATGACGGCCACGATTGAGGCGCAGAAGCAGGCCCTCAAAACAGCTGAGAAGTTTAAGCAAGATGCTACGGCTGGCCGCGTGCCATGGAAAGGAAGATCCGGGAACTGGGCGATGCAATTGACTTCTGGAAGGACAAAGATGCGCGCTGACTGTCCTTCGCAAGAAGGAAACAAAGGAGCTGGCTGATGGGCGCGGCGATGGAAGCGTCCAAATCCCAAGCTCAGATTGCGTGGCACCAACATGAGCAGGTATCCAACCAGCTGACGGGAGTGCAGGCGGAGCTGGCGGAGGCGAAGGATGCACTTGAGAAAGAGCGACGGCGATTTGCTCACACCGCCGCGATGATCACAACGTCTTGCTCCAGATGAACCACGGGTCCTTGGACATCGTGCAGGAGTTCACGAATTTGGGAGTGCCTTCTCCGCCCGTCCTCATGGCCGATCACTCCACTTCCTTCGCCCGCTATCCCGGGTTCTTGAAGTACGTGGCCTCGCTATCAAGAGTATCAAGGAAGGTCAGCAGAGCCACTCGCCTTGCTGGGGAACAGGCAGTGAGGCAGGTGACGACCCGATTCGTCACAGCGCTTCGCCAGCGCCGCAGCTCTCCTTGCTGTCCGAGCTGGAGGCGCCTGAACCCGGGACGCCGCTTCCTCCAGACGTGACCCGCCAGGTGGAGGAGATCTTGAAGCACCTTTCCCGAGAAGATGACCCGTGAACCTGTGAAGTCCTGAAAAGGACAATACCAGGGGCCGTGAACCATGCTTTTGTACTGTTATTGCCAACTGGCTTATGAACTCATGCTTTTGAATGTAAATAACTTCTTCCCAAAGTATATAAGTTTTATGTACTCGTGGGGGCTTTACGCTCTCGGGAAGGATCCAAAGGTGTGAGCGCTAACCAGCCGTGGCACTCAGACTGATCTGAAGTGCGGACACAGGGCGCAACCCCCCAAAGGACCCACGTTTCCTGACCGCACGGACCTCAGCCCACGACTCCACTGCCCGAGGGAAACTGACAGTGTCATCGCGAAGGCGCTGCCCCAGGAGAACGCCCGCTTTCGCCTTAGCCAAAGCACATAAAACAGATGTACCCGGGAACAAGCCCGTGCAAGCACGTTTATACTTAGCTCGCGTTTTGACTCCTTCTGGCTACCTCGGTAATCGTTCTGTCGCGCTGCCGCCAAGGCGGGTCTTCTATGCCGTGTTTCAGACATAATTCTGCCTTGCCCAGCAATTCTTGGGGGGACAAGGCTTCCAACCGAGATAGCCTCCAATGCCGACTAAGGGCATGACTGGCTGGCTTGCGCCGGTCCGGAGACCATTGTGTTACTTGCTCGAGTTACCCGGAGACCACCCAACTGGTTCCGGCGGCTTGCTGGCGTATCAGAGACGCCGGTCCGGAGACCCCAGGTTGTCTTAGTTTCTGGACCCGGATGTTCCTTGTTGGTGACCCGACAATCTGGCTGGCTCATGCCGGTCCGGAGACCCTGAAGCTTGCTTTACTCGCGGGATCCTGATGCTAGCCACTTAGCGATCCGGTACTTCTGAGGGGGTCCACTTGGTCCAGGCTGAATCGTGACGATGTGACCCGGGAGATCCCATTCTCCGTGGGCCACGTCTCCGCAAATGAAGGTTTGATCCCAGCTAGCTGCAGCTTGCCCTTGACTGCTTTGTATCTGTGGGGGCGCCGGTAGTGAGCAAGGTTCCGGGAGTTCTTCAGTCTGGGTGGATGCATTGGCAAAGGTCCGGAAAGATCTTCCCTTCTGAGGAACCCCAGCTGTGGCACTCTCTTGGCTTTCTTGGACTTCTTGTTGAGGGGGCAATCTCGACTGATGTGCCCTGGTTCCCGCACGAATAGCATCACCGTTCTTCTGGCGTATCTGGATGTCGTTGAACTGTCGGCAATCTTCCAGACTGTGCCGGTCAGATCTGTGGTACATGCACCACACTCCAGGCTGGCCGTCTTTGCGCAGAGGAATCTGGAGTTCTTGGGGCACGTAGATGAGAGGATCTTCTTGCCGAGGCTCGCTTTTTGTGTCTTGGTCGAGGTTTTCCTCCTCCGGAAGCGGCACTGTGGTCGGCGCGTCGGAACAGAGTTCCTCCTTCGCTCCATGCGTCCATGGGGAAAGAGGGACATCAATGTTCGTGGCACCTTCCTCAGGTCTTCCCGTGCTGACCAGAGAGCTGACATAAGCGGCTGGAGGGACGAAGTGGACTCCAAAGGCGCGATCTTTAGCGGCAGGTGCCGGTGAGGATTCGTCAAGAACGAAGCCGAGGCCGGGGTACCGCAGGAACTCAAAGGCTGCCTTTCCCTTTCTCTTCTTTGTCATCTTGAATGTCGGATTCGGTATCTCTCTTCACGAGAGCCGAAACTAGCGCCGTCCGAAGGCGCTGGAGCAGATCTTGACACGGACTGAAAGCTTGACGCCGAACTTGACGAACTTGACGATGAACTTGACGATGATGAAGAAGAAGACGAATCCAGCACTTGCGCCCCCTACCTGGCGCGCCAGATGTCGTGTCTCGTTGCACGGACACCGGGAGTATAGGATACCCCCTTTTAGGTTCGGCACGGGGCGCGAAGGAGGCTGAGAATCGTCTTCTTGGGCGGAGTCTAGATCAAGCTCTCCTCTCCACGATCAAAGCATGCAACCAAAGGGACACAAGGAGCTACCCAGGTTCAGGCCGCCCGGAGGCTAAAAGCCCTACTCCTGCATGTCTGGATTGATGAGTTCTTCATAGTGTGGCTTACAATGGAACCTCCCGGCAGGGTACCCGGAAGGGTTTTGGCCCGAGGTAGAAGAAGGACAGATCCTGACCCGGAGGAGATCACCTTCCTCTCTACCTCCGCAGCCCTAGTCTAGTCTTGCTCTGGTTCTAGCTTGTCTTCGTCCTTGGTCGACCTCTCTCTCTCCTCCTCTCCCGTGCCTTGGTCCTCCTTTTATAGGCTAAGGGGTTGCCACAGGGTCACGTGAGGGGCGTGAGGGTCCTTCGGGGTGAAGGACCCTCCTCATCTAGTTTAGGGGGAGACGTGGCCTCTCCTCAGCCTAGCGTCTCCCTTGGGTTAGGTGGGAGCGTCCGCCTTGGGGGTGGACAGGAGCTGACACCACCACGGGGCGTGCTTCCCACCCGCGCTGCCTTCGCCTTGCTTCCCAAGTCTTCCGTGGTGAGGTGGAATGCTTATCCACAGGTACGTAGGAGGTACCCGGGAGGGAGCCTGGCCTCCTGCCGGGAACTCGGGCTCTCGGGTCCTTCCTGGCCTTCTTGCTTGATTCGGGGACCCGGAAGATCCCCAGGACCGGAGCCCTTAGTCGATGCAGGCCTTGCGTGTCTTGACGGTGAACCCGCCAGCTTGACTTGAGTCTTGGTCTTGTCCATCTTCAACTTGGGCCCACATGGGGTGGACCCACTTTGGCAGTACTAGGGGAACCCCATGTTCCACTGTTGCGACAGTCTCCTACGACGTCGTCGACCTAGGAGGCGGAGGACTACCGCCGCCACAACATACTGGTGCCAGACGGCTTTCGGCTATCGGAAGGGTGGATGCTGATCGTCGTCAAGGTGTCGGTGGCGCCGCGGATCAGCGGCAAGGCCCGCCTCAACTACATCATGAGGCGGTGGAGGGACTTGCCTTGGGAGCAGCACGTCGACCCCTTCTTCTCCATCTCGGCGCCGCACTGGCATGTCGTGATAGACGTGGAGTACGAGGCACGTCATGGCTCCTTCTTCCTCCCCGCCAGCATGCGCGAGCCACCGCCAGAGTGGTTCCACTCGGAAGATGAGCGGGCCCGCTCGTCGTCGACGATGAGCTGTCCGACCTCCAACATCGTCATGGGCACTGGAGGAGGGGGCACAGGAACCTGCCCCACCACCACCGACACCGGCACCAGAGGAGGACGGCAACGACGACAGGCCATAGCTGGAGTGGGAGGGAATGCAGGCCATCATTGAGGCCTCCCTCCGCCGCCGCTAGATCAAGCCCCACCACACTCGGCAACGGCGGCGAGGTAGCTCAAGGCCGCAACCGACGCCGGCGAAACAAGAAGCCTTACTGACGCCGACAGCAGATGACACTTCCTACTCGACGGCCGTAGATCACTGAGGCATGCCGCCGTCGAGAGAGTCATCTTCCTCGACGTTGTCGTGCAGTGGGTTTCGCCGTCGCAGCTAGATTTAGGGTCTAGGCTTTAATTTAAATTTAGTTAAATTTTGTTTAAGTTTGTTGGATGTCATTTGTGAAATTTCGTTTAAGTTCGTTACATTCATTCGAATTCAATGAAATATCGCCGGTTCGTCCATATTTGAGTCCCAATAGGGCGGCAACGTGTGCCGGCGCTCCCAATAGCATGTGTCCGGCACTGTTGCCGGACGCTCTATTGGGGGCGCCGGTGGAGATGCTCTGAGGATTATTTGATAAGGAATTGGTATCATAAGATATTGTATTTCAATACAATTCTAACACTATCAGTATGTGTTATATAATGGCTCCTTTGATTCATAGGATAGGAAATGTAGAAACAGAAAATTTGTATGATTGGAATGTCATGTTCACTTTAATCCTATGCGAAGAGTAGGTCTCTTTGATTAGGATCCAGATTCGCTGACTTTGGAAAGCACCAAGTCAGGTGAGTCACTGACACATGAGACCCACCATGCGCGGGGTCCACATATCAGCGACTCAAAGTCAGCCAAAGTCAGCAAGCACAAAGTCAGCGAATCCTAATCCCTTTGATTGTAGTGAAGGAATTTTCCATGAGATATGAGCTAATGTTTTTTTTCTATATGATTTGCACTAGAATATTCCTATAGGAATAATTCCTATGGGATATGATCCTTTGAGTCAAACACCTTCTATAGGAAAATTTCATATAGGATTCAATAATACAAGAATCTAATGATATTTCTTTTAATCAAAGGGGCCCTAATCGAGATATTGTTGCTCAATATTTCGGTTAAAATATATCTCGAAATGTGTGTGTGACTTATTCATAGGAATTGAGGAGTACATTAGAACTACATTGTAGAATTATTTGTTACTCCGTACCTTGCTATGTACGAAACCGGCTGGAGAGCGAGTCCTTTGGAGCCCGAGCTCCACGTAGATCGTTTTTTAAAACTCAAAATTTGAATTTTTATGTACCAGCTGGATTTATAAAATAAAGTTGATCCGATACAGCATCAATCATTTGAACCAGTACTCCTCTTCTATACAGCATCAATCATGTGTTGGACTCTAGAAGATTACATGATGACCAAGGTTCCATCCAAGTGTTTATATGAAGAATGGTCATGTGAAGAGTTGAGCTTATTGCAAGCATGGCTTGGAAAAGAAGATTGAGTGAACTTCATGTTTATCTCCAAGCCATCATCTATATCAAGAGAAGAATATGAAGTGCAAGTGGATACATGAAGACGGAGCTTAGCGAGGCTCTCCCATAATGGAGTATGGGGGAGCATTTGGAGAAGTCTTCATCAAGCATGTGCTAGCAAGCACAATCAAGAAAGGTATCCCAACTTGAGGGAGTCAAGATCGTCATCATCTAGCTCAAGTGGAATGCTCAAGACAAAGGTATGATCTTGATAGGGTTTCTATTTTACCGGTCTCGTGGTGTTAGTGGGAGACCGGGTTATGGGATAGACGGCGTACTATCAAGAGGGGCTCTCAAGTGAGTAACTTGATCGCATCTTTGTGGAGAGCTCAAACCTTTGCATATTTGGCATATCATCTTTCTTGGTTCTTATTTGGCTTTTATCCATGTGAGAATTTAGAGCTTGTGTTCATCTCCATACCAAGCTCTAGTTCATCAAAAACGGATTTCATTTGGTTATCTTGTGGTGTTTTTTGATGTTGGAGATTTTACCGGTTCGTCCCTTGTAGAGAGGTCAAAATCTCCTCTTGTGGTATCCTCCTCACATGATGGACTATGATGTGTATATCCATGATCTTGTAGTGCTTGTGATTATCTTCGGAGCAAGCCCAAGATCATTGAAAACGGAGTCCGGATGGAAAACTTGTTGCGTTCTTCGTGTTGGAAATATTACCGGTCCTCCTCGAGATAAGGTCCACACCTCCCATGTGTGATATCTCCCATGTGTGATTGTAGGAAAGCTCTTGTCGCTACCTTTCTAACCTCATTGGTTTCATCTCGTTTGGAGCTTCCTTGCAAAAGTTATCGCAGTTCTGGTTTCAGGCTGAATTCCTGCCAGCGGTAGTACCGCCGGAACGGGCGGTAGTACCGCTGGCCCTGGGCTGGGAAGCCTCAGCGGCAGTACCGCTCCCAGTACCGCCGAAATACATCTTCGGACGCAATGTACGGTACTGGCAGCGGCACTGCCAGCGGTAGTACCGCCCTGGGATTCCCGCGCAGCCCGAAGCGGCGGTAGTGCCGCCCGCACTACCGCTCCAGACATGCCTCGGAGGCTTTCTGCGGTACCGACCGCGGTACTACGGGCGGTAGTACCGCCGGTTCGGGCGGTAGTACCGCCGGTACGGGATGAGGTTACGGCTGACCGTTTGACCCTGCGGCTGCGCGAAGCGCGCTGGCGGTAGTGCCACCATTTTCAGCGGTAGTACCGCCCATTCCAACGGTTGTACCGCCCGTTCGCGAATCTGTCTCCAACTGCTCGTTTTTCTGGGGGTTCTTTTTAAGGCCCCCTTCTTCCCCAAAGGGGTAGCTCTTCCAAGCACGTTTTTACCTCTTCTCTCTCCTCCATTGTTGACCTTGGAAAGCTTACCCCTCTCCCAATTCCTCCCATGATTTTTGCATATCTTTGAGGGATTTGAGAGAGGAGATCTAGATCTACAATCCCACCAATCCATTCCTCCTCTAAGTGAGGGGAACCTAGTAGATCTTGATCTTGAAGTTCCATTTGTTGTGTTCTTCTTTGTTCTTCCTCTCTTCTCCCCCCATAAGCATTAGTTGCTTGTGGTGGGATTCGAGAGTGAAGGATTTGAGCCTTGTGCTCTTGCATTGCTTCGTTCATCGGAGAAGAAGGTGAAACCTTTGTGGTTGTTGAACCATTGTGTTGGTTCACACCTCTCCAACGAGACGTACTCCCTTAACAAGGAGGAACTCGGGAATACATGCTCGTCTCCACGTGACTCAGTTATTTCTATACCCGAGCTTTTTGCTTATGCACTTTACATTGTGATAGCCTTCGTGCTTGAAGTATTCTATATTGCTATCACCTTGTTGCTTGTCTTGATTAGCATAAGTTGTTGGTGCACATAGGTGAGCCTAGTTTATTTAGGTTGTTGGCTTGTTAATTTAAACACATAGTTTTATTCCGCAATTATCAAGCCTAAATCGGAAAAGTTTTAATCGCCTATTCACCCCCCCCCCTCTAGGCGACATCCTTGTCCTTTCAATTGGTATCAGAGCCTGGGCTCTCTTTTCGGGCTTTACCGCCTAGAGAGTAAAGATGTCGTTTAGAGAATTAGTGCACAATCCCACTTTTAAATTCGATGGCACAAATTATGATGTTTGGAAAATTCGCGTGCTTAACCTTCTTCGGGACATAGACCCACATGTTAAGAGAATTGTGGATATGGGTTTTTCTTCTCCAAAGGAGGATGAGGAAAACTCTTATCTCGACACTCTTTTATCTAATAGTCTTATATGTGTTTTGAGTGATGTAGTTCTTGCATCAATCATGCTTTTTCGGAACGCTCATGAGCTTTGGACGAAGCTTCAAGATAAATATGAAGTGTCCAATATTATTGAGGATGATTGTTCTCCCTCCACCTCCGGCCGTGACGAGTTCACAACTTCTTCCACTTCACCAACATGTGATTTGTCACAAGGTAATGATATGGTGAGTGGTGATAGAAATTGCTTTGTTGATGGTGAATATTCTATTGACTATACTTCATCTCTATCTCATTGCAATGTTCTATCTTTGGACTTAAACACTTCTAGCACTCCAAATGTTTTACATGCTAGTGTTGATAGTCCTTGCATATCATGTAATAGTTGCTTAACTAAATCTCATGATGATATGCTCTCTATGTCTTGTTGCCTTGATAAACATGCTTCTATTTCCTCTAGTATTTGTTTGGCTAACAATGTAGAGGAAACCGAACACCCCTTGAACAAGATATGGATTTATATGGTGCTTCAAGTATTTCTTCATCCTCTTCACCCATTAATCACGTTTGCCTTATGGCTAAGGATTCCGAGGTATCTCCCACCTCGAATCCAAATTGTGATGACATGGATGAGGATTCTCATGGAGAACATATGGATGTTGAATCCATAACAAAGAAGGGTGAGATGGTATTTGGTGCTCTCCCCAAAGGTAGCAAAGCTATCCCTCCTCTAAGTGAAATCATTGTTTATGCTATTAAGAGTAGGGAAATCATTGAGGACTTGAAAACTCAATTTCTCGAGAAATGTCAAATTGAGAGAGAGGATGCCGATGAAAAGGCATACTTAATGAATGCCCTTGAGGAAGAGCAAGAGCTTCGAGTGTCTCTTGAGAAGAAACTTGAATCTCTTGATGAGTCAAATGATCTTATTATTGCTAAAATTATTAAGGAAAGAGATCATGCTATTGCTAAATATAAAGTGATTAAAAAGGAAAAAGTTGAATTTGGTGTTGGCAATGCTAGACTAATTGAGGATATAGAGAAACTTGACAAAGCCCACAAGGCTTTAGAAAGTGAACACTCTCTCCTTATCAAGTCTCATGATCAACTCCAAACTCAACTATCTAAAATGATGAGCTTGCCAAGTTGTCTTCTTCCATTTCTAATATTGATGATGCTTGTGCTACTAACTCCATTTCTCGTGAAGCATCTATTTTGAAGGAGAATGTTGAGCTAAGGGCTCAACTTGAGTTGCTAATTAGCAAGTATGGGAAATTGGAAGAAATTCATGAAAAGCTCTCTAGCTCTAATGAGGATCTTCTAGCATCCCATGCTAGGCTAAAGTTAGCTCATGAGGCTATTATGTCAAAGGTAACATCTTGTGAGCCTCATGTGGACAATGGCACAACTTCTACTCTTAATGCTATATTGTCTTGTGCTAGTCCTAGTAATTCATCCACTCACAATGTTGCTACATCTTGTGATGAATTACTTTCCTTGCCTTGTTGCTCTAACAATGAAGCTTCTACTTCCTCTAGTGTTTTTGTTGATACTAACCATGTAGAGGAATTAAATGAGCTCAAGGCCCAAGTCACTTCTTTGAAGAAAGACTTGAAAAAGCGTCATGTTGGGGATTCTACACTT
The DNA here is from genome assembly GCA_947311845.1 of Poa pratensis. Lineage (NCBI taxonomy): Eukaryota > Viridiplantae > Streptophyta > Magnoliopsida > Poales > Poaceae > Poa > Poa pratensis. The sequence continues at coordinate 31,916,562 of CAMZMU010000106.1, read as the reverse complement.
GACAATATGTTGAGTGTTCAAAGACGCCCCAATGACAAGAGTGGACTTGGATTCAACTCCAATATCAAGAACAAGTCCAAGTTCAACAAGAAGAACGAGGGCCAAGAACAAGTCAAGGATTCGGCCAAGATTGTTTGCTTCAAGTGCAAAGTTGAAGGGCACCATGTTAGATCTTGCCCTTTGAAGAAGAAGAAGTCTCTTAGTGAGAAGCAACAAGGGAAGAAGCCTCAAATTCAAACTCAAGTTCCTCAAGTTGAAGAACGGCCTCTTCCCAAGAAGAATCAAGCTACCCCTCCTCAAGTCAAGACTCCAACTAAGAAGAGAGGAGGAAGTAGATGTTGCTACCTATGCCGTAAGAAGGGTCACGTTGCTTCTTCATGCACAAATGGTACCTTATCCAACCCCATGATTATTGATGATGATTATTCTCTTCGGAAGGATAAGGTTGGCAATGTGTTTGCCAAATATGTTGGTACTCAAAGTGGTGTCAAGAAAAGAACCATTTGGGTTGCCAAATCTATTGTGACTAACCTCTTAGGACCCAACTTGGTTGGGGACCAACAAGCTAAAACTTGATCAATAGGTGTTGTTGGAGGGCATTGGAGACTTGGCTACATTATGAAGAATTAAGGGATCTTCATCAATTATATTCTCAAGTCAAGTCATTTGGATTATATTGTTCTATCTCATATCCAATGTTCCTCCTTGCGGTAACTTTTATTTAAATCATATATACATTGAAAGTTGCTTGCACCCTTGCATGTGTTAGGTTTTGTACCTTGCTAGTGGTGGTATGTGTTGTGCTCTCTACTTACTTATCTTGAGTAATCAAGTATGTGTATGTTGGTTTCCACACCATGTATTTGTGTTGAGCCTTATTGCTTTTATTTGATATCTTATCTTGTTGGCTCTCTTTTTGAGAGATTAATGGACTATCCTATTTTGGGAGAGTGATATGCTTCGTGCACTTCACAATCCTAAAATTGTGTATACATGAGGAATACCACTTAGTGTTGATATATTAATATTATCTACTCTCTATGTGGTATATCGTTCTCATGAGAAATTCAAATTCTAATGTCCATTAATTATCTCTTGTTGGTTTGCTTGCCTGTTGTTAAGAAATTTTGGATTATCACATTATGGGGGAGTAATAAGCTTTGTGCATATTACAAACCTAGAAAATGTGAACATATGAGGTATTGCCACCTAGAATTGATATTCTTCATTATCTTATTCCTGTGTGGCATGTTTCTCAAACAAGTTCCCATTTGCTTAAATGCCTTTTTGTCTCTCATCTTTTGGATCTTGTGTGTGAGAGAGTTTCTTGGTTCTTTGCATGATCATTGATCAATTTGAAGCCATCAAGAATCTCTATCTAAGCATGGCTTTTAATTCCTATCCTTTGCCATATGCTTATTTGTTGTGAAGTTGGTCTTGAATATCATTCCTTTATACCACCGAGAAATATCTATATATACTCCTTGTCCATGACAAGTGATTCTCATAATTGTGGTGGAATTTGTAGACCATCCTCATATTGGCTCTTGCTTTGAATTGCCTTATTTTTATTGCCAAGGATTTGGTTTGATCTAACTCCTCTTGTCTTCCTTGTATCTTTTAGATCCATGTTGCTCTACTCAAAATTCGCTTTGTGCTTTCTTGAGTTAGGAAAAGCAATGATCCCATTCTTGGGGAAGCTATCCTACATTGAGTAGAACACCATTCTTTAAATTGGTATTGGATTTTATTGCTTTCCTTGAACATGACTAGTGTTTGAATAATATGTATGGAGAGTGATGATCCCATTTGTGTGCATTTGTATTCAAATGAAAGATCTTAAATAATGCACAAATCTTGGGGGAGCAATCCTATATGTTTTTAAACATTAGTTGTTTTCAATTGGCTTTTGATCCCGATGACGTGTCTCTTTAGAAGACAAACATTTTTCGTCTTGGTACTTTGTGCCATCATGAAAAGTGTAGAGGGTTTGGTTTATTCCTTGATGATACTTTCATCAATTGCTATCTTACTTTCATTTGCTATGTTCTCAAAGTGGTATCTTCAATCATGTGTTGATTTGGGTCTTTTGATTGGGCAATTCTATTTCTTGTCACACTTGTGTGTGCTTTCTTGATTTAATTGATGTTTTGTCCAATTTGTATCTCGTTTGGTTCTTGGAAGTCTTGTGCATGCATATTTACTATATGTATATCTTATGGCATGCTTACTTTCGTTGACCCAATATATAGGATAAACTCCATCAAATCCTAAATGGCTAAGATGTGCATGAAATTCAATTTCATATCAATATGCACATATTTATGTGGAGTTTGTCCTATGTATTGTAGTTGCTCTAACTACTTTGGACCCAATGAGTTTGGGTACCATTTTGTACTTGGATTTGTTTTAGGTACATTGGAGATGCATTGGAAGCTTGTCTCATTTACAAGGAAGGTGTTATCACCATGTGCTTATTGGAGCCAAGCTCGGATGATCATGAACTCTTATCTTCTACATCACCAATGCTATCTTGGTAACAAGTATCTACCTCATGCATACTTTTCTAGCTTTCAACCTTGTGTAGGTTGTTTCATGGCATGAATCTTCTTTGTTGCAATTCATTTGGTTCTTGCAAAACATCTTAAATGCATATGTGAGTAAGCCGGGATGATTACATATTAAGGGGAATATATATATATAATCATTTTCATGATTCATCAATCCCAAATATGTTAATCTAGCACTTTCTATTATATGTCTCACATATGCAATATTGATACTTTTCAAAATCATTTGACTTTTGCGATACTTGTTATCTTTCTCGGAGCATCCCATTTATCACCTTATCCTTTGTGGATATTTTTTTTGATGCTATGATGAGATTGTGTTGGAAGTTCCTCTATATCCTCTAAGATAAATTTGAGCTTTGTGCTATGCTTTTAAGCAATGATCTTATTGGTATATATATGACTTCCATTTGGATATCATGATCTTTACCTTTGTACCTATTTTGTGTGTACATGTTTATTTGTGGATTTATATCTTCGTGATTGGTGTCTACTTAGAAACTTATACACATGAGAATAGTTACATCTTTAATTGGTATTCCAATTCTTTAGCGACCACCTCTTATTACCTTTGATTCTTTTTTGGTGGTTTCTAAAAGGCACAAGCTTTGTTTTTCATTTGGTTTACTTTTGCATCTTAAATAAGCTTGTGGACCTATTTGCTACTCTTTTGTTTGTGTTCAAAATTATCTAGGAGGGAGTGAGGATTCCATGTTGCGCACACCATATTGAAATGCAAATCCTACATTGTGCACGTACCTTGGGGAGTTTCCTCTTGATTTTTAGAACACTTGGTTGGTCTTATCATAATATCTTCTTATGTTCAATTGTTTTTTCGGATCCTTTGATTGGTTACTTCTCTTATCGAAGTATCTTTCAATTTGTTTTTCTTTTGCAATCTTTGGATTCTCAATATAGTTTGATCTCCTTCCCAACTATTCGTCATTGGATATGTGCATTTGATTTCACTCATATTATGAGAAATGCACACATTATGGGGGAGCTCTTCCTATATTGGCCTTCTAAATTTTTCCTCCCATTTCGGCAATCGATGCCAATGGGGGAGAAGTTTAGAGGGTTTAAGGGAATATGGTTTTGTTCTTTGTTCACTTGCATCCTTGCTCTTTGTGTTGCATGGTTGCTTAATTCATTATATAAACCCTCGTAAAAGGGATTGTCATCAATTACCAAAATGGGGGAGATTGAAAGTGCATGTGTTGCCCCATGCGTGGTTTTGGTAATTAATGACAATCCTTATGGACTAATGTTTGCATTGAGATATACTTGTAGATCTTGTCCATAGAAAAAGATTGGAGTTCATGTGTTGGACTCTAGAAGATTACATGATGACCAAGGTTCCATCCAAGGGTTTATATGAAGAATGGTCATGTGAAGAGTTGAGCTTATTGCAAGCATGGCTTGGAAAAGAAGATTGAGTGAACTTCATGTTTATCTCCAAGCCATCATCTATATCAAGAGAAGAATATGAAGTGCAAGTGGATACATGAAGACGGAGCTTAGCGAGGCTCTCCCATAATGTAGTATGGGGGAGCATTTGGAGAAGTCTTCATCAAGCATGTGCTAGCAAGCACAATCAAGAAAGGTGTCCCAACTTGAGGGAGTCAAGATCGTCATCATCTAGCTCAAGTGGAATGCTCAAGGCAAAGGTATGATCTTGATAGTGTTTCTATTTTACCGGTCTCGTGGTGTTAGTGGGAGACCGGGTTATAGGATAGACGGCGTACTATCAAGAGGGGCTCTCAAGTGAGTAACTTGATCGCATCTTTGTGGAGAGCTCAAACCTTGGCATATTTGGCATATCATCTTTCTTGGTTCTTATTTGGCTTTTATCCATGTGAGAATTTAGATCTTGTGTTCATCTCCATACCAAGCTCTAGTTCATCAAAAACGGATTTCATTTGGATATCTTGTGGTGTTTTTGATGTTGGAGATTTTACCGGTTCGTCCCTTGTAGAGAGGTCAAAATCTCCTCTTGTGGTATCCTCCTCACATGATGGACTATGATGTGTATATGCATGATGTTGTAGTGCTTGTGATTATCTTCGGAGCAAGCCCAAGATCATTGAAAACGGAATCCGGATGGAAAACTTGTTGCGTTCTTCGTGTTGGAAATATTACCGGTCCTCCTCGAGATAAGGTCCACACCTCCCATGTGTGATATCTCCCATGTGTGATTGTAGGAAAGATCTTGTCGCTACCTTTCTAACCTCGTTGGTTTCATCTCGTTTGAAGCTTCCTTACAAAAGTTATCGCAGTTCTGGTTTCAGGCTGAATTCCTGCCAGCGGTAGTACCGCCGGAACTGGCGGTAGTACCGCTGGCCCTGGGCTGGGAAGCCTCAGCGGCAGTACCGCTCCCAGTACCGCCGAAATACATCTTCGGACGCAATGTGCGGTACTGGCAGCGGCACTGCCAGCGGTAGTACCGCCCTGGGATTCCTGCGCAGCCCGAAGCGGCGGTAGTGCCGCCCGCACTACCGCTCTAGACATGCCTCGGAGGCTTTGTGCGGTACCGACCGCGGTACTACGGGCGGTAGTACCGCCGGTTCGGGCGGTAGTACCGCCGGCACGGGATGAGGCTACGGCTGACCGTTTGACCCTGCGGCTGCGCGAAGCGCGCTGGCGGTAGTACCACCATTTTCAGCGGTAGTACCGCTCTGGCGGTAGTACCGCCCATTCCAGCGGTTGTACCGCCCGTTCGCGAATCTGTCTCCAACAGCTCGTTTTTCTGGGGGTTCTTTTTAAGGCCCCCTTCTTCCCCAAAGGGGTAGCTCTTCCAAGCACGTTTTTACCTCTTCTCTCTCCTCCATTGTTGACCTTGGAAAGCTTGCCCCTCTCCCAATTCCTCCCATGATTCTTGCATATCTTTGAGGGATTTGAGAGAGGAGATCTAGATCTACAATCCCACCAATCCATTCCTCCTCTAAGTGAGGGGAACCTAGTAGATCTTGATCTTGAAGTTCCATTTGTTGTGTTCTTCTTTGTTCTTCCTCTCTTCTCCCCCCATAAGCATTAGTTGCTTGTGGTGGGATTCGAGAGTGAAGGATTTGAGCCTTGTGCTCTTGCATTGCTTCGTTGCATCGGTTTGTGCTCTCCACGAGGATTCGTGGAAGTTGAAAGCTTGTGAACTTGTTACTCTTGGGTCTTTGGACCCTAGACGCCCGTGTGGTGGTTGAGACCCTTGTGTGGTCACTTGTAGCTGTTCGAGAGCCCCCAATCCCGTTGTGGGTTGTGCCCCGGATCGTTGTTGAAAGGCTCCGGATTTCCGCCTCGAAGGATTCCGATAGTGGAAGGTGAACCAAACCTTTGTGGTGCGGTTCATCGGAGAAGAAGGTGAAACCTTTGTGGTTGTTGAACCATTGTGTTGGTTCACACCTCTCCAACGAGACGTACTCCCTTAACAAGGAGGAACTCGGGAATACATCCTCGTCTCCGCGTGCCTCGGTTATTTCTATACCCGAGCTTTTTACTTATGCACTTTGCATTGTGATAGCCTTCGTGCTTGAAGTATTCTATATTGCTATCACCTTGTTGCTTGTCTTGATTAGCATAAGTTGTTGGTGCACATAGGTGAGCCTAGTTTATTTAGGTTGTTGGCTTGTTAATTTAAACACATAGTTTTATTCCGCAATTATCAAGCCTAAGTCGGAAAAGTTTTAATCGCCTATTCACCCCCCCTCTAGGCGACATCCTTGTCCTTTCACCCCTGAACCCGGAAGCAAAGGTTAATCCTTCCTCGGTCGTGGACGCCGATGCCGCTTGCACGTTCTTCAACTCGGTGTGAACCTGATTACCTGAATAGTGTGATGCTGATATTGTCATCCCTGAAGCTTTCGGACTCATGTCACACAAACCTGTCGACAGCACACACATGAAAACATCCGAATGGAGTTCAATGCTCAGGACCACTGAACTGTAACAGCTTAATGAGTGGTAATAAAACAGTTAACTTCAGATCTTCGTAGGAATGACAGCTTCTTAGAGCATCTCCACCGGCACCCCCCAAATATGTGTCCGGCACACTCCAATTGTCCTCCCTTTGGGGGGTGCCGGACACATGTCCGCTCGAAATTTGGAGGCCGCCCACAGCGGCACCCTCCAAAATTGACCCCCCAATTTTTTTGCATTTAGACAAACACCTTATGGGCATCAGCTACGACGGCAGAGCACCCGCGTCTGGCCTCGGCACGCAGTCGCGGTCGTGGTCATGGAGTCGCGGACGAGATCGATGGCCACGGCAAGCAGCCGCCTGCATTTAGACAAACACTTGCTTCAGGAGGCAGAGCACACACAGGTATCGATCAGTTTTCAGAACAGAAACAAAAGCAGATTTGACACCGTAACAAGCTTGGAGGCTCGGAGCAGCTCGTTTCTTTGCTTCCTCTGCTTGAACTGAAGTACGTCCAGCGTCCAGCTTCTCTGCTTGAAGTAGTTCCCTAGCTGAACCTACACCTGAACCCGATGAGGATGCAGCTCCCGCTGCTCGACAAGGATGCACACGATCCATCCCACCCCGCCCCGCTGCGCGTGCACCATCTGCATGCCCGGCCGCTTGTGCTCACGACGTGATCAACGCGCACACCATAAACTCTGAACCTCCATGAACTCTAAACCTCCATGTGTCGCTGCCACGCTTGGACCTCGCTCAGCCGCCCACAACTATGTCTCAACAGAGGAAGACGGCGGCGCCTCCGCGGCGAGCTGGGAGGACGCCGGGCTGTGACACGCTCCTCCACGCTTCCCTCGGCGAGCTGGGGGGAAGCTGTATGGGCTGTCGCACGTGGACAGGCTCCTCCACGCTGCCCTCGGCGAGCTGGGAGGACGTCGGACTGTCACACATGGACGTGCCTCTGGACAACTCTAGCTGCCACGGGACAGCTCTGTAATTTAACTGATACAGCTTCAGTGCAAACAAGCTCGGCACGGGAGCAACAACGTCATGGCACAACATCACCATTCAGCTCAACACAACACGGGAGCTGGCCAGCTGGCGTATGTGTCCTTACACGAGAGCAGCAGCAAAGAAGCTCAGCACGGGAGCAGCAGCGTCATGGAGCAGCACGGGGAGCAGCAGCAGCAATTCAGGAGCAGCAGCGGCATCCACAGCCGCTCGTCTTGTGTCTCCTTTTTTGCGTTTTAGCTCGAGTCCATTCGGTTCTGGAAGTAGTCGATGATGGTGCACCTCCAGGACATGACCGCTTGGAGGTAGAATACTGTTCTCACCCGCTACCATTCGTTGACAATTAACAAACACCTCTCAAAAATAGATACTCCTCCATGGTATGTGATTGATGGAAGGCACCCGAGGATTCAGTTAGCCATGGCTTGTGTTAGCAAGGTTGGGAGGAGTATCAAATATTTTATGCAATCTCTATATGCTTTCAAAAACCTAAAAGCTCTAGCACATGATTTAATCCCTGCTTCCCTCTGCGAAGGGCCTTTCTTTTACTTTTATGTTGAGTCAGTTTTCCTATTCTTTCTGTCTTCCACAAGCAAACACTAGTGTCGACTTTGTTACAACATGCGTTATATGCAATGTATTGGACTTGTTATACTACTTTGTGTTGACAATATCCATGAGATAAATATGTTGAAAGTTGAAGCAAATGCTGAAACTAAATTCTTCCTTTGTGTTGATTAAATACCTTTTGTTAGAAACTATTGCTTTATGAGTTAACACTTATGCAAAACTGTTTGATGCTTGTCTCGAAAGTACTATTCATGAAAACGTTTAGCTTGTGTGATTCATTGTTTACTCATTATCTATTTGGTAGCAAATTATAGACCATTGACTTGGATCACTTCATTCATTTACATGTGCCTTGCAATATTATATGATCAAGATTATGATAGTAGCATGTCACCTAAAAAATTATTCTGTTTTTATCGTTTACCTACTCGAGGACGAGTAGGAACTAAGCTTGGGGATGCTGATACGTCTCAAACGTATCTATAATTTTTGATGTTCCATGCTTGTTTTATACCAATTGCTACATGTTTTGCATCGACTTTATATCACTTTTTTACATTTTTTGGGACTAACCTATTAACAAGATGCCGAAACGCCAGTTCCTGTTTTCTGCTGTTTTTGTATTCCAGAAAAGCTAGTCTGGAAATATTCTCGGAATTGGACGAAACTACACGGGGGTGCCTATTTTTCCAGAACACGCCTGACGGAGCGAAGGAGCAGCAGAGGAGGGCCACCAGGAGGCCACACGCACCCAGGGCGCGGGCCCCCCTTCTGCCGCGCCCTGGGTGGTGTGGGCCCCTCGGGGGTCCGCAGCCGCCGCCCTTTCGCCTACTTATTCCCCCCGACGCGAAAACCCTAAGTACCTGAGCAAATATCCATGAAAAGATCCAGAGACGCCGCCGTCGTCAACCCTAGCTCGGGAGGGTTCATAACCTCTTCCCGGCACCCTGCCGGAGAGGGGAATCGTCACCGGAGGCTTCTACATCGCCATGCCTGCCTCCGGAGTGATGCGTGAGTAGTTCATCCTTGGACTACGAGTCCATAGTAGTAGCTAGATGGTTGTCTCTCCACTTTGTGCCATCATGTTTAGATCTTGTGAGCTGCCCTACATGATCAAGATCATATTATTGTAATGCTACATGTTGTGTTTGCTGGGATCCGATGAATATTGAATATTATGTCAAGTTGATTATCAATCTATCTCATATGTTATTTAAGATCTTGCATGCTTTCCGTTACTCGTAAATGCTTTGGCCAAGTAGATGCTTGTAACTCCAAGAGAGAGTATTTATGCTAGATAGTGGGTTCATGTCTCTGTTTAACCTGGGACAGTGACAGAAAGTTCTAAGGTTGTGGATGTGTTGTTGCCACTAGGGATAACCTAACGATGCTATGTCCACGGGCATATGTGTTTGTTTACATTACGCACTTTACTTAATGCAATTATCCGTTGCTTGCAACTTAATACCAACGGGGGACTCGGATGACAACCCGGCGGTGGATTATTAGTCATAGATGCTGTTGGATAACGGTCTATGTATTATGTCGTAATGCCCAATTAAATATCATAGTAGTCAACATGTCATGTATATGCATTGTCATGCGCTCACTATTCGTCAATTGCCCAGCTGTAATTTGTTCACCCAACATGTTAGTTATCTTTTATGGAGAGACACCACTAGTGAACTGTGGACCCCGGTCCATTCTTTTACACTGATTAAACAACCACAAACTGCAAACTGTTCCTTTTTCATTCTATGCAATTTAATACTCATTTTCCACACCATACGTTTAATCCTTTGTTTTCAGCAAGCCAGTGAGATTGACAACCTCACTGTTTCGTTGGGGCAAAGTAGTTTGATTGTGTTGTGTGCAGATTCCACGTCAACAGTCCAGACTTCCTGCGACAGCTATTTTTCTGGCACCGTTGACAACCTTCTGAAGAGTTGCTGCTCCTACTGGTTCGATAACCTTGGTTTCTTTCTGAGGGAAAACTTGCTGCTGACTACATCATACCTTCCTCTTGGGGTCTCCCAACGAACGTGTGTTTCACGTCATCATTGAGTCTGTCGTTGTACATGAGCCAGAGGAAAACTTTCAGTTTGGGTAAGCATTTCGAGGTCCATATAGCACGTAGCCCTGGTTCACATTCCACCCGAGAGAAAACGAAGTTATAGAACTTCGACGAAGTGTAAAGAGAGCCTCCCCAAACAAATGATCTGGAGTCAAAACCTGGTGTCTCAGAGTTGTACATCTGTAGCACCTCAAATGCTTGTTCATATTCCTCGTACGCTTGCACTGAGAGAGGTAGAGCCATTGTGTCTCCAAGGTGATGCAGATGCATCATACCAGCCACTGAAATATCCTCATCGAGAACATAGGAGTATAAATGCGGCAATTCATCACACATGAGCCGATCAGTGTGCCAGAAATCCTTCCAGAACAGAGTATCCTCTCCATTGCCGACTTGCGTTCGTGTGATGCTTCTATATAGCTCAATGAGACTGAAGACATCCTTCCACCAAAATGATCCGCGGCGGGTCTGAGCATGAGGTGGTCCTGGTCCATACAAAGACCATACCAGGTGAACCCAAGGCGTGTCCACCCTGCTGTAGAACTTATGCAGATGCTTAAGGAGCAGAGCTTTGTTCTGCAGTTCCAGGTTGACAATGCCAAGTCCACCATGTTTCTTAGGCCTGCAAACTAAGTGCCAAGCCGCAAGCGAGTGTGGCATGCCAGCTCCTTCTTCTTTGGCCCATAGACAGTGGCGTCTTGCTCTATCAAAAATTTTAAAGAAAGCTTTAGGAAGCTTCAGAGAGCAAAGGTAATGGGTGGGCAGTGAGGATAGAACAGACTGAACCAAGGTTAGGTGACCACCATAATCTAGGAATCTAGCGCAAGCATTCATGCGTCTCTTCACTTGATCAGCAAGGGGGGATAAGTCCATCACAGTGGGCCTGGTTGTGCCGAGAGGTAGACCAAGATACGGGAAGGGGAGGGTACCGGTTGCACATCCAAATGTAGCAGCTATATCATTCAGACGAGCAGTGTCAATATTTATAGGCATCATGCAAGTTTTTGAGTAGTTCACTGATAATCCAGTGGCAGCCGCAAATGTTTGAAGCAGCTCTCTGAGAAGGGTCAGCTGTCGTGGGCAAGCCTGTATAATCAGGAGTGTGTCATCGGCGTACTGAACAATGGGGAATGGCATGTTTGGAATTTGAAGCGGAGCAATAAGGTCACCAGAAGCTGAAAGTCTGTTGATCATTGATTGCAACAGGTCTGCACGTTCCACAAAAAGAATGGGAGATAGGGGATCGCCCTGCCGAACTCCTCGACGACAAGAAAATTTTCTGCCGGGTACCCCATTGAGTAGGACAGAAGAGGTCCCAGTAGCAAAAATAGAATTAATCCATCCAATCCATCTGCTATCATAGTCGTGTCCTCTCAGGATCTTGATTATAGCATGGTGCTCGATCATATCGAATGCTTTAGCAAAATCGAGTTTGAGGATTAACGCTGGATTACCGGTTTGCTTCACCTGATGGATGTACTCATAAGCCCAAGCCATGCAGTCTTGAATTGATCTGGATTTTAAAAACCCATATTGGTTAGCATGAACAATGTCCAGAATTCTTTTCTGAAGTCTGTTAGCTAAGAGTTTAGTGATTAACTTGAAGCTGGAATTGAGCAATGAAATTGGGCGGTAGTCATTGGGGCCTTTCGGGGAGTGAATTTTGGGAATCAAGGTGATAAATGCATCATTGATGCTCTGAAGGTTCACAGTTCCCTGCCAAAACTCATCACAAAGACGATAGAAATCAAATCTGATAATGGGCCAGCAAACTTTCAAGAAAAGACCATTAAACCCATCAGGCCCGGGGGCTTTGTCTGAGTATGTCATCAATTTCTGAACATGTAAAAGGGACAGAAAGGCCATCGAGATCATCATGATTGGTAAGGTAAGTTTGAAAATCAAAACTGTTATCAATGGGGACAGAGGAGCCTAATCGATCCTTGAAAACTTGTCTCAGAAGACCTTCCTTTTCATGGTGATCAGTGACAATAGAGCCGTCAGCACGGGTGAGGGAAGCAATGGAATTGTTTCTGTACCTGACCGTGGCCATGGAGTGAAAGTAAGCAGTGTTTTCACTGCCGAATTTAGCCCAACGGGCTGTGCACCACTTCTGCCAGTATTCCTGCTTACATTTCAATAGATGAATCAATTTATCTTTCACAATGTTGCGAAAGTTCCATTCAGTGATATGCAAGATACGTGCCTCTTCTATCTCATCTAACCAGAAGATAACTTTGTTGCAGTTTTCAATAAATTTGTTCAACATGGAAATGCTTGTACTCCACTTTCTGAGTCCTTTGCGCAGTAGCTTCAATTTGGAGGAGATACATTTTGCCGCATCCCCTGGGCAATTAATCTGCCAAATGGTGCTAACCACATCCATGAATCCCCACATGTGAACCCAGTGGTTTTCGAACCTGAAAATTTGGGCTTTGGGGATGTTCGTACCAACTGAGACAACACAAGGCACGTGATCAGAGGTAGGTCTAGCCAACGGATTAACCATAGTGTTAGGAAACTTAATGGTCCAGGCGATGGAAGTAAAAAACCAGTCCAGCTGTGTGAGAAGGGGTTCAGACTGATGTTACTCCAGGTGAAAGATCGTCCTTTAATAGGTAGTTCAATCAGCCCCTGATAGCTAATGACTTCATTGAAAGTTTCAATGTCCTCTAAATTTTCCCCCGGTATGTTTCTGCTCTCAGAGTATCGGTAGAAGTTAAAATCACCAATAATTAACCAGAGATCATCATCATCGAAATCCAGGCTAAAGAGCCAGGCAATAAAATTCTCACGCTCAACGCCAACACATGGGCCATAAACATTGACTAGAGTAAATTTATCCAGAGAAATTTTAGAAGTGAATTCCACTACTAAACCAAAACTCTCCTGTTGCAATACTTGCCCCACAAATTGGTTACTAGCCCAAACAATAAGGAGACCTCCTGATGCTCCATCCGAGGGAACAAAAGCAAAAGTATCAAATTTCTTGGGGATAAATTTGCGCAGAAACTGAAGATCAATGTCCCCTCTTTTTGTTTCTTGAAAACACAGGATACAAGCAAGGCTTTCCTCTATTTTATTGTACACAATAGGCCACTTCTCTGGGCTATTAAGGCCACGAATATTCCAGCATAAAATTTTCCATAAACAATTCAGAGAATTCATAGCTAATTGGCACGATCCGGGACACGGTCTTGGATGAGTCGAGCTTCAGAAAGCTCCTCCGCGTCAATGTTGCAATCCTCAATACCAATCCTTTGCATTTCAGCAATTTGCAGCACATCAGGGGCAGAAGCCGGAGGCACCGAAGAGCTGCAGCGACGAGTTTGGCGATCTGGAAGAGATGTGTGCATAAATCCATTGTTAATGAAATGAGGGCTTCTACGAACTTCATTAACAACTGTTGGCGTCTCTTTTTTACGTGCGGCTCGAGTCATTGGTCCAGAAGTGGTGGTAGTGCTGCTCCCCTCAGTAGATGGTGGCTGGATAAGCCCAAGAGAATTGGCAGAAGAAATATTGTCCGATACAAAGCCCAGATCAAGTTTCAGCAAGGAATCAACTTCAGGTAATACCATATTGAGAGTATCAGTACCAGTGACAGAGCCTGGTTCTTTAACTGCTGTCTCAAAAACGGATTCAGACCATTCAACAGAGTTTTCATCTACTTTCTCATTTCCAGTAGCACAGATAGCTAGAGGGCCAACAACCTTCTCAAACTGCATCTTTCTAGGACTGTCAACCTGAACCGTATCAAGAAACAGACGCTTACCAGTAGTAAGTGCGAACATTTTCAATTCTAAGTAGGGGAAAACTGTAGTGTTATCCATCCAAGGATTGGGTCGGCTCAAACTGAGAACAACAGAGCGGACCATTGACATGGAGGGCTGCTCAAAAGAAAATTCATCATGAACAAGCACAGTGCTGAGAGTAAGTACATTGCTTGAGGTAGGATCAAACAGTTGCATATCTGAACTTGATACCGGAAAGCTACAGTCGTTCCATGCGTGCATAGGGTTGTCGCTTATCCTACCAAAAGGAGAAAAGCCTGCTTCCTTCGAGACTTGCTCGACCTGAACAGATTGAGAGTTAAACAGAGAAGCTGCAGGATCGGACTGAATCATATGTTCTTTAAGTGCAGGCATATCGACCCCACGATCATGTATAGGTACCCAGACTTTCCTGCTCGGCCTCTTTTTAACTTGCCACACTTTCTGCGCAGTACAATCCCTGGCACGGTGGTCCAAGAGCTTACATGTACGACAACGAATTCCAATAGTGCAGTCAGCCAAAATATGTCCAGAGCCGTGACACTTGAAACAAGAAAGGGTAATTACCCTATCGGAAGTAGAACACCTGGCACATTTGCGGCTCAGAAATTGGCAATCATCACAACGACCTGGGCATTTATCTCTTGCATGATCAGAGAGTCCACATCGAGAACAACGACCCAAAAAATTGAAAACCAATTCCTTAGGCGGAACAATCGGGATGTTTAAATTTTCCATAATGACTTGATCCGAATAACCCGCCATACGAAGATCTTCCAAATGTTCTAGCGCAGTTTTCGGCATCCGGGCACAAAGATTGGAAGCGAAGTTTATTCCTTGAAAAACGCGATTTTCCAAACCAGTCAGATCCGAAGGTATCGGACAGACCACATCACCGACAATCACCGGCGGCGAAGCCACCATCGGTGTAAGCCCATTATCAACCGGGAATTGCAGTGATCCAAGAGCCAAAGAAGAAACATAATCATTCTGTGATGATGCAAAACCAAATTTAGCCAACTCAGGTGCTGATGACTGCGGATCAGCACGAGCACTAGCCTTCAAGAAATTCAGATTAGGGTTTAGCTTCGTGGGACTACGTTGTGCAAGTTCTAGGATCTCAGACGAGGAATTCCAACCATAGTTGCTAGCATTGAAAATACCCAAAATAGATGGATAAACACCTCGAAACAAGTTGAAGTGGCAGATGAAATCCGGCCAGATTCGATCCCGCAGCCCATAGACAAAATTCCCCACTTTACTTGAGGCCACTGCAAATCTGAATCTGCGATCGCTTAATTGAAACACGTTGAATCCAAGGCGATCACCACCAAGACAGCATTGCAACGCCAATCCCACTGATTCCTCATTAAGGGCAAACGAAGCAGACGAAAACGAAACAACCAGAAAAAATTCTTTCGAGGAGGATGGAGAAAAGTGCACTGTGGATCCAAAACGGCGACGCACCTGGGCCTCAAGTGCCAAGCCAGGAGAGAAATCCCAATGCAGGAGACCTTCCATCGCCGCAGATCAGAGGGAAACGCCATTGAGGGATGCGTGGTGGGAGGAGAGGGAGGGGTGGGAGGAGGGAGCCGCCATTCCGAAAACTTTGTTTGATCGAGAAGCATATTACAAACTGGATAAAGCAATCATGAATAGTTAACTTGTCACTTATTCACATCTGGGTACACTGACGTAATTGAATTTAGATTACACTGATATTGATTGCATTAACTGAATACAAGTAACAATGTCAGAAACCGAATCTTCAAACTGCGTCGTCGCCTTCGAGCCCGCCATCCGCTCCACCATTCCCAGGACCTCTATGGGACACTTCTTTTAGGCTTCTCAGCTGGCTTTTGGCTACCAAAACTCATAAGCTAAAAAGAAGTCTCTAGTTTCTCCCCACCGAGAAACTCTCCATAAGCCAAATTACACACAGTGGGGAGAAACTAGGTCAGAGGAATTTCCCGAGCTTCTCCGCTCAGTTTGCGAAGCGGTACGCGTTTTGCCCCTCGTTTTGCTCTTAATTACAGGAGCTGTGCCACCGCAGGGAAAACAATGATTGGGTAAGTCAAACAAAAAAAAGAAAAGGATGCCCGCACGAGGTGCTCGCTCCTATCCTCACTCGCGACGGAAACAGAGCTTTGCCGCCGCCGACTCGCGCCGCCCCGAGATGAATCGATCACGCAGAAAGCTTCGCCTCGACCTCCTCTACCTCCTCCCCAACTCACGTTTGCCGGTACACTCCATAACGCCGGAATCGGGGTTCCTTCTCCAACTCTGGCCAGAGCTCCGCCGCTTCAATTCGTCGTCGTCGTGTCTCCTCCGGCCTCCCCGACCCCTCCTTCGTCCTTAGAGTGACCTTCTGGTCCTTCTGGACCGCTCTCCTCTCCTTCCCATGCTCGGTGTGGCCGAGCCCTTGAGCTCCACCGCCGGCCACCGTGCAATGGTTGCCGTGGTCGTCTCCGGCGACCATTTGGTCTCCTTCCGCCACCAATAGACGCGGGGTGAAGCCCTGCTCCCGATCCGCGCGTCCTGGTTCTCCAGCGCACGTGTTTTCGTCGATCCCCTGGTCAACGACGCGCCGGCAGTGCCATTGCTGCGGGAGAGCCACTGCCAAGTGGGACCAGGTTGTCAGCATTTTAATATTTTTCAGAAGTTATTAAGATGGCAGAATCTATAAGCCCAAAAGAAGTGTACCACACAGTTTCTACCCACCTCAGTTTTTCCCCACCAAAATCTATAAGCCTGCTTATGCATAAGCAGGAGCCCAAAAGAAGTCACCCATAGGAGGCCGGAGAGACTCTAGGACGCGTGCCGTCCATCGTCGCCATTAGCACACGTCCACGGTACCTGGCCTACAGCGCAGCCATACCCTGGATACGGGACAGAAGCACGTGCCCTCCGGAGGCAAATCAGGATCGCCATGCTGGAAGATCTCCTTGGGGATGTGCCTCTCGCCGGCCATGTCGATGCTTTGTGAAAATTTTAACTTCAGTACCTACATAAGTTTTAACTTCAGAGTCAGTACTTAATGTAAATTCAGAGATGTGTTCTTGTTATCAAAGACCTAAAACACCGTCTCCGCCAACAATTTCAAATCGTTCACCACATGTTACAAGGACAGTGGTGTCGTTGCAATCGAAAACTGGATCAAGTACCAAAGGAAAGAACTAGCACCATTTTCTGACCCTAACTACCGAAACTGAAAACGAGCGGACTACGTATTCTGGGCATTGCTAGAGCTGTAGAGAAGAGTACTCCAAAGACTGGAGGTAGTTGACAGCTCACTTATACAAAGGAGCCACTTGAACTGTACAATAATAACATCAACGGACCTTAAGAGGTTTTTTTTCTACAGAGCTAAGTTAGTGACAGCATATATTTTTAACTCTGTAGAAACAATGGTTGAATACTGAGTACCATCTCATACAGAATTTAAAGTTTTTCTGAAAGCTTGCACATTAGTCAAAATTTTGCTGCTAAAGAAACACTTGGCAATTCTAAATAATTGTCGATTGTATGGAAATTTGATTTTTGTTGGGTGTCTTTATTTTGATGGAGTCAAAATGGTAACATACGTCATAACTGGGTGCAAAAAGCGGTAGAATTGCGCCCAAACAGGCAAACACTAACCTAAACCTGTACCATGGTAGCATGATCAGTGTGTGAAATTCTACACAATTGCTACCACACATCCACCCAAAGACAAGATGACTAGTAATTAACCAACTATGACAAGGAACAACAAAGCTTGTGCTGCTGCCGGACAAGATCAGACCAGAAGAATCGATCCATTGATCATCCAATTGGACAGTATTGAAGAAGGGGGCAGATGAGAGAAGTGGGAAACGGACCTGGGTGGTGAGGGTGGCAAACTCGACGCCGATTGTGGACTTGCACTAGTAGGAAACTGCCTTTTTATGGATCCACATTTTGTGGCACACCATTGAGCCGTGCGCCACAAAAAAAGATTCTGTGGCGCACCTAAGCTTCACATTCTGTGGCGCATGGAGGTCCCATGTGCCACTGAATGACTACTTTCTGTGGCGCACGGGCCAGCTGCGCCACAGAATTTGACCTTTCTGTGGCGCATGGATTGGGATGCGCCACAGAAAGGCAACTTCTGTGGCGCATGAGGCCATGCGCCACAGAAATCAGAACTTCTGTGGCGCACCATGCCCCATGCGCCACAGATTTTTTTTTGAAATCGGATCCCACCCACCCCGTGGATCGCCTTTTCAGTTTTGCAAACAAGAAAAGAAAATGATAAAACCTTCAAAAAATAAAATCCTTTGAGATATAGTTAGGTTTTAGTGTCTAGTAGGTATAGAAATTTTGAAATATGAATTTTGACCTTTTTTGGCAAAAAACAGAAAAAAAAGTTTGAACGGCCATAACTTTTGCATACGATGTCGAAAAAATGCGTTTAATATATAAAAAAAACTAGAGAAAAATTCTAGATTTTTTTTCTCAAAAATGTGTTTACCGGGTGAACTTTTCTCAGATCCTCCAAATTCCAAAAGGAAAAAAAGTTATTTCAAAAAGAAGATTTTTTTCTACAGAATAAAAAAATCAAAAAAATAATAAAAATTTTCAAATTTTTTGGATTTGTTGAATTTGTTGTATTTTTTGAAGTTTTCTGGATTTTTGAATTTTTGAATTTTTTATTTTTTTTATTTTTTTTTGGATTTTTTGAACTTCCTTCAGAAGTTTTTGATTTTTTTTTAATTTTAAAAACACATATATACACATAAACTACACACATATATACATACACAAGGGTTAAGAGGGTTGATATGATACTATTATCAATAAGAACTTGAATAGCATGAGGGTAGTTGAATTGAATAGAACTTAGAAGTTAAGCGTGCTTGGGTTGGAGCAATCTGAGGATGGGTGACCTACTGGGAAGTCATCATTTGAGATATGCTTGGAGTGTTAAAAATGTTCAAAAATTCAAATATTTAGGGTTTTCCAAATTATTTCATTTTCTGAATTTTTTTTAATTTTTTGAAAATCCCAGATCTAGATTTGGCCGCCCTTTTTTTAAAATTTAAAAAAATTCTGTGGCGCACCGGGGTAGGGGTGCGCCACAGAATGGTTGTTTTCTGTGGCGCATCTAGGGGTGCGCCACATAAATAATATTTTTGTGGCGAGGATTCTGTGGCGCACCCACCATGCGCCACAGAATGCAAAAAGGGTGCGCCACAGAAAGGCTATTTCCTAGTAGTGTTGGAGTCGAGGGACAAGGTGGGACAAGGTGTTTCTGGTGAAGCGGGACAGGAGGTTGGACTAGCCCAAGCCAGAGTCCCCGATCAGCACCACCTTGAACATGTAGTCGCAATCGTACCCTACCTTCTCCCACGCCGCCGCCCGCCGCGCCATCCCCGCTCGACTGGCCGGAATTAACCAAGCCTCTCCCCCCCTCCGCCTTCCACCCTTTCTCGAGCTGCTGCATGCTGCTTCCTCGGAGCCTCCGCCGTCCGCCTCTCCATCGGTCGCTCTCTCGGCCCTGACTGAGGAGGAGGAGGATGGCTGGGGCACAGTCTGTCGCCGGCCTGATGAGCTCTGCGAACAATAGTACACACAGGTATAATGCGTTGGACTCTGGGCCGAGGCCTGTCTACGGCCTTTTTCCGGTGCGGTATTGATTTTGGCACCAGTATGATTTGTACTTGTCCTCTTTTTGACACCAGTATGAATTGTCGTGAGCCATTGGATGGATGGAAATAGATGGCTGTTATTTATTTGAGGGTACCATAAAACATCTCTATATTTATATTAGGCAATGCCGGTTTACAATGTTTAGACTAGGAGTCTAATACATATAAGGTACGATGTAGGAAATATATCTCTAACATGGACACCACGTGCCAACGACTCCGATGGTGAGATATACACTATTGGATGCCAAATTCTTTCCTTCCCTTCGTGTTGTCGCCCGTAAAAAGCTTACGAGTTTCTCCCCTCTTGTATCGATGTCGTCACAAATCGCAGCTCTCCTTCAATGCAGCATATGCCCCTCTTCTCGTAAGGCGCCACCGCCAGACATCATGTATAGGGAGTTGACGATGCAGTAGCAAGCGGCGTAGGCGGTGGCTCAGGCGCAGCAAGACATGTCTCGAAAGGCGGCAACCGCTGAACGAGTTGGTCGGTGCAAACACAAGAAGGAAAGGAAGAGCCTCTACCTGGAGCCCGTCGACTTTGACTTGGTGGCCGGAATTCAGTCAAGGGGGCACAATCGTCGGCCGTCCATGGAGTTTCTCACCGTCCCCCGAACTACTTTCGTGAGGACCCCACCGTTGTTTAGCGGACACGTTTCTCCTCCCCCGACATTGGGGAGACCGAGTCCGTCAACCCCAACACTGTATTCTCCCCCGGTTGCGCCCGTCGACCATGCCCGGGAGCATGGGCAAGGCCTTGACCTCACCGAGGAGGCCGCCTACAACGACTCGTTCGGGCACCACGTATGACGGACGACACTCATGTTTACCGACACTGCAAACTGTTCAGTGATGATGGTGGCAGCATTGGGGACAATGACAACCTACTCGACTGATGTGTCAGATAACTGCAATATTGGTTTGCACAACAATGTAAGTGCATCTTATAGAAAAAAGGTTGATTCCTTTGCATTTTTATAGCATTCTGTGATGTATCTTGGCGGACAGACTTGGTGGCATTTTAAAGACTGAACTAGGTGGCCGAATTTGATGCCCAGACTTTAATTTGGTTGCTATTTGTGTGTGCTTATTAAAAAATAGCAAAACATAAAAAAACTGTCAAAAATTGAATAGGACAGCCGTTTTGGGAACGCTGCTAGGAGTAGCCATCCCCAACGGGTTGGACATGTGTCCGACACCACAATAGAGACAATTTGGATGTCTTGGACACCTTATAGGGGGTACTGGTGATGATGCTCGAACAAACAATGGAAAATCTTATGCGTATTTTTTTTTGAAGAAGGCAAAGGAACCTGAAGGGTTCATAAGCTCCATTAGACCGTGGGTGTAAATTTTACATAGAGGGTCTCCAAAGAAAATGGAATTACAATCAATCCCACACATCTATTGAAAAGACTTGAACAAGGATGGAAGAAAAGCCATTGACTCCGTCACCACTAGACGCCATTGCTAGACTCAACATTATGGTTGTCTACATCTTCTTCTTCTTCTTCTTCTTCTTCTTCTTCTTCTTCGAGGATGAGACCACTTGGAGGAGAGCGACGATAGATGCCACGACGGAGCACTGGAAGACCCTCCAAAGAGGCACTGTCACTACGTCACGGTCAGGCTATTAGGGCACTTTGAAGTGCCCCGAAATGACAAAACAAAAAACGCCCCAAATTGTTATTAGGGAAGTTTTAAAGGTCCAATATACTGGTGACAGGAAAAGTTATTATTCCATTATTTAAAATACCCTCGAAGCTTATATTTTAGAGGCACTTTTGATAATTGCTCTAAAAACATTTTAGTGCACTTTGGCAAAGTGCGCTCAAAACTTTTAGGGGCACTTTTGAAACAATGCCCCCCAAAATATTATAAGCGCCGCATTTCAGAAAATTGCCCTAATAAGTTTTTGAGCCACTTCTCCAAAGTTGCCTAGAAACTCCAAAGTGCCCAAATAACAAATGCATGGATTTCACAGAACTGGCAACATATTTCTGTAGCATATAAATTTAAAATCATACAAATTACACAAATGTGTCACCATCTTAGAGAAATTTAAAATAATACCGCTACATCTCTAATACTATCGCGATTACAAGAGAAACTTCACAAGCATAGGCTTATACAGCCAAGACCTGCAACAAACCAATGGTATGTGTCCATAGTGGCAGCCGAACAGTGAGAAGTGCATATACACGTACCATCAATCAGGAAGAAGTGCATTTATATATCTTGATTATGGCAAGATTGTATATTTTGATACAGCTATGTTATTGACTGATCTCCAAGAACACTTGTGCACGCCAAAACAACAGAGAGGAGAGGGAAACAGATTGATCTTGCAACATTTACCCTGAACATTTTCTCGCTTTCATGACAACATTAAGACATAAACGATTGTATATGTTCCATGACAACATTCTCTTGCAACGCCCGAAGGGTTCGAAAGCTGCATTAGATCGTGGGTGTAAATTTTACATAGAGGATCTCCAAAGAAAAAAATTACAATCAGTCCCGCAACTTCTATTGAGATGACCCGAACAAGGATGAAAGAAAAGCCATTGACTCTATCACCACCAAAGCTGCCCAGATGGGCCCATGCTCGCGGACCGGCCCGTTAGCACGCGTGCGTGACCCAACTGGGACTTGGGCCGGCACGTGACTAAACGGGTCGTGCCTGGCCCGCGGCACGCCTCGGGCCGTGCCTATGCCAAGAGGCTAGGCACGCGAGGCGGCACATCACGACCCGTTTAACATTTTTATTAAACTTGTTATATATTTTCTCCGAAAAAATAGGCACAACGGGCCAAAATTAGCCCAAAATTAGCCAAGAACAACCTAGAATCATTAAACGGGCCGCCCTGTTTACTAAACGTGCCATGCTTGGGCCTTGGCGTGAGGCCCGAATGCCGGCAATGCACGACCCGCCTAGTAAACGGGCGCCACTGCCATGCCTGGGCCAGCTCGTTTAGCACCGTGACTATATCAGGAGAGGATATTACAACATGCGATTTATCCCAAACTGACGGCTTATAAGAGATATATATAGCGGTGGAACTCTAAGTCGGCAACCGTCCGACTCGGTCCAAACCTCCGGCGACGGGACTCACTCCGTTCGTCAAAGTTAGCCATTATCTTTATATGAATTTAGATCGCAATAAAACAGCAATTGATAATATACAACAATTGAGAACTATACGATCCATATTTATGCAATTTCCAGACCATTTGGTCTTGTTTTTCAAATAGTAGTGTTACATTCCGGACAATCATCACTAGTTGAAATGTTAGTAAAATGTCTCTTAGAGGAAACTTTCAGCTCATTATGGAATGGAAGTTTGAAACTGGTGCAGATAGAATTCCAGAGTATGCAAGGCAATCAAGGTTGCATTCAGAAACATCTCTAGGCAGCACAGTTAGGTTTGCTACATCTCCAAATAATAATACTCCAGCACCAGGAAAACCTCCTAAACAAAACACCAGTACCAGGAAATACTGGATCCCCCAAAAAAACACCAGTACCAGGAAATACTACTACTGATGGTTTCCCATGCCCATCCTCACCGTGAGCAAATGCTGTCTGTCACTTCTCATGAACACCTCCTAAACCTACATCAGCAGACGCGATCAACATCAGATTATTTCGAAGATGATGAGATCCTCTCGATGCGGATGCTGAGCGGCACGGCCATGGACGACGCCGCGGCCCCTGGAAGCAGGTACCTGGGCGGCACCGTCAGGAACGACGCCAGCTCGTCCATGGCGACCACCGCGCCGGGCGACGTGCTACTCTCAACCTTCATGTCCACCAGCGCCACGTCTGCCTTGCCTCCGTTCGCCCCAGATGACGCCACCGGCAGGTTCGCCCAAATCTTGCACGTGTACCGCGGAGACGGCGCCGCGCGCGCCCGGACGCACACCACCTACACAGTGGCGGCGGCGCCGAGAGCGCCTGTGGTGAGGACGAACGCGCCGCCATCGTCCCCGGCGTCAACGAGCACCCGCCGCGACGGCAGCGGCATCCGGAAGCGGTGCACCTTGCCGTACTGGATCGTCAGCTTGGGCCAGGTGTGCTCGGCGGCGAGGTGGGCGGCGAGCGCCGGTGGCAGGCCGGCGAAGCCGCACCCGGGCTCCGTGCAGAGGCAGGGCGCGTGAGGGCACGCCTCGCGGTGGGCGTCCAGCTCGTGGTAGGCGACGTGCGTCTCGCAGCCGCCGTGGTGGCACTCCACCCTAGCCGCCGAGACCACGGCGTCCATGGCCGTGTTGCGGACGTCGAATCCGCCGCCGCCGCCGCCGTTCGGGTCGCACCTCCGGCACTCTTCGCCGCCGGCGATGCAGCCGCCGCAGGCCAAGTGCCCGGCCTTGCACTGCACGAATCGGGCCGCGGTGAATCGTCACGCATGTCACTAACCGATCCAAGAAACCGAGGAACCTACCTGAAGGACGGGCGGCTTCAGGGGGCGGGAGCAGAGGGGGCAGTGGAGCAGAGCCATGTCCATCTTGATGGCGCCCTCCACCCGCGGGCCGGTTTTCGCCGCCACGACCGTGACGCCACCGCCTCCGGTTCCTTCATGCAGTGCGACTTCTTGCTTGACCCGGATGCTTGGCGGCGGCTCCAGCCTCGGCTTCTTGGCGCTCTGGTCGCCCGTCTCCATCGCCAACGGCGGCCTGCCCCTGGCCAACACTTTCAGAAACAAGATCACACGAGAGGAACAGGAACAGGAACCACCTGGTGAATTGAACTTTTGTGGTGGGCAAGATCAGGAACCTCTCTGTCTGTGGAAGACGGGCGAGAGTCTGAGGAGAGAGTAGAGAACGGCGAAATGAGCGGCCCGTGAATTAGTGCTTGATTGATCGACAGTGGTCACTGCTGGCCTCCACTTCGTCTTCATCCAGGGAGTAATAAAAAAGGAAATTTGTGCCGTGTGTCCATTGCGCTGCCCTAGGCTGACAAGACAAGCCATGGCCTGCTATTCCTACCTATCTTGCTAAATAAAGCAAGCAGATGGATATTCAAAATGGTTCTAGCACATCCTGGACTGGGCATATCATGAGATGACTCACATGATCATAATCCGGTTAGAGCATCATTGATATGCCCAATTGGGGGTGCCGGACACCGATTTAGAGGGTGCCGGTGGAGATGCTCTAACCGGATTATGATTCATGTGAGTCATCTCATGATATGCCCAGTCCATATATGCCCATGTTTTTGAGGCCGCCGCTGTCCCATATTGTTTAGGCCGCCCACAGCGGCGTCCCCAAAGGCCCGTCCCCCAACAGTGAGCAACGGATCGAACACCTTGCAGGCGCCAACTTGTCTCGACCGTGGCATTCGAACTAATTAAAAACGATGCAAATTAAACTAAAACGATGCAAGTTACAAGCTTAAACTAAGACGTTACAAACTTAAACTAAAACGATAGAAATTTAAACTTAAACTGTAGCTAAACCCTAATCTAAACGCCGCCGCTCGAGCCAGACTCATCGTCGTGCGCGGCCTTCTGGCTCTGGGCTAAGCGCGAGCGCACACGCCTATCATGCCGGAGCGCGCTCGCCACCCGGCGCATGGCATCCCTCTCTGCCACCCGGCGCTCGGCATCCCTGTCTGCCGCCGCCGCCGCTGCCCTCGCGTGCGCCAGCCTGGCCGCCCGCATCTGGTTCAGCTCCTCGTGGGACTCCCGCTCGGCGCGCAGCTGGGAGGCCGCATGCGCTAGCTCCTCCGCCTGGGCGATGAGCTCCTGCTGCCTGGGCTCCTCCACCTGGGCATTGAGCTGCTCGTACGCCGCCCGCTCGGCAGCCATGAAGGAGCGGCAACGCTCGTCGCGCTCCGCGCTCGCAATGGAGCCTGGATGATGGCGGCCTCCACGGCGTCCCTAGCCGCCTCGTAGCCGAGCCTGACCTGGCGGCTTGCCTGCTCGTTGCGCCAGCTCTCGAACGAGTTGGTGGCAACCACCTGGTCTGGCCACAGCTGCGGCGGCAGCACCACCTGCTCCGGCTCCTACTGCGGCGACGGCGGCACCTCATCGAGCTCCGGAGGCGGCTCCTCGCCGGGGTACGGGTCCTGCACCGGCTCCTGCTCCTCCTGCTCGTCCACGTCGACGTCGTCCACACCCGCCCAGTCGAACGGCTGTTCGTCGGTGGCAGCGTCCTCCTGCGCCGTGCCGTGAGCACGGCGTGCTGCCTGGGTGAGGGTGGCCCATGAGGTGGCGAGGCATGGTGCTCTGGGCTACGGCTAGGGCTGGTGGTGTGGTCAAGTGGCTACGGCGAGCGTCGATACTGGTGTGGTGAAATGGCTGCACGGCGGGGGCCTCTTTATAGCCGGCCAAGGTCGAGGCGGGAAACCGAGGCGGAAAGCGGTGGCGCTGGGCGGGAAGCGCCGGGTGGGTGAGCACACGTCACGTCGGAGTTAATGGCGGCGACACGTCTCCGCCACTGCGCCGCTTGTGAAGCCGGGAAAGGCTGGGCGCTTAGCAGGCGCCGCTGTAAATGCGAAGCGTGCGGGAGACGCATCGCCGTCCCGTTCCTTCGTCGCCTGCGGAAACGCGTCGCCATTAACGCGGGCGGAACAGCCTCCTGCACGGCGCCTTAAACCCATGGCCAGGCCGACGTTGTGTGTATGACAGGTGGACCACCCCTGTCGGAGGCCATGTCCGGGCAGTGTCTGGCACCCCCGAGAGGGGCTCCAAGGTGCCGGACACGAAATTGCTCGGGACGACCCTTTGGGGGGTGCCGTTGATGGCGGTTTTTGGCGTCCGGACCCCCAATGGGCCTTTGGGGGTCATTTGGAGGGTGCCGATGGAGATGCTCTTACTGCCTTTTCACAGACGTTGTAGATGGCATTCCCACAAACGTGGATGACTCAAATGAGTTTCAAGTTGCAACAGTCGACACACGACCCGGATACTTTTGGTCTTCAATGCTTGGCACTTTGCAGGCAGAGGCTTGTACGCGTTGGGAAGTGATTTATTGAAAGAAAGAAAAAGTTACTAGCGAATTGACAACCCTACTCTTCCTTCTATCAAAAAAACAAACCTACTATCCAGGTGTTTTTTTTATAAAAAACTAGCGAATTGGCCAGTCCCTCAGTTACCGAAGATTTTTTTTTTGCGAAACACAATACAACGCAGACGCTCATATACACGTGCACACACTCACCCCTATAAACGCACGCACGCACACCCTACCCCTATGAGCACCTCCGAGAGTTTGAGTCGGTGGGTCGAGTCTTGAAATTGACGAAGTCACCACGGGTGCCTCGCTATCGACGGGAACGTCGCCTCCCACTGAAGAATATTCCGCCTTAAATGAGAAACACCAGCGTTAAACCTGGGGTTTGAACTCTGGTGGGCTGGGATACAACCACCCACCTAACCATCTTGCCACAGGCAAGTTCTCCAGTTACCGAAGATATGGGTCGTAATGAGAACAACGAAAGGTGTTCTACTCAAATAAGTTGCATGACTGTACAGATAAACAACAATATTTTTGTTTTGCCATAAAACATAGAGAGAAAAAATTGTTTTGACAGACACAAATGATAGATACAAGAGTTTGTCTCCATCCTACTCCAGTGAGCGACAAAAGAAGATTAAAGTGGATGACCGAAATCCCATGAAATTATGGGCAGACACAACACACAAGTGATTTCATATGAAATTTGAATATCAACCAAATGATGAGAGTGGATTTTTGGAACCCGGGTCACATGGAGCCTTTTTTTTACGAAATCAAAATTGATATTTTTGAGTTTCCAAAAATCGTGAAAACAATCACTGATATAGATAGTGTCGGGATCTACAAGTGTGCGCCAAATTCGTTGTATTTTGGGCTATACAAACAAATCGGGGAAAATTTCAATTTTTTGAAACTATGTATTGTCAACCACCCAGATCCACCCGTTTGTCTTTTTTATGCAGCCTAAAATACAACAAATTTGAAGTTGAAAATTTACACGATTGTAGATCTCAACAATTTCTACATCCAGGAAGTGTTTTTGTTTTTTAGAAACTTAAAAATGTCAATTTCAAATTTAAAAAAACAGGCACCATGTAGCCTGGGCTCCATTTTAGGTTTTCGCCAAATGATCATATATTGTTGCTGTACAGAAAGTTGGCTTGAAAAGTCTACGACCACCAAAGAGGGTTATTATTTGCCTAGGTGTACGCGCCTCTCGTTCACCTATATTGGATTCTTTTGGACCTTTATAATTGGTGTGTCCTTTAGAAGTTGTTCACTGATGTGTGATGGGACATATTTGAACTACTAGATTCGAACAGCGCGGCTCACCGCGCGGCACTTGTTGGTTCTTTTAATTTTTTGCCCATGGTTATCACGTTTTATACAGATTACTGAAAAGATTTTAATATCCAAAAGTATTAGCCAAACAGGATGCTAATAGCCGTCATGCTGAGATGGTCAGAGATGGTACTCATACTTGCAGGTTACAACTGTTGTTGTGATCTATGAGACGACACAAAAACAAACTAACTACCCAGATTTGTTTCTCTTTTTGCAAATTCTTGAGACTCTTAGGGTGAGCCCTGTAAGCCTCATAAAGCACACATGAAACACGAACTAACTACCAGTTTAGAAAGTCAGGGTTGCCACGCATCACCTGTCAATTCTAAAATATCTTGCCCGCAATCCTCATATATCACACAGATTAATAATTAGAAGGTTAATATCCCAGATAGGAATATAAACTACATAGAAAGATAATAGCACACACAACTGAGAAATAACATAGTAAATAGGGAGGCAAATAATATATATGGCAGGGAGTGGTTCATTTAAAAGCAAATTAGTACTTATGGGCAGAAGGCAGCACCAGACTGCAACACATACAAACATTGCAGCCAGCTGGTTACACTACTATATAGTTCAAACAAAGTAATGTGCTTTAAGCATTATGGCAGGATGAACACACACCAGCGAATATAGTAAATACAGGACAGATCGACTTCGCTTTGTACAACAGATTAGTTGATTTGAAGGTTAGCTAGTCAAGGTCGGCTGTAGTAACTTTGTGAATGTCCCAGAGAGCGGAAGTTTATGGCGAGGATTGCCACACACCATCTATTGAAGAAGACTGATGGTCTGAAGACATCAAGGCAGGTTTGCAAGTTCACCTCAAAAGAAGTCACTTCAGTAGACATAGGGCCTATAGTTATTTCAATCATGATGCCTGAAGAAGACTGATGGTTAGGTGACACCATACCCGACACACAATACCCAGGATTGCAGAGAGTTCGCCATGATCCATGCTCCCAGCCTCTGTCCCGCCAGCTTCTGCACTTAAGCAGAACTTCTTGTTTGAATATAATGGCTGAAAGCAAAGAAACTTGCTAGATACTTGGTCTTCTGTTGGTGAAGATCTACTTTCATCCATTGTTTACAGTTGATCCTACCAAGACGACTAAAACAATTATAGTAAGTAACAAATGCATGATTGGCAAAACTAATAGACAATCCAACATTTAACTATCTCTATTAAGTGTATGAAACTCTAGCTGGATGAATTGTATAATAATAGAAGAGTGGATAATTTAATTAAGAAATGAAACGTAGATTAGAAATGGATAACATCCAATCAATAAAATAAGCTAACTATGAACGTGGCAAGCGACATGTCAAAAGGCACCAAGGATAACTTAAATACACCAAACAACCTATAATTACATAGAGCAAGATTATGAACTATCTGATCAGGCTACTACCTGAAGTTTAACAAATTTGAATTAAATGTGAAAGGCGTATATGAGATGGTTATCATAAACTACCCTTTTCCATGTCCACGAGACAATAAAATATAGATGAAATCTGGGCACACTACGAAACATATACCCATAGCTATGGAAGTCCCAGGTGGCATCTATGTGTTACGGCACATGAGGTTGCAGTGGTAATGGAAGGCATACGACATTACAACCAAGATTAGTGGTCTAGGATGCACCTATGATAGAGTAAACTACCGAGAGCATTTTCCACCGCTGATTCAGCATAAATGTTTGCATTCACATATAATTCAGCCATTACAATCTGCCAATATAAAAAAAGAAATATGATTGAAGGAGTTTGTACCCCCTTGCCAAAGTATTTCAGAAGGCTTGACATGAGAAATTATACGCTAGCTTTGAGATAATAGAAAATGCATCGTACCATCACAAAAGTAATATTGATTATTCTCTTCAAAGCATAATATGAGATAAAGGGAAATAAACTTACATTGAGGAACTACACTATGTATGTTGCCTGAAAGGAGCAAATTATGTGAGCCGAAGATCTGAACCTGGCAGCGAAACCCATGTAACCAAAAATGATTAGACGAAATTTATTTTTAGTGCACATGCTGCAAAATCTATATGCTTACATACTGCATTTGGGCCTCTTAACTTCCACACGACGAATCAACACGCTAAAAAAGGAAAGCTCAGGGACACATGAAAATAAGCTACTGGTATGGTGATATCATATTCTACAGTTAAATGAAAATATATATGTTTATGTAGTGATATTCAACTATATGATTAAATTATAATGATCAGCCATTCTAATCCATAGAAAGTACAACGATGAGAGGTGGCTCAATACAATATCGATACCCTGCAGTAGCTATCCACCCATGTTACAAAGCTTCGAGCTGCAAACACAGTTGGCGGCTCATAATTTTTGTGACCAGAAGAACTAATCAGACTTCTGCAATTATTAGATTGCCATTGAGAAGGTAAACTCTTCTAAAAAACAAATTATACGCAAAAGGTGATTAAGATGTAACACTACATAGCTTTATGCGTGGGGATTCAGTCGGGAATGAATGATTTATAAATGTTTAAAAGCTAAGCCATGGACCAAACTGAGAGCATATATATTTAGAAATAAATCAACCTAAATTTGTATGACATGCAACAATTTGAATATTATTTTGAGAAGAGTATGTCTCTTATTACTTATCTTTAATACACATCCTTTAAATATGCAGGCGAATTATTCAGATAAAGAGCTAAACTGTATTGGTCACAAAAGGCTTCCAAATGCAAGTGGAGTAGCTATAAAATTAGTACTGATTCTTGAAGCAATGAACTATGGTCCAGCTCCACAATGAACCAATTCATTGCATGAATTTGAAAGTGTTTTGGTTATCTAATTTCCTTCTTTTGAAATGGTAGGCTTGACTACGGAGAGTGTTACTTTACTTCACAGTGAACCAATTACTATATATTCAAGTTAATAAACAGTGATTGACAGTGCATGGAAAACAACAAAACAACACTCATGTAGCAAACACTTAAACTGCAGATAGGTTGATACATGAAAGATTAAAGTACGACTAACATAGATCGCATTCAATTAAGTAATACACTATTAATAATAGCAAATAATAATAATCAAAGGGCAAATAGTAATAATAAAGACTCAGTCATGAGTGGGTAAATATGATTTTCAATCAACTGTTTCTTCCATTTGAATGGAATCTTCAAGCCACATGAAAATAAGCTACTGGTCTGGTGATATAATCTTCTACCGAGCTTAATCTTCAGGACTAAACAGATGCGATGGATTCATGAAGAAATAAAAGAATAACAGGTTGGTCCAAAGACATGACCAGATTTAATACAATCTATGTACTCAACGATATTGTGGTCATATACCCTAACGACACAAAGTAGAAAAGAGATTATTAAACCGATATAATTCTGCTTTTTTAGTCAACCATTAGAGTGGCAATGGCAATTTCTACCCTTGTGCGCCACAAAGCATTGAGGGTGGAGGAAACAATATAATACCACAATAGAATTGGTCATAAAATTGAAAACACAACAAGTAAAATGACTGGCTAATGATTAAACCTGGTTCAAGGACCGACCATCGCGAGGTGGATAATCGGACAATCGTCGGTGGGCACTAGTACTAAAAATACACACGGACCATATGCCACCAGTATTATGCAGCAAGTGATTCACTAATTTGTTTTCAATGCATAAGAAGCTAGAGCAATCTATTTTCTGAACAAATGCATAGAAACTCAATAAGCATGTAAATGTTATGCCTAAAAAGGTTTTGGGTCTCTTGAGTCATAATAACAGTGGATATTAACAAATATCCCTAAAGCTATGACTGAAATGGAACCACAAAATATAGCAAGAAATCGATCATGCAACATATTAATTTTCACCTAAATGGCATGCTCATCCTGTACATGGTCCAGGGCAAGAAAATAATTTCATAGGCGCAATGTCATAGGGAAGAGTTTAAACAATTACTCTATATCTTCCAATACAATAATGCTGCACTGCCAATTTTCAAATCACTAAAGCACGGACATTCTGAATAGCACTTCCAGTCTAATCGAGTTCATTTTTAACATGATATTACTTCACAGTCATGTTAAACTTACTTTAGTTTACAAATTATTATCCAGTTTTGCACCTAGTTATTTGCTTGGGAGAGTATAATAAGTTAACCATGCATGCATTCAATCAAGCAACCCTTTTGACCACGAATGCTATCTAACAAATAATAGCTATTTAGAAATAACGATAGACGCTTTCAATGATCTTAGAGAACAACAGCTATCGAGGAGAGAAGAAAAAATAAAACCCTATACAATTCTAATAGTTAAATACATATCATTTGACAATATTCTCTAACCAAAATTAGGAGGCAGAATTCAAACATTCCATTTGCCAGAGATGCATAAAGGCAATTAAGCCATGGAAAGGTCCAAGAATAATAATGCATTGATGTATGAGGATTAGCACAAAGCAACGTGACACCAACACATCTACACCAAGAATAGTGCGGCACCACATACGAGACAAAAAAAGAGATGACGCTTATTTCTACCATGAAAGAAGGAAATAGAAAGACTTTAGTTGGAAGCCTCTAAAACAAATCTACCACAATTCGAATTAACTAAATGTACTCAACATCAAACCAAAATAGAAATAGAACAATGTCCCAGGCATGTACATGAACTCCAAAATGCTATAGGTGTATTGACTAATTATTGAGTTGCTTCTTTATCACATAATCAGGTATCAGATATGATGATACATAAAGAAACCCAAATTACCATTCCATTAAAAATATGAGATTCATTTGTTTAAAAGTAGAAGCTCACCTGGGCTTGGACCTTCATATGGGCATGGGAGGCTACCTGTAGGGATGTTGGCCACGGCCAGGCTACCATGGATATTGTCTCGTTGGCTGCGCTCTTGTTTCATATGATGAAACAATTGCCAACCACCACAAAGAGTATCCTAGCCACCGCAAATAGTTTCATAGTCGTTTGATTTCTGGATCAAACAAATGACATGGAACAAAAACTCAATCAAATAACTATATTGTATTATGACTCTAGAAAAGAAATCAGGAAAAAAGTGGATATTGACTAAATGTTAAAGCAAATCTACTGCAATTCGGATTAAATAAATGTACCCAACATCAAATAAAAATAAAAATAGCTCACCTCAATGAAAAATCATGCATTTACCTCAAAGGGATAATCGAGTAATGTCAATCAGAAATCAGGAACTGCCATTGCACCTTAATATGGAGCAATTCTGGCCAATTACAGAAGAAGCCTCTCAAACCAACAAACAATACATGCAGTGTTACACTAAAATGTGCATCACTAAGATAGAACCGTGCCCTCCATTTGTATGACAAAGGGGCCATGATGTTGATGTCAAACAATGTAATCACCTTTAGACGTGGCGAGTATGACTGCAGATGTACGTGGTAATTGGCTTATTTGCTAGAAAAGATGTATCTAACCAGCCCCACGTTGATCAGCGCAGAACAACCACAAGTACCAAAAAAAGGAAATACATCTGAGATAATATTGAACAGATTGTAGCTGCAATGTAAGTGTAAAAGTAATAAGAAGGACGTGTAAAGTCGCAACAGAGTGATACATTCTAGTACTGAATAAAACCCTAATAAAAAAAGTGGTCGATTTTACGTCATCACCATGGTAGAACTGCAATCAGGTTGCACAAAAACTAAAGTTTCATACCTATCAGTATCAATTTTGGACCAGAAACTTACCACAACAACCACCAAATTTTGCAGCATCCATCCATTATTTTCTTGGTGTCCCCAAGGAGATGCATCGCAACGCGGCAAAGTGTTTTAGCCAAGAACTGCGAGCCCCACCACCAGGAGCATCCGCTTGTGCCTTCATTGCTATAAAGCATATGCCTGCAAGGAATAATGGCTTCCTGAATCAAAATCATTCAGGAGCAATAACTTAGATGCTAGCCAAAGCAAGAAACCATCATAATAAACAGGGAAAAGGGATGTAGCAAGATGAGTAAAACATGGATGTTTCAGTGCCGGTTGAGATGCTAGATCCACCTGGAAAACACTAACCATGAATATGGCCGTTGATGTACCAACATCGAGCTAAGATGCCACTCGAATCCTCTTG
Organism: Poa pratensis; assembly: GCA_947311845.1. Lineage (NCBI taxonomy): Eukaryota > Viridiplantae > Streptophyta > Magnoliopsida > Poales > Poaceae > Poa > Poa pratensis. The sequence goes on along the minus strand of CAMZMU010000106.1, from coordinate 31,882,551 downwards.
TCTACAGAAAATTAGAACAAAGCAGTTGTTATTTTCCGCGGAGGTAAAAACGACTGTGAAGCCAATATTGAATACATTAAGACACATAACATGCCCATCTGCTTTCTCGCCATAAATAACAACCAATGCCGAAGAAGAGTCAGGAACAATACCGATCAAGATGTAACTGGGCATAAGCAATTTATCCACTCTAGGAATCATAGAACGCCATCCTTGATCGAGATAAATAATGATAATAATTTCGACATAAACCACTGCATATCCATGGTACCTAATTAAAGGAATGACAAAAATGGCAATAAGTTAACCAGCATGCATACATGGATTTCTAGATTTATATACATCCATACAGTAGCTCCATCCACTTTTTTTAGTCATCGTAGGTTGCAAAATTAGTTCATCCATGACAAAATCTAATCACAACCTGAGACATCCGTGAATCTTATTAATCGTAACATACAAATACGTAGTTCAGTGGTCCTATTGGGGCAAGTACACTGAAACGAAATTTCTTCAAACATTTTCTAGGAAATAATATGCTAATGAAGAAAGAGGCAAAGTGACAAACCTGCAAGTAAGAGTGCAGACAATGGTGGCGGCTATGAACTGGAAGTTGAGGCGGATGAGAAAGCGGTCAGGCACCATGCCACAGCCATGTCCATGGAGGCATACTGGTTCCTCAAGCCTGCACCGACAATTTCAGCAGCGGCAGCTCCGCCTCGCTGCTCGCCTGAATCAAGGACATTGATTTCCTGTTGTGACAGAGTTGCCACAAGAAGGACATCCATAGTGAACTAAGAGAGGGAAAGAGAGAGACCTGGGATCGTGTGAGGACGACGACGACGCAGATGGAAAAAGGACGACGCCGCCGCCACACTCCCTCGAGACATCTTCTGGCGGCCTCCTTGTGCTCCTGTGTGCAGCAAAAAAATTCATAACACTGAATTAAATTCTTACAAATTATTTCAGAATGCTAGAACAACAAAAGACCTATAAGTTGATTACAGAAATGATACCATCCAAAATATAAATCTGTACAAAACATTGCCTGGCTCGATGAACCAATGATGCTTTCAGGCATAAATTGATAAAATTAGCAGTCTATACAGATTGCGGGGTGCAAAATACGATGTAAAAATGTCTCAGAAATCAAGAATAACATCTAACTTTGTGTTGCTTAATGGAAGATTTACCTTAAAACATCTGTCAAATTGTTTGTGCACAGGTGGATCTAAAGACTTAGAATCAACCTCCCTTAAAACATATGTCAAATTCTGACCGTTTTCTTTGTACAATCTAAAGACCTAGAATCAACCTCTACCTCTATGCATGGGGAAACAATTGTTTTTTGCACTCACCTACAACCAGCAACTCCTGTGCAGCAAAGGATCCAACAGAAGAACACATCAGGTCAGCAGCGACTACACAAAGAAAAAGGTCAGAAAGATCAAATCAAAGAACACACAACTTACAGATCCAAATTGAGCTGTGGGAATTTTTCCACGAGCAGCCTTTGCCCTTAGGCATTCACACCTGCAACCTCACAGTAGAGAGAAAAATGGATCAGCCGTAGAATTAGGAAGAGCTGTTCAAGCAAAATGCAAGGTCAACGTTTATACATGTGGATGGTGCAAACTGCGAGGAGATCCTCCCCGACCAGTTTTTCAACAACGAAGTGGAACCTGAGAGAGAGAAGCGGATGAGGACGCAGCTTAAGGGCAGATTCCAGCTCATGGCGAGCTTGTCGGCGCAGGTCCGAGCTGTCAATCTGCGCGTCCTCCGACGCGAGACGCACCTCCTCCTCTTCCATCCCGGTCTCAGCACACCGCATCGGAGACGCAAACAAAAAAAAGGGATGCAGAGATGAGAGGAAGGAGAAGATGGAACAAAACCTGAGAGAGAGAGAGAGAGAGGAGGAACCTGCAGGTCGTGGATGAAAAGAGGCGGCTGGCCGGCCGCCGCGCTGCTGGCCGTCATCTTTGGTGACGATCAAGAGGCTGAGAAGCATGCGTTGCCGGCCGACCCTGTGTTCTTCTCGCCTCCTCACGCACGCGTACTCCTCGTCTCCGTCCTCCCGGCGGCAACCAATCGGGGACGGCGAGGACTGCTGGCGGCGGAAGCCAATCGGGGACTGCGGGACTGCTGGCGGAAACCCTAGATGAAAATGAGAGCCTAGGGTTCAGAAGCGAGGAGGCGAGGAGCATATGGCCTCGGGGCGCCAGGGAGAGGGCGCAGGGGCGGAGGCGACCGCCGCCTGTAGCTCCCGTACCCGGCGTCGCCTCCCGCTCTGCCACGCGCGTACGGCCGCCGTCCCCTCGCCATGGACTAAACGCGAAATCCCGATTCTGCCCCTCGAGTTCGACCGAATCACGGTCTCTGCCACCACGCCGCGACGCCCTCTTCCCGTAGTGCACACGGAAAAGACCCACCCACACGCTGCCATGCGGGCCCGAAAAATACCAGGGCCACCAACAGCGACACGAAGTATCTCCAGGCGGGTAGAAAATGACCGGCCAACCAGCGACATCTAGGAAATGGACGGCCACGATCTCAACAAAATCCTATAGGACGGTCCAGAATGGAGGAGCTCTGAGGAGGGGGCTGGCTAGAGCAAGAATGTAATCTTTAGATTCGTTCATTTGGATCTTCGGTATGGTTCGTTTCTCCAGCCCTCTGAATTGGTGGCGAAGAATTGCAAGCTTATGTTGTTTGGCGTGTGTCCCCAACCGATATTGCATCTATGGTAATTCGATCTCGTTATTTGTGTCGAGTGGTTATTGCGGCCGTCAAAATCTTGATTGACGAGGTCGTTTACAGTTGTCCCAGTTTTTTGCTGTTTGTTCTGTGCATATTTAAATCAGCAGCCGTCGAACAATCCAAAGAAGAAGACGATCAACATGATTTTTAGTGTATTTTTATTTTGTATTGGCCATGTTATGTCGAGTTGTTTCTACTTTGTACCAGCTCTAATTTTCCTTGACAAATATCAGACCTTTGGATAGGGATGAAAACGGAGCGGATACGGACGGAACTGAGTGGTGCCACATTTGTTTTCATATTTTTTTGCGGAAGCGGAAACGAATACAGAAACCACGGAAACAAATACGAAAACAAATATTGTCGGAAACAGATACAGAACGAATACGGTGCGGAGACGGAACAGAAAGCGGATGTTTACCGGAACTGAGAGACGCCATAAATAATAAAGGAAAAGCCAAGAAAATCAACAAACTTTTCAACTTTCTAAGATTCTTTTCATTTTTTTACCGGAACCGAGTGACTGGGAACAACCTGAGGGAGAGATGATATGCGAATACATAGGTCCTAAACGTGGTAGTTTGAGATTCTTTTCATTTTTTTAAATGTTCTCACTAGAATTTCCGTGCTTGTTAGATTCCGGAACCGAGTGACTGGGAACAACCTGAGGGAGAGATGATATGCGAATACATAGGTCCTAAACGTGGTAGTTTGAGATTCTTTTCATTTTTTTAAATGTTCTCACTAGAATTTCCGTGCTTGTTAGATTCGGATTTTACCGCGTAACAAAAAAAAGAAAGTTCCGTATTACCGGAAACGGAATTTCCGTTTCCGGCGCCGTTCCGCCGGAATATGTTGTTCCGTTTCCGTTTCCGTTTTGCAGAATTCCGTTTCCGTTTCCGTATTTCCATTCCGTTTCCGTTTTTCCGCGGAAAAGTCGGAAAGATTCCGTACCGTTTTCATCCCTACCTTTGGATGTCTTTTCTAGAAAAATAAAAATAAAGAGACTAATTAGGGCAGGGCGAGGCCTTGCGAGGTGAGAAGCAGCCCCCCTGGCCCAGTATGGGGATGAAGAAAATTTAGCATCGGACGGGGAAAACCAGAAGAAATCGGCCTAACTCACGGAAATCCATATCGGCTCATGGATTTAGATGCACTCGCTGCTCAAAAAATATTTTTAAAAATGTCAAAAATTTCCAAATAAAATTTTCGGATATACTAGATGAAATTTATGTTAGCACAGAAAGTTTTGCGAAGAGAAGATATTTTTTATGGGCTGTGCAAAAAAGACAAATCCAAGTTTTTCAAAATGACTTTGCACGCGTTTTTTGTGCACATGTCATAAAAAATGTCTTTTCTTTGCAAAACTTTTTGTGCTAACATAAATGTCATGATGTATATCCGAAATTTTATTTGAATTTTTTGACATTTCAAAAAGTTTTTAAAAATATTTATATAGCGGGTGCATCCGCACCCGTGACCCGAAACGTCGTGTCCGTATCCGTCCTACTTGAGTGAGTGACAAAAGAAGGTTAAAGTGGATGACCAAGATCATACGAAATTATGTGCATACAACTCAGAAGTACAATCCATATGAATTCTGAACATCCACCCAAATGATCATATATTGTTGCAATATAAAAGGTTCCTAAAAATGCCTGAAAAGTTTACGATTGTCAAAGAGGGTCATTATTTCAATCAAGACAAAAATAACGTAGGGCTTGAATCAAAATTTCAGTACTAAGTTCCTATGCCCAAACTCATCTTATTCCGCCATTGCGACTTCTCTACATGATCTCTCTTTATTGTGTTCTGCCTTCCTCACTCTTCCCAAGTGGCGGAGCCGCTAGAGTTCCGACTTATCATGTCCATGAGTCCATCAACACTTAACCATTTACCACGTCGCGCCAACTCCTCATCGCTATCAGATGTTTTCCACAAACTGTGTACCTCCTTGCCCAAGCACCCACAAGCCTGACGTCACAAGCATGAATTGCCTTTGTCAAAATTTAATCCTCCAGTCAAAAAACAGCTCGATTTTTCCTGCTCCGTGTCTCATACATCACTCGTAAAATAGTCAAAATACTTGATAACACCTAAAGGAAAATTTTGACCAAGTTACAGCTCTTTCCGTTTCAAAATATAGAGCATATTTTCACTGCTCAAATTCATGTTTTAACCAAGAATTAATCTGATCATGCGTAAATCATGTTACACAAAATTGGTAATATTTCATTCCTGTCCAGCAGCGCTCTCTTATACGTTATAACTATGATATTTGTGGCTACCAGAAAAAATAAATATTAGAGACAAAGTTCAAAATTGAGCAGCCAGGCTATGTCATACATTTCTAAAAAGAGGGATCTAAACACGTAGTTTTTCACGTTAAAAAAAATAAAGACCCTGATGCCCCCAAAACCAAAAAATAATGCACTTGAAAGGGTTGATTGGCAATAAATAAATTCTAAAATCTCAAACATGTTTCTAATATGTTGATCATCGACCGCCCCCAAGCCACTCCATACATAACTTACAAACAAAAGTTAGATTAACATTTCATTGCACGACTTTAACAGTGCACAATTTTAGATGACCACACAAAAGCATTACAGGTCAAGATTTGCCACGACTAAATGGAGAGGTATAGAATAAAATATCGATAAAGAAGAGAAAGGTAAGTTGTTCTGTCTAGACGTAGACTGGAGACGTAGACCCCACAACATGTGAAGTGTTGATCCAGCACCAACAACAAAGATCTTCCATCCAGAACTAACAGCACCACCAAAACTTGGTTCCCAACTAGTACCACTCGTTGCTGTTTATCCCTCTTGTGCAAGAGCTCGAGTCGAGGAGGTTCACAATCAATGGATATCCTCATCTCTACAATCGTAGGGGACCTCATCAGCAGGTCGACGTCGTTCGTGATCAGGAAGTACTTCCAGCAGCAGCCCGACATCGACAAGATTCTCCAGAGGCTAGAGCGAGTTCTTCCAAGAATCCACACCGTCGTCGAGGAGGCAGAGGGGCGGCACATCACCAACCAGGGGATGCTCCGTCAGCTGAAGATGTTGAGGCAAGGAATGTACAGAGGCCACTACATTCTCGATGCCTTGAGATACCAAGCCGCCCTCGATGAGGTGGAGGGGGAGGAGGAGATGAGCCACACATCATCTGCACTGTATGAATCCAGTGCAGTCAAACGGCTTCGTTTCTCTTGCACCCGCAGTGGTAGCAGCAACAGAGAATCGTTGTTGTTGTGCATAAACAGAAACATGCGAGAAGAGCTGCAACGGATGGTTGATACCCTTGAAGATACCATGACTGGTATGAAGGAATTTGTTTTCTTCCTCAACTCATATCCTCGTATACTCTGCCAACCTTACGGCGGATATTTGCTCTTGGACAATTGCATGTTTGGCCGCCAATTGGAACGGCAACGGGCCCTGAATTTCTTGCTGCATCCCAGTGCTACTCCAGATTTGGCTGTACTTCCAATCGTTGGTCCAACACGAGTAGGGAAGAGCACTCTTGTTGAGTATGTCTGTAGGGATGAGAGTGTGCGTGATCGCTTCTCGATGATCCTCTTCTTCCCAGAGGACAGTCTCAAGGATGAAGGAGTTATCGACCTGAAAGGGAACAATATTAATGGTCTAGTCAGACATCAGAATTGTGATTCTCAAAACAGGTTGTTGATTATTGTCGAAACAGCTGAGGACATTAAAGAGGAAACGTGGAGAAGGCTGAAATCTTCCATAACCCGCATCACACCATCTGGTGGGAGTAAAATTATAATCACCAGTCGATCAGATAGAATTGTGTGTCTGGGTACAACAGAAGCACTTCGATTGGCGGATCTGCCTCAAGAAGCCTATTGGTATTTTTTCAAGTCGCTTGTATTCGGAAGCACAAATCCTGATGACGAGCCAAAACTGGCAACGATGGCCATGGAGATCGCTTTGGAACAGAGACAATGTTTCACAAGCGCACATATCGTTGCTGGGATACTGAGAGATAACTTCAATTCTCGATTTTGGCGCACAATTCTTGAATGTATGAGAGCAAATAAACCGACACATCTTCCTATGTTTGAAAAGCACCCAAACTATCGTCTGCGGGAAGATAAACCAGTGTATTATTGGAGACTGGCGAGGGACAACAAATACTTCTTGGTTTGCAACTATCTTCAGTCGAATTCCGGTGGGGAAGTCCCCAAGATCAGTGTGCGGGATATTTTCTTAGGATGTGGTGGTACACTACCCTGTGGGAATTTCGAGGCTCTTGAATGGAGATCTCGTATACCACCGTACTACAACTACATGATAAGCTGTATTGTGCAATCGCCACAACCAATTGCGGAAAGGAAGAAGCGTGTGTCTCGGGACGAAGAACGTTTTATTTGAGCAACACATTATCTGCGAGTCTGTATGTCATGTGGGGGCAGAAGTTCCAGCGTAGGAAGGGTGCAGCCCAGCCGTGATGCACCAGGATCTAGTCTAGATAGATACGTATTGCTTGCTGCCTTTTAATTATTAGTGTAGGTTTGGAAAGTGGAAAGGTTCGTCCCGTAGAAGGTTTTCCTGCTACTTCCAAATATTTAGAGTTTCCTTCTTAGACTACAAGTTGTAACCAGACTATATATGTTCACCCCACGTTGATCAATAAAGCAAGCAGAAAAGTTATCTATCTTCTCACCTCGTGCTCCTGCGCCCTGCGCCTCTCTCACCCTTGCTGCCGCCACGGGTCGTCGGGACTACCGTCCCCGACCTCCGGTTTCTCATGGCTACCAGCTGCGCCCTACGTCTTAGCTCTCTGATTCCCAAGCTCGTGACAACTTGGTATCAGATTCATCTACGATCCCGGCGGCACCCATGGCTTCGCCTTCAGACGCAACACCGCCGCCACCACCCACAACCCTCGAGGAGCTCATCACCAGGCAACGTGAGGACCATGATGGTGTGGTCGCTGCCCTAAACAGCCTCGCCGATGACTTCCAGGTCGCCGACGAGGAGTGGCGCGCTGATCGCAAAAAGCTCGACCTGCTCGATCAAATTGCTACAACACTCAAAACACTCCAGGATCAAGTGACAGAGGCCTCACAACACCAGCGTGCCCAGCACCAAGCTATACTTCGCCTTGAGCAGGGAAGCTCGACGCCACGCTTGGGCGGCCTCGGTATGCTGCCAGTTCCGACCTTGGACAAATCTAGGCCTTTGGCAATGCCGACCCTGGCAGAGGGATGTGAGCGAGCTCCGCGCCTCTACAAGATTGATTTTCCGACGTTTGATGGGGAGAGCGATCCATGCCCATGGCTGACCCGATGCAATCTGTTTTTCCTTGGTCAGCGCACGCAAGAGTCTGACAAAACCTGGCTGGCTTCCTACCACCTCACGGGCGTCGCCGCGTTGTGGTACGGCCACTTGGAGGAGAAGATAGGCCGGCCAACTTGGGGAGATTTTCGGACACTAATCTCAAATCACTTTGGGCTGCCAACTCGAGCAAATCCTTTTGGCGAATTGATCTCAATTCGTCGCACCAGTACGGTTGCGGACTATACCAAGCGTTTTCTCGAGCACTTGACCCGCGTTGCACCAATTCCTGACACCGAGGAGCGGGACATCTTCACCAACAATTTAGGTGAACCCATGAAGACACAGGTTGAGATGATGAAGCCGGCTACGCTTGAAGCAGCCATGGACCTGGCTATCTCCTTCGAGCATCTCAACAATGTGACGACAGTTGTTGGGACGACTTCAACTCGCCCGGTCCGCCAATCACGGCTGCCATTGACATCAGCTCCAGCGTCGTCTGACGCCACCGGCTCGGCTCAGCCACTAGCTTTCAAGAAGCTCACCAGCGCCGAGATGGATGATAGACGTGCTAAGGGTCTATGCTTTAACCGCGATGAAAAATTCGTCCGTGGTCATCGTTGTAAACGTCTCTTCTACATCCAGTCTGTCGATGATGATGGTGACCCTGATGAGGATTCTGAGAATATTCAAATCTCTCTACTTGCGGTCACCGGCGTTCCTACTAGCGACACCATGCAAGTCGTCATGCGTATCGGCGACCATCAACTAGTCGCGCTAATCGACTCAGGCAGTACCCATAATTTCATCAATGAGGACCTCGCCACTTCTGTTGGAGCATCCTTCTCAGACTCGTGCCGCCTACGCGTCACCGTCGCCAACGGCGACCATGTCACTTGTCGGGGTTTACTTCGACACGCCCCGCTCACCATTGACAGAGAGAGCTTTGTGGTGGACGTGCATGCCATACCCTTGGGCGGGTTTGACGTCGTCCTCGGCACACGCTTCCTCAAGACACTTGGGCCGATTTTGTGGGATTTCTCCGCTCTCTGGATGTCCTTCTGGCGTGCCGACCATCGTGTGGAGTGGCGTGGACTGGCCTCAACTGAACGACCTAGCCATCTCCACCTATGCGTCAGCCGGGAGCTTTTGGACGACCTCCTGGCCTCCTTTGATGACATCTTCGCCGAGCCCACAGGGCTTCCACCGCCGCGTGCACACGACCACCACATTCGTTTATTACCGGGAACCCAACCAGTGGCCATTCGTCCATACCGATATCCGGCCATCCAGAAGGACGAGATAGAAAAGCAATGTGCCGACATGCTGGAACGTGGTCTTATACAGCGGAGTTCCTCAGCCTTTTCCTCTCCTGTTCTTTTGGCAAAGAAACACGAGGGTACTTGGCGATTTTGCATCGACTTTCGGGGAGTCAACAGAGTCACCATCAAGGACAAGTTCCCTATTCCCGTCGTTGATGAATTATTGGACGAGCTAAAAGGTGCCCGTTTCTTCACAAAGCTCGACCTCCGCTCCGGTTACCATCAAGTGCGTATGGCTCCAGAAGATATTCACAAGACGGCATTCCGTACACATGAAGGGCTTTTTGAGTTCGTGGTGATGCCATTTGGTCTAACCAATGCTCCGGCCACATTCCAAGCATTGATGAATGATGTGCTTCGTCCTTTCCTACGCCGATTTGTGCTCGTATTTTTTGACGACATCCTGATCTACAGCTCCTCTTGGTCAGACCATCTACGCCATGTCAAGCTCGTCATGGAGGCTTTGAGAGCCCATCAGGTTTACCTCAAGCGCTCCAAGTGTTATTTTGGCGAGGAGTCAGTGGCATACCTCGGTCATGTCATCTCCGCCGATGGTGTCGCCTTGGACAGCGACAAGATAATAGCCGTCATCGATTGGCCGGTTCCACGAACGGTCCGTGCAGTGCGTGGCTTCTTGGGATTGGCTGGATACTACCGGAAATTCATCCGCGATTTCGGTATAATTGCAGCACCACTTACAGCACTCTTGAAGAAAGAGGGTTTCTTATGGTCTGAGGATGCAAACCAAGCTTTTGATGCCTTAAAAACTGCCCTCACTACTGCACCTGTTTTGCAACTTCCTGACTTCACCAGGCCGTTCATTGTGGAGTGCGACGCATCAGGTTCGGGGTTTGGCGCGGTGCTCCACCAAGATGGCGGTCCGATCGCCTACTTCAGTCGGGCAGTCGCCCCACGGCACGCCTCCTTAGCGGCTTACGAGCGGGAGCTGATTGGTTTGGTCCAAGCAGTGCGACACTGGAGGCCGTACCTTTGGGGGCGTCCGTTCATTGTCAAGACCGACCACTACAGCCTCAAGTTCCTCCTAGACCAGCGGCTTGCGACCATCCCTCAACATCACTGGGTCGGCAAGTTGTTGGGCTTTGACTTTACCGTGGAATACAAGCCAGGTCGACAAAACATCGTCACTGACGCTCTCTCTCGGCGCCACGTATCTGGGGACCATTTGTGTGCCATCACAGGACCCTCGTTCGACCTCTTCGACAGCTTACGACAAGCTGCACACACTGACCCCGCTTTGGTGACATTCCAGAAAAGCTAGAAGCCGGCGAGTTGAGCTCGCCTTGGGCACTCGTCGACGGCGTCGTCACATTCGAGCAGCGCGCATACGTGCCTCCCATCTCAGCACTTGTGACTGACGTATTGGCTGCTGCCCATGATATGGGACATGAGGGTGTTCAAAAATCGCTTCATCGGCTACGCCGAGATTTTCACCTTCCTCAAGCTCGTACAGCACTCCAAGATTACATTCGTGCCTGCACCGTGTGCCAACGCAACAAAACAGAGCAGCTGCATCCAGCCGGTTTGCTTCAGCCGCTGATGGTGCCATCTCGCATTTGGGAGGACATTGCGATGGATTTTATCGAAGGGCTACCTAAAGTGGGCGGCAAGTGTGTTATCCTCACGGTTGTCGACCGATTTTCTAAATATGCGCACTTCATTCCTTTGGCACACCCTTATACAGCGGAGTCTGTGGCCAAGTCGTTCTTCTCAAACATTGTGCGTTTGCATGGATTTCCAGCTTCCATTGTCTCCGACCGTGATGTGGTATTTACTTCTGGATTTTGGAAGGCCTTGTTTGCTGCTGCTGGAACTCGTTTGCACATGAGCTCTGCCTTTCACCCTCAGTCGGATGGCCAATCTGAGGCAGTGAATAGGGTAATCGGAATGTACTTGAGATGCTTAACCGGGGATCGCCCTCGCCAGTGGCTCCAGTGGCTTCCTTGGGCCGAGTACTGCTACAACACCTCTTATCACTCAGCGCTCAAGGATACTCCTTTCCGGGTTGTCTACGGTCGAGATCCACCTTCTTTCCGAGCCTACAACCCAGGGGAGCTTCGCAATCAAGCGGTGGCACGACAGATTGTCGACCGTGACCAATTTCTCATTGATGTTCGTGAGAGGCTTCTCCAAGCGGTGCAGCATTACAAACATTACTATGATGGCAAGCATCGCTCTCTGTCCTTCGAAATAGGGGAATGGGCTTGGTTGCGCCTTCATCACAGACAAGCCGCATTCTTGGGTGCCGGTGCGAAGGGCAAATTAGCACCTAAGTACTATGGGCCATTCAAAGTCGTCGCCAAGATTGACTCGGTGGCTTACCGACTTGAACTTCCAGCTCGTGCTCGTATTCATGACGTCTTCCATGTGGGCCTGCTGAAGAAGTATCATGGGCCACCCCCTGACAGTCCTCCGGTTTTGCCTCCAATATTCCAGGGACGCGTACACCCTACTCCAAACAAGGCGCTACGTGCTCGCATAGCTCGAGGTCTGCAGCAGGTCTTGATTCAGTGGGAAGGCCAATCTGCGTGTGATGCTTCTTGGGAGGATGTTCCTGCATTCAAGGACCGCTATCCGACCTTCCAGCTCGAGGACGAGCTGTTTCAGAATGGAGGGGGAGATGTCATGTGGGGGCAGAAGTTCCAGCGTAGGAAGGGTGCAGCCCAGCCGTGATGCACCAGGATCTTGAGTCTAGATAGATACAGATTGCTTGCTGCCTTTTAATTATTAGTGTAGGTTTGGAAAGTGGAAAGGTTCGTCCCGTAGAAGGTTTTCCTGCTACTTCCAAATATTTAGAGTTTCCTTCTTAGACTACAAGTTGTAACCAGACTATATATGTTCACCCCACGTTGATCAATAAACCAAGCAGAAAAGTTATCTATCTTCTCACCTCGTGCTCCTGCGCCCTGCGCCTCTCTCACCCTTGCTGCCGCCACGGGTCGTCGGGACTACCGTCCCCGACCTCCGGTTTCTCACGGCTACCAGCTGCGCTCTACGTCTCAGCTCTCTGATTCCCAAGCTCGTGACACTGTAACTAGCATCATGTATATGCTACCGTACTTTCATAATTAGGAGTCTTGCAGCTCTTGCCAAGTTAATTAACATCTATGTCTGTTAGCGTGAAAGCATGGAGGAGTCCTATCCTAGTAGTATAAGTTTTCATGTCGAGTACACCATGCTTGTGTGCATGTAAGAACTTGGAGAGACAAGGCAATGTTTGAGTTGCCAGTTAAATCAGAGTCGAAGATAAAATTTAGAAAGTTGAGCATGCATCCTATTGATCTGGACTAATGGGTACTATATATATAAACTCAAGCCTTGTAATATATCTTGAACATGAAGAAAAGAATAGATAAAGTGGCCAAAACATTATGTGTCTCTCATGTACATATGGTTTGATCTTGGGCGAAAGCCAACAAGTTTAATTTTCTCTGGCACATCAAGAAAAAATAAGTTGGAATGGGAGCAGGCGAGCAGCAGTGCTGGTGTAGTGGTGTGTTGCCTGAGTCAGGCTTGAAGACGCACTCTTCTCAATCAGTACATCAAAACTTAAGGCTTTTGTGCCTTTTCGTATAAGAAAAACATACCTCCTTAGAAATAAGCGTGTAGTCATAGTATTGGCGTTATCCTTCCCAGATCGTAGCCATGATCTTGTGTGCCGTGGAGTAGGAGTAACCAGGCATAGCACCCCATTGCTCCCAAACAGAGCATTCAAGTGTAGACCTGCAAAAGTACAAACACCATTCTTGTTAGCACCCACAACAAAGCACCTTCTGCATGCTCATGTAGCAATAGTCAAGCAGGGAACGAAATGACCACTATCCAGATTGGACCTCAAATGAATTATTGGTTGAAGGCATCATCCAATCTGCGCGTACATGAAACATGGGAAAAATACTATGCTTCCTGACAACATGTTGGCTGCAAGAGGAACATGGGAGCGATTAATAACACATTCAAATACTCACATTTCAAAAATCCATTCTTATGGTTAACTGGAGACAGCATACAAGTTACAGAGAGCGCAGACAGAACTGATTCAGAAATATGTATTTAATGACTTGACATGTTAGGTTGAGTGGCACAGATAACATATTAGTTACAGTGGCTCCGGTTCTCCGGGCTTTGATGCAGAGAGTACACAGGACTCAGAACCGAGAAGTTCTACTTGAGCAAGTGGCAGTGGAAGGTCTCGATCCAAGGTCAGGATTAGGGCCTGCAGTGATGACGATTGCGGAGAATTTGAATTGAGAAGCAGCAATCTATATGTATGTGTGTATTACAGTTGTTCAGGATCTCTGTGCTCCAAATAAGCATTTTATTTGGCTTCTATGTGGTACTGTTACCAAGAACCTATCTGACTCTAAGAAAACAAAGCAAGATTGCTAAAGGGAAAGATGGCAAACAACATACAATTTAGCATCAAAAGATACACGTGATGAACTGAGCAAGTAGACCTACTTCGGAATAATTACACAAGTTAACCAAATTCTACAGGCAACCTTGAAGAAAGAAGATAACTATGAGCTAGATGAAGCCACAATGAATGTGTTGTATGTGAATTTCTCGGGCAGTTTCAATACTGCGCCAGGTACAGAAAAATTCAGTTCTTGAAGTAATAGATGGGGCTAAGCTAGCTAGTTAGGAGATGCAGACCCAGACTCCAAGGACGATGAGCGCGGTGCCGAGCGCGGCGGGCGCGGCGCGTGTAGCCTCCCCGAGGAGCGCGGCGGCGACGGCGGTGGCGGCGAAGGTGGTGGCGTTGGTGACGGGCACGGCGACGGAGATGGGGGCGTCGCCGAGGAGCCGGAAGAAGGCGGCGGAGGCGGAGAGGTTGGCGAGGAAGGGCGCCGAGTACTGCCACGTCAGGAGGAGGTCCACCCACCGCCGGACCGCGCCGGAGTCGGCAGGGGTGGGAGCGGGAGCGGCGGTCCCAGACGAGCGCGCCCCGGCGCATCAGCGCGTTGGTGGCGCCCCACACCAGGCCCACCGCCACCATGCTCGCCGCGTCGCCGCCCACCGCCGTCGTGGCCATGCTCGCTCGGGTGCGACGGATCTGGTGTCCGATACTCCGATGAGCTCTCTGGTTTGCCTTTTGAACCGGATCTTTGCCCACTCCCAGAGAGCAGCTTCCGATTGGTTTGCGCCAAATTTTTTTTTGCTTCTCCAAGTTCGAGTTTGGATAAATTTAAATTTTTGGCCACATCTTGATTGGGATTTCTTTAAAACTCATACGGATCCTTCAAGTTCGAGTACTACTTTACAATTGTTTTATTTTAAGCGATGTCTCTATGATTTTTGGGGTGTTTAAAACACCAATTTGTCCATTCCTGGTAATAGAATCCTTCCAATTTCATTTCCTTCTATTTCTCTTTGGCATTTCACTTCAATGACATGTCATAATAACTCAAACTTCTAAATATTGAACGAAATTTGCACAAAATGATCAAATAAAATAAAAGGATACATGATTAAACATTGAAAAACTACTACTCATGTAGCGGTCAACTAGGTCATGTGGTGATGTGATTGAATCTACTTAAGGCTGTAATAAGGCCGAAGGTGAGCGCGGCTGCTCAGACCATCCACGACGCTTTGTCTGGCTGGTTTGTGGGCCTTTTACCGCGTTTCTGCTTTGGTCAAAGCGGTGTCGACCAGGCTACCCTGGGACCCTGACGCCGTGCATGGAGCTACCCTGGGGCTGGGAGCCAGGCGCGAACCAACCACGACCTCCACGGCCAGGCGCCCGTCGCGGCGGTGCGGGCGCATCCGGAGGGCGACCCGTCGTCACCCCGGCGCCGCGACATGGATGGCACCGGCGGCGGAAACGCGCGCTGCGGGCGCGCCCGGTGGTACTACCACACCTGCCTCACCCTCCATCGTCTTCCTGCTCCTTTCTTCTTTCTCTCGCAATGCCTGAGGAGGCTGGACATCGGATGAGCGGGCGGGAGCAAGTTGTGTCTCATGGAGGGTGGGCGTCGTATGAGCATGCACAAAGGTCCTCGCTTGATTTTTCAACTTTGTGTACAAAGGCATCCTGCCCGCCACCTGTTTGCTGAAATGCCCTGCGTTTTTGGCGTCTTCACCAGGGATTGTCACCTGTAAGTTCTTAGTCCATCACTCCATCTCTTCCTTTGTTGGTCCATTTTTGTATCGCAAAAGATGACACTTAATGGAAGAGTTGGGCACTCAAATATTCTGGTATTGGCATTCAGATCTATGCGACTCTGTTAAGTTTGGGTCGATTCATTTTTGTGATACCATACCTGATTCTGCTTTTTCTAGAATGAGATCTATGCATGCATCTCTGATAATCTTTTGTTAGTTCAATTATTTAATACCAATTTTTTATCCAGCAAATTGAAAGAGACGTGGACAATTGCCACATTTGTAGTCTGACAGAACAAGAACGCATATGGAGTAATGACTAAAATGCTTTTCTCCGAATCACTTCCGGCCTTCAACTCCAGAGTTTGTACATAATTGCATGGATTGGACTTCAGCACTTGAAATATATATAGCTTCTGTTGTAACTACACTATTCACTTAGACATGCCAGCTCCTCGCCATGATTTTGTTTTTTCAGTATGTGATAGTCTCTGCTGCCCAATACATGAGCATGGCTAGATCTCTTTTCGGTTATATTTGTTGTTTGTTTTGTTGATACATAACATCCCTTTAAAGCGCCTTCTCATCTAAATCATTCCCCTGTCTACTTTCGAGTTTCTCTCCATACTTTTTTGCTACAACTAAATATTTAATTTTTATGTTTATGCAATGGCCAATGGACAATATTGCATCAACATCTTTTGCCTGAACTGAGGTTATGTTTTTTCTGCATTGCCAATTAGTATTTGTTACTTCTCTGGACATGAATTGGTAATGACCAAAATGCTTTTTTATTTGTACTGGTTGACTGTTTCTATCCTGGTTGCTATGTTTCGTCTTCTTTCTGATATGTCAACTCATATATGTCGCTCATGAGTCATGATTATATGAATGACGCAACAATTGCTTTGCGAGATAAATAGGTTGAAAGGTTTGATGCGATAGGATTTTGCAAAAGAGAAAGTTGAGCACAACCAATATGTTGCCCTGTTGGTAGGATTTACAAAAAAAGAATCCATGAAGTACATTAGATTTTTTTTCATTCATATAAGGTTTGTGTGGATTGTGTTCTACAGTTTTGGCGAAATTTGTTAGCACTTCATCACTGCATAACACTCTTATATTTTTATTATGCTTCCCCGTTGCTTTATAAACAAAACGCTAAGATGTATTTGTATCCAGAGGAATAGTATTTGTTCATACACTGAATTTAAGACCTCTAGCTTACAGTGACAAGTGTAACAATATTTATTTTCTCATCTCTATTAATTTCCGTGTTAGATGCTGGGGAGGTAGACCAGCGAGGCTGTTGACTTGACAGCCGGTGGTGGTGGTTGGCTTGGTCGCCGCAGCACCGGTGGCCGTTGAGGCTATCCGCGGAGTTTGTGCTTGTTTGCGCCGTGGGTTCTTGCAGTTGCGAACACGAGTGAGCCTCATCTTCCCTCTGTTTGATGTTTCATCATGGAAGCGCTAGCTCTTTAATTTACTTTTTCACTTTAATTTGTTTGTTCTTAGACTTCTAGATGCACTGATTCAACTGCTGGAACCGATTAAGTTAGATGCACCATTCGCCTCTAGATTCCATATCTCTTCAGAACGAGCTTTCACAGTTTAAAGAGACTGTTGCCTTGAGATTATGTATTTGGCTTTTGGCCTCTGCTGATTCTGTATATGGAAATAAGAGATATGCAAGTGTTAAATTATTCAACGATGTGCTCTATTATTTTTACTGTTTTGCAAACAATAAAGGTAGATATGAAAATGAAATATTTGATTGCTAAATGGCTTGAATCAAGTTTAAGTATCAATTTGAGCTTTCGGACTGGTGCAATTTGTGTATTTCATTGGCTTTGCAGGTGCCCGTTCCAGAGTTGCAAGGCCGGCTGTTGCAAAGTTTTTTTTTTTTGCCAGATTCACTGTTTGGGTACTCCTGCTTTTTTTTGGCAAATAGTATTGCTACTGCTAGCTGCACATATTTTGTTTTTTCGATGATAAGCGGTAGTTGTAGTTAGTGACCTATCATAGTTTGCTAGGCCTTCTTTCAGTATCTGCACAACTACTAATTTGTCATGTCATATTGTTTGCTAGACATAATTTCTCAATTATCTTTACATATATACTACTGATCACGTGACAACGCATGTATTCTCTCATTGAATCTGACATTCATGAAATACTATTTTTGTTTTTTCCACATTATCATGGTGGTATATAATGAACGGTGATGAGAAATCTTAACATTGATGAGAAAGCAGAGCAACCAGTTAAGTACTCCTTTCTGGTTCATAATTCTTAATTTACGATAAATGTAGTAGCTTAAGTTTACCCTTTTTTTTTGTTGTAGCAGTGACTGTAACCCCTCTGGTTCTATCTCTTCCTGCTTCATGTATCTATACTATGTGTCAACATGGTGATTTGCTTAGAAGACACGCTCTCCATGCTGGTGGGTCTCAACATGTGTTAGCGGTGCATTTGTGCCTGGCAGAAACTACAGTTACTGTCGTGTGGTAGTTCGATGGTTTCAACAGTTGGTCGTTTTAATTGTGAATATTTTACTTTGAAGATGTATTATCTGCAACATATTAAAAATTTGTTATGTAGGCAGCCAAATTACTCCTCCCCGTATTTCATTGATTTGTGAGTGAGGCTTTGCATGTTTGCTTTGTCATATGATTTTGGCAGATTGTTGGATGTTAATAAACATGCTATGCAGGAGCCTGCAGTATTTAGTTTATGGATTGTTTCGTCTATGGCATTAAAGGGAGCCCCGCATAGGTAGTGTGCATGTTTTTTTTTTGTCTAATCAGCATTACCTAATCGAAGCAATGTATATCAACGATTAGTACGCCTTGGGCGCATCAGCTAACAGCTATCATTGGCACACATAAAAAATACTCCCTCCGTCCCAAAATAAGTGTCTCAAATTTGCCCAAAAGTGGATGTATCTTTCATGTCTAGATACATCCACTTTTGGGCAAATTTGAGACACTTATTTTGGGACGGAGGGAGTATATCATTGGCAATCTTCCCTTCACTAGTAGAAGCAACACCTTTCGACCAGGGCCGATTTTGCCTCTAGTCCCGGGTGGCTTAGGACCCGAGACTAGAGGGGGGCACTAGTCCCGGGTCCAATGTTTTGCACTTGTCCCGGGCCGTGAGGGAGCTCTAGTCTCGGGTGGGAATACGACCCGGGACCAAAGGTGGCTGCCAAAAGGCGTGGGCACGCGAGGACCTCTTGTCCCGGATTGTAATACAACCAGGGACTAGAGGTCAAGCCCTCCATTTTTTCAGCTCGAGTTCATCTTCATTTGCTCCATTTTTTCCTCTATCTAGCTCAAGTTTATCTCCATTTTTTCTCACTATTGTTAAGATTAGCGGCAGCCATCTATCGGAGGGTTAGCAACTGAAACTAAATGGCTAAGTTAGAAATTCATTTGTTGTAGATGCAATTGAAGCTAAATTAAAATATTATTTGTGTGTTCTAGTGCCGTGCTCACCGCCGTTGATCGCCCTGGTTGTCCTGTCACCGGCACCACCTCGGTAAGCATATTTTTTGAAACTTTTATTTTTTTAAATCTTAGTTGTAGATTTAGATGCATAATTATTATTTGTATTTTTTATATGTATTTTGAGCTCAAATGATTTGTGGATTTTAGTGTCGTCCCGGTCCTCACCGCCGTGGATAGCACCCGCCGTCCCGTGACCGGCACCACCTCGGTGAGCCTCTTTTTTATCTTTTATTTTAAAAAATTACTTGTATGATTTAAATGCATAATTATTTCATTTGGTCCGTAATGGGTTTTAGCGGTGATTTGCAGATGAGTCATCCGTGGATGTATAATGGGGAGCGCTCCCCTACGAGCGTTGCTGTTTGTAACAATCAATGATTGGCCTGCTCTTAGTAACATTTCAGGAGAGTCAAACAAGGGATACAATGCATCACGCTTACATTTTTATTTAATCCGGTTACAGCTGGAGTGTATCACACGCTTAAATCTTTATTTAATCCGGTTACAGCTGGATCGATCGTCCTCATGCCATTTTTATTTAACTAACTTCTGCCTCGTACTATAGGCCGCGGGGTGCATCACGGGGAGCGCTCCTCACCCACAGAGTAGGAACCATCACAGGGTCAATACTCTCATGATAAGGATTCCTTCGCATTACCTGCCATGTATTAGTATACATCGTATCCAACAGATGCATTTAGCGACGGACGTGCGCATCCTCCTCCCTTATACGGCGATGTACCACCTCCTCGGGGGCCGGCTCCCTCTGGAAGCTCCCTGGCCCATGCGACCTCCACCAAACAAGATCCGGGTCGGCGACTTCGCCCGGATTTCTCACCAAGCTATGCGTTCCGGAAGATAACTCCCAGTGCCAGCCCGGCGGAGCCCAATCCCGCACATGGCCATTATTGTCCAACGGGTGTCCGGCCGCGGCCATCGCCGACGTATATGCCCGAGATCCGAAAACAATAGTGGGGAATTTGATCAAACACCTAAGGTGCATGCAACCTACGTAAGGGAGGAGGGGATCAGGGAGAGAGGGCAATGTACCTTGGCATGGGGGCGGAGGAGGGCGTCGAGCGGCGCGGACACGTTGTCGTAGCTAGGGGCAGACTCAGGTCTCCCCCCCTGGGCTTTATATAAGCAAAACTAAAAAAGGAAAAGAACGAAACCAAAAAAAAGTGAAGACTAAAAAGGAAAAGAACGAAACCAAAAAAGTGAAGACTAAAAAAGGAAATGATCGATGGATGCTATATATAGGGTCCGTGTGCTTCTTTAGTCCCGGTTGGTGACACCTGATCCAACGGCTCACAAGCGCTCGAAAGAAACACACCGCTGATCCAACGGCTCAGAAGCGCTCGAAGGAAACACACGATCCGTGTGCTTCTTCCTGATCCAAGGGCTCACAAGCGCTCGAAAGAAACACACCGCTGATCCAACGGCTCAGAAGCGCACGAAGGAAACACACGATCCGTGTGCTTCTTCCTGATCCAACGGGTCAGCAGCGCTCGAAAGAAACACACCGCTGATCCAACGGCTCAGAAGCGCTCGAAAGAAACACACGATCCGTGTGCTTCTTCCTTATTGGTGGGATTCCCTTTAGTCCCGGGTGGTGGCACCATCCGGTACTAGAGCTAATCCAACGGCTGATCCAACGGCTCAGAGCCTTCAAAAGAAACACACCCCTGATCCAACGGCTCACAAGCGCTCGAAAGAAACACACGATCCGTGTGCTTCTTCCTTATTGGTGGGATTCCCTTTAGTCCCGGGTGGTGGCACCATCCGGTACTAGAGCTAATATAACGACGCCTATAAATTGGCCACTCCTCAGACAGGTTACTCACTCACACAAAACATTCCAGCGTCACTCGGATAGGCATCTTTGGGCAACCAGCGGCAAGACGTCTCCGATGACCTGCGACCATTCCAAATGGTTGCAGATCATCAGAGATGTCTTGCCGGACGGTTGTAGATCATCAGAGACGTCTTACCGCTGCTTGGATCAAAGTGGCGCTCAAACACAAAACATTCCAGCGTCACTCGGAGAGGCATCTTTGGGCAACCAGCGGCAAGACGTCTCTGATGACCTGCGACCATTCCAAATGGTTGCAGATCATCAGAGATGTCTTGCCGGACGGTTGTAGATCATCAGA
The DNA here is from genome assembly GCA_947311845.1 of Poa pratensis. Taxonomy (NCBI): domain Eukaryota; kingdom Viridiplantae; phylum Streptophyta; class Magnoliopsida; order Poales; family Poaceae; genus Poa; species Poa pratensis. The sequence goes on along the minus strand of CAMZMU010000106.1, from coordinate 31,861,378 downwards.
GACGTCTTACCGCTGCTTGGATCGAAGTGGCGCTCAAACACAAAACATTCCAGCGTCACTCGGAGAGGCATCTTTGGGCAACCAGCGGCAAGACGTCTCTGATGACCTGCGACCGTTCCAAACGGTTGCAGATCATCAGAGATGTCTTGCCGGACGGGTGTAGATCATCAGAGACGTCTTACCGCTGCTTGGATCGAAGTGGCGCTCAATCACTGTAGGGCTGTAGCTAGGGGAAACCGTGTGTTTTGTTTCCCAGGTTACTCACTCATATATTCTACCAGATTACTTATTCGGCCGGCCCACCACAGCCGACGGCCGGCCTCGTTGAAGTTCGAAGGAGGCGGGCCGTTCTCCTCGTACCTGGTGAGCGCCCTCTCACGCCGATTGATGAAGCAGGCGTCCCAAGTCGGGCGGTAGTTGGGATTCCAGCGGGGATCCATCCGCTGCTCCGGAGTAAGCTCGAGGTAGTAGTGGTTCGTGATGGCCGCCCGGCGCGCCAAACCTTGAGGGACAGGAGGGACCGGCACGCCTCCTGTGCTCAGCCTCCAGCCGGAGGGGACGTCGTAGCCGGGTGGGCAGGGGTAGTTCGAGGCGCAAAGCGCCTCCGTCTCCGAGTAGGTTAGAGTGGGTACGGTGGAAGCCATGTGAGAGTGATGAGGTAGAGTCTTTGTTTTACTTGTGTTGAGGTTGGCTGCATCGATGGGAGATAGGCAGAGTCTTTGTTTTACTTGTGTTGTATCGTAATTTGAAGTTGTACTTTAATTTGTTCTATCCAGTATTTAGAACTAGTGAAGTTGTAACGTAGATCTCTTGTGTCGATTAGGGGTTCAGTTTTGCAAATTCAAAAACTTTTCATGCTGAAGTTTTTGTCAGATTCAAATAGTATGCAGAAGTTTTTAAAATGCATATTTAAATTAACTTTGAAATATTCGCGCGCAAAATTTTATGTATTATTGTGTTCTGAAAATATTAGTTAATGCATTTTTAATTGTAAATGGCAAAATGGTTAATAGTTTGAATAGTTCGAACAATTATTTTAGAAAACAGAAAATTGCTTTGGATTAGTTATTCAAATTCAAACACTTTTCATGTTGAATTTTTTTTCAGATTCAAAAGTATGCAGAATCTATTCAAATTCATATTTAGGAGCTTTTCAAAAATTCGCGTGCAAAAATTTGAATTTTCACCCCTTTGAACGAAAAAAGAGATCTCTAGTACCGGGTGGTGCCACCACCCGGTACTAGAGCTAATTTTGCGCGCGCTGGGGGACGCATGTGCAAAGAGAGCTCTTGTCCCGGGTCGTGGCACCACCCGGGACCAAAGGGGTACCTCTTGTCCCGGGCCGTGGCCTCGCCCGGGACTAGAGCTCCTCTGCTATATAAGCAGGCAAAGGCTGCACCGGGTCGAGCCACGACCCGGGAGCAAGCTTCGACGCGCCGCCAGGCTGCCGCACGCCGCCGGCAGGCTGCCGCCCCCGACCACCTCGCCTTCTGCTTCCGCGATTAGAAGATCCTACGCGTCTCCTGCTTCGTCTACGCCGGAGGAATTGGCGCGAGAACAACTACAGCGCCGTCGTCATCCTCGTCTTCACCCCGGCCGAACTCCTTCTCCGACGGAAATCGCCGCCACCCGACTTCTTCGAGCTAGAACAACTACATCATCCTCCTCCTGGTGAGCTTCTGCTCCGATTCCCTCCTTTTCCCGTTCGAATCCGTGGCCGGTGTCCCATGTTCTACTCGTTCCCAAAGCTCCACCTGCCATGGCCGCAGCCATGACGAGCTCGTGCTCGAGCTGCTCCTGTGGTTGTTGCTTGCTCTCATCTCCCGTACACCACGCAGCACCCTAGCACCCCAAAGCACTCTCCTGCGCCCTCGAGCTCGCGCATTCGCGCGTGAGCACTAGCAGCAGCCGCTGCCGATCTCGTCGTCGTTGCACGCTCTGTCTCTAAAAGTCTGAAACTTTGGTGTCCAATTCAGTTAACCTCAACGTTATCCTTCATCTACCTTCAGTTTCAATAAGCAATCACAAATCCATCCGCAGCACAGTGGCTAGCACCTCCGACTCCCTTCTGCAGGTTACGAGTTCGAATCCTCCCCGCCGTCCCCGGTGCAATTCTTTTTCCACTCTGTTTATTCTTTTCTTTTTACAGAAAATGTGTTAATCCTTAATAATTCCTATCTTGAGTTCTAATGCTCCAATTAATACAAACTATATATCTATTTTGATTAGAGAAATGTGATAAACATTAATTTGTCATCCATGATCATGTTTGCATCGTCTAGCTTGTTTCTTAATAGTATTATGCATTGTACCCTAAATAACTTAATATGGAATGTGTTAGGGTAATTAATTAATTATTGCCCTATTCCATTTAATTTGAGTAGCTCACCCATGCCTTGTCTCCCATGCTAATCAACATTTAATTTGGTAATTCCAAGATCGTTATTATGCTGGTTTTGGCGAGATTGCTGGAATCTGCATGGTACCGATTTTGGGGCGTCACAGTAGTCGTGTAGTCGTGATGCTTCATTATTATTTGATTGAAATCTATTCTCGTGTAGTGGTTGGATAGGCAGCCACAAGGAACCAATTTGTGTGGATACTACGTCTGCGAGTGGATTCGCCAGATAGTCTCTGAGCGGAACCGAGACACATTTCTCGAAGTAAGTGAACAAATAAATTCACAATTTCATTTTATAACCATCAATTGTGTTGAGTGTCATTCATAATTTCTGTTATGATGATTGATATTCATATTAATCTCCCTTCTTTTATAGATGGATCGAAAACGGAGGAACGTGAAACTAAAGGACCGCTTTCGAGCAATAAGCGAGGAAATTGCGGGCTTTTTGATGAACTATGTCTTAGACCCGAAGGGAAAATACAATGGCGCCGTCTCAAGATAGATGACGGGCTCTAATAGTGGCTAGCTTGATGATCTCCATGTAATCGAATAGTTGACGGTTCTAGTCTCTCTTATATATGGGATCTTTATTTGTAATCGAATACTTTCCCGTCTTCACGACTTTCCGTTCCGACTTCCGATTTCCCGACTATCTCATAAAGCTTGCTCTTACGAATATTTTGATATGCTATATGTATTTTTCTGATTTACAGATAATTAACCGTATTTTTTGCAAATTATTCGTAATATACAACAATCGGAACGAAAAAAGTCACAGGCCGCCACGTGGAAGCATCTCTAGTCCCGGGTGGTATTACAACCCGGGACTAGAGCTCCTCTCACATGCGCATGCGCTGCCCCCGCGTGGAGGGCTCTTGTCCCGGGTGGTATTACAACCCGGGACTAGAGCTCCTCTCACATGCGCATGCGCTGCCCCCGCGTGGAGGGCTCTTGTCCCGGGTCGTAACCCACCCCGGACAAGAGGGGGAAGGCTCTAGTCCCGGTTGCCATGTACCGGATGGCAATCCGGTACATTAGGGGTTCCCAACCCGGGACAAGAGGGGGGGGGGTTTCCACTAGTGCTTCGTCTGTTCTAGATTTACACGTGTGGCATTAACGGCACAAGCAAAAACTTTACCTCATGGGTTACACTGTGTCAGGGCGCCATACAGGCGGGCGCGGCGAAGCGCCCTTGCCCGTCTAGTGTCTTTTATCATCGTTTCCAGAAATCTATAACCCGGTTATCCATGCACGAATTAGCTCTATCGCATTGATGGTGGGTAGTCATATACTACCATATTATCTCTACTAGCAATTACCATATTATCCGAGCACGAATTAGCTCTATGGCTTCAGGTGGTGATGGTATGGTACATTTTTTAAATTTCCAATTTTACTCTTGCATTGCTAGCCTGAGTTAGAAAATATTACACAGTATGCCACCGCCAAGTTAAAGGTACCTGTTCGACGAAAATAGAAAAATCCCCAATCCTATGCATATGTCATCTCCATTGACCCAACCAGACAATGGCCTTCTTGTGTCCCCGACGAGGAGGAGATCCTCGCCGTCGTCCCGTGCCTTGGCGGCGCCCAACACGACCGCGTCCTGGCGTGCCGAACCATCGGCATCGTCTTCGTCGCGGAACAGCCATGGTCGACCGAGTTGAGCTCGCCGGCGACGCGCAGGAGGCGCCCCCGCCGCCGGCTTCACGTTCCCTGGCCACGGTCCGCCGCCGCCTTCCCATTCTCGCCTTCGCCCGGCCTCTCTGTGCGCCCAGCGGCCAGCTCCGGCGACCACCATCCCTCCCGTGCGCAAGCTAGAAGATGAGCTCGCCGGCGACGCGCAGGAGGCGTCCCCGCCGCTGGCTTCGTCTGCCCTGGCCGCGGTACGCCCCCGCCGTCCCGGCCCCGACTTCGACCGGCCTCCCCATGCGCCCAACGGCCAGCTCCGGCGACCACCATGCCTCCGTGCGAGAGCTAAAAGAAGACGTACAGTGAACCAATCGAACCTTTTGAGCTAGCTAAAAGTAACATCCGTTTTCCTGCTATGAAAGCATATTCCTGTCGAATAAGCAACCCTATACAGCATGTTCACGAAAATCTGCTGTCTGCCGCACTGGGCAGCAGATAGCTACGTTTCGCCAACTGTTTTCTCCCAAACAACAACCCGGTTTGAGTTCATTCAGATTTCTAAATTTCTATCTTTGCAAGATCTATCAAATGGTATATGTTTCAATTTCTCCGGTGTAGATTTCGGATCGCACATTTTATGTGTGATACCATACCGGCGGCATGGTGTAGCGCTATTATTTTAAGACACGTAAATATTCAATTATTATATTCAAATTTGCTATGACACAAAAAATAAAGCCTGTGGCAACGCACGGGCATTAAACTAGTGCATATAATACTCTACGCCATATGCATCCGAGGAATATATAGACAGTGACGGAGCTAAGATCTGCCTCGTCCTTGTGGTCTTAGGCCATGTCGACGTGGTGGATCCCGGTGCTTGCTGGCGGGATGGCTCCGTTTTCAGATGCGTTTTTGTGTTTTGTTAGGTTTTGTGTCCTACTCAAGAAGACGACGCGGCGGCGGCTCCTTGAAGATGGAATAAGGTTCTCCCCGCCTAGCCTCCGTTCCGGCAGCGTGTCCAGCGTTGTTGGAGGGCGTGTGGAGATGTGTCTCCGTCGAATCTCGCGGGATTCGGTCGGCGTTTGTCTTCGGCAGATCCGATTGGATCTGGTCGTCGTTCGTCTGTGTTCGTGTGTCTACAGGTTGGATCCTTCCGATCTACGCTTCTCTTCATCGGCGACAGTTGCTCGTCTGGTGCGCTGGTCCTGTGGGGTCTTAGCACGACGACTTCCCGACTGTCTACTACAACAAGGTTTGCCCGGCTACAGTGAGGTAGGGGCGATGACAACGGCGCGCCTTCGGCTCGTTTCAGTGCTTGTAGTCGTCGCTAGGTGGTCTACGGATCTGGATATAATTTTTGTTACTTCTTGCATTCTTTGTACTATCTTGATAATTGATGAATAGATTGGAAGTTTTTTCGCAAAAAAGATTTGAGCAAGCCCCGGACAAAAAACTTGGCTCAGAAAACTTCCAATTTTATTTTCGTAATTGCACATAAATTTGGCACGGTTGCAAAGATGAACATATATTTTTAATTACAATTGTTAATGACTTGAGCGAGCAACGCTAGGCTGCGTCCCACTCGAGCAATGCGAGGCCATAGTTGGGCCAGGATTGGGTTGCGCCCGAGCCAAAAAAAAATCTAGATAGCAGGCTGAAATTTTGCTGTGCCCCGGGCCATAACCCTTGTTGCCTAGTGCCTACGCGGGTCCGTCAACCTAGTTGGTACACACCCGAGGTTTCTAAAATGAAGCTTGTAGTTATTTGGAAAGAAACCATGAGTCCGACTCGTACACGGAGAACACACGTCTTCTAGGAGGAGAGGAGACCACCGCCATACCTTGTACCTATAGCTATACCTAATAATAAAAGCATTAAGACTTCTTCTCGTACGTCGTTGAAAATACTCCTAAAGTTTACAACAATTACCCACTATGCCACCCGTAAGTTAAAAAAAAAACGATTCGGTACATACTCGCGTGGGTTCTTGCCCTCCGTGCTTTCGTACGTTTCGTAGACGTGGTCCGAGGCTGGTTCGTTTCATGATTGGTTTGGAAAGTCTAAAAACAATACGTGCCGGATTTGGCGCGGATCTCTACCCAATATTACCATTTTAAATCTTAATCCCTCGATTTCTTGCCGCAGACGAACGCACAGATCAACCGCGTGCAAGACGGCGCACGGGAAAGCGATCGAGCAACGGCGCCCCTAACTAGCTTTTACTTGAATCGACATCGATCGCACGAACTCGCTGGAGTTCGGTCGCCATGAAGCTCGAAACCGAGCTTTCCGTCGGCAATGGAAGTCTCGGGTCGACGCATAAACAACAGCACAGGCGCTAGGCGGACAACCAGTAGCGCCGAGTAGAGCGGATCAAGTCGCTGCCGGAATTGCCACCTCGCGGGAGTGGCCGTTTGCCTTGGCGTCGCTTGCGGGCCGGCTCACCCGTGCGTGCTGCGCTGCCTTGGTTGTGCCTCACTCAACTAGCTGACGCCTGACGGGGACGGTAGTCGTCGTCGTCGGAGTTCATCGACCGCTACTCCCCATCTTGCCGGCCGGCTGACCGGAACTCCAAACTCCCGTAGCCCGATGGGACAATGCGCGCGGCCGCTGAAGATTCGGATGGAGGACTGGACCCTGGAGCTGGAGCAGCATGTCCTTTTCGCCTCCAATGTAGCTAGCCCGCCGTAATTACGAAGGTCTATAGTTCGATCGCAGCACCCAAAATTCTCGCCACTTAACGTCTAGAGGGAAGAACATGACGGTTGCTTGCTTGCTTGCGTGGATCGGACGCGAAGGCCAACCAACTCGGCGGCAGAGTCCTCTGCACAAGGCCGTCGGCTCGTGGGTCGCACAAAGACTACTTGGCAGAGGGGATGTCGCTAACTTGGAAGCATGCCATGAACCTGCATATGCAGCACTTCGACCTCGACGACGATGGAGACGTCGCATATAGCCAGGGTAGACACGGCTCCCGCCCATGCAAGTCCTATCCTGCCTCACATGTCTACGCGTCCGTCTCCGTCGTGAACCTCATCAATAACAAGATAGGCAGCCGGAGGTACAACGTGGATTTTAGACCATGCAAAGGCACAACACCACTGATGCACATCTCATGTCTCTACGCCCTGCCTGAGCTCACTAGCTGTAGGACATCTTGCTCGATTGCAAATAAACAATGCATGCCTTTCCTGAATCCTGATAACCACCATGCAACAAAAGATTAGAAAGCAAGTGCAATGTTTTTCTGTGTTTCGATATAAATGTTTTTATGGTGGAACAAAGGCAACATATTTCAAATGGTTTAAAAGAAAAGGAAACATGTTGTTTTTTATTGGATTGTGAGCATGTATTCATTTATTTCTTCTACAACCGTTGCAACGCACGGGCACTTTACTAGTATATATAAGGTGTGCAAAGACTCCGTAAGCGGACGAAGTGCTACACAATCAAACTATTCACAGTTATCTCACAAACAACATAAGCCCATAACAATCTAGAGAAATTTTCTTATTTTCTTTCTCGAGAATAGTTGTCTCGAGTTGTCTAAGAATGGCATGGTTCCACATTGTAACAACAATTGTACCATGTATTGAGACAAGTAAGGATATTATCCGTCTCGAGCGCCCCAATGCTTGGTAAATCAAGTCTAATAATCCCTCGTGGCTTGCACATATCTTCGTGATGAAACAAAACCCCTTCTAGTGTCATATAGTAGTACCGATGCACTAATATAGTATTCCTTGACAACGAGTGCCGATCGTGGACATCTTACATCACCAGGTCACATTCTATCCATTTTCATAAGTTGTACCATACCGTTTTGGAGTTATGGCAGGTGTGATAGCTCCGAAACATAGTGAAAACTCATTTTCACGTTTTAATGGGCATCTCTACCCGATCTCTTCCGTTGTTGCGCTTTTCCTCTTCACTCGTCCGCAACGACGGAGGCCCTAGGGCTCCAACTATGTCATCCATTATCGCATAACCACTTAATTACAACGTCGTCATCACCACCTCCGGTGGTAATCGCCATGGGACTCCGGTGGAGATCACAATCGGATTACCGACCTTGATGTCCTCCGTGCTCGACGTGTTGACCTCAGTATTCGGCTCTTGCTCGCCCGGTTGACCTACACGCAGTACCACGCTGTTGAAAATGACACTACGACCGTCAAAGAGAAAGATCATGTCCGAAGTAGAAGCCACACCCAAAGAGATTCAACGGTGAGCACATCACCTATGCTATCTCGAATCACATTTGCTTTTCTCGAATCACTATCAAGTAGCCAGTCTGACAACACAATGAATTAACTACTGTAAACATGAGAGTCCAGCTTAACAAAGCCTAGCAGTAGCCAACAAAACGCATACTGATGATGACCGGCCATAAAGCCAAGACAAGCAAAACTGTCAAGACGACCAAAGTGTTTCAATGGAACCTCCTCGTTGTCCTGGCCGGCGGCGGTGGCATCGTCTTGGCCATGGCAGTAGCAGTAGCAGCGTCCACGGGGTGGACCTGATCGATGCGCACGCTGATGGCGAGCGCGTCACCGGCCATGAGCTCCTGCGGCACCGCCAGGAACATGCCCTGCCCCGGCACCGGCGCGCTGTTGGACATGGCGGTGCTGCTGATGGCGGAGGCCATCAGTACGACCTTGTCCTTGTCGCCGCCCTGGTGCTCCACCGAGAGCTTGCACCAGAACTGGGGCGCCCCGGCGGCCGCGGCCGCGCCGTCGGCCCTGACGCAGACCAGGGACACGGCGGTGGCGGCCGCGCCGAGCTCGCCCAGGGTGAGCATGAACACGCTCTGGGCGTCCTGCCCGACGACGACGTGCCAGCGCTGCGCCAGCGGTAGGCTGAGGTTCCAGGGCTGGCCATAGCGGACGGCGAGGATGGGGCGGGAGTGTCCGGCGGCGAAGTGGTTGCTGAGCGCCACGGGGGAGCCCTGGAAGCCGCAGCCGGGCTCCGGGCATATGCAGGGCGCGCGTTGGCACGCACGCTTGTGCTGCTCGGCCAGGTGGTAGACCACGTAGCTGTCGCAGCCGAAGCCCCTATAGGCGCACGGCACCTTGGCGGCGCAGACGAAAGCGTCTATCCCGTCGGAGTGGATGTCGGCGGGGCCGCACACCTCGCCGTGGCCGTTGCGGCAGTAGTAGCACACCACGTGCCCCATCTCGCACTGCGATCAGCACAAAACGCAAACGAATCCATTCAAGATCGGTAAAAACGGGTCAAGCTTTTGTTATCTCTGTTAAATCTCGAACGAATCTACGATGATTACCTTGAAGACGGGCGGCTTGAGGGGGAGGAGGCAGGCCTGGCAGTGGAACAGCGTCACGTCGAGCCTCACGTCGATCTGCGGCGTCGGGCCCGGCGCTACCGCCACCAAGGCTTCCGCTGCCGACGCCGCCACGGCCGCCGCTCCCGTGCCGTCGACAAGGGCGGCAACCTCCCCTTCCTCGCGTTCTTGTGCTGCTACCTCCTGACGCGGCTCCTGCTTCACCACGGGCACTAGCGCATGCGCCCTCAGCTTCTTGGCGGCGTGCTCGTCATTGCCCGCTGGCGTCGGAGGCGACAGCCGCTTGTCCTGCCCAGCCATGCCGCCGCCTAGACCTAACTCTGACCCAATCGCACGGCCACCACGAACAGATTCAACCGGTTTCTAGCAACATGTGACCAGTTTTGTGATGAGATCCGGACGATGTATAGAGTCGGGGTGTAGTCACCGAGTCCTATCCGGCCGAGTACGCCCGTTTTGCACCATTGTCCATGTGACGTGTATCTTTCCAAAACAATGACCTTATTTCCAATTTTAGATGTTTCTCATTTAAAATCTGTCCATTTTGACATTTCGCCAACATTATTATTTTCCATTTCAATTAGTAGTATATTAGTTTGAATTTCTTTGTCCAACTGTTGTCGCGCCAAATGACGCTTTCGTCCACTTGCCATGTTTGCAAATATTGCAGTCGCGGCAAATAGACAACCTCAAACCGCTACGTGCATGTTCGCGCCAATTAGGTCAAACACCGATCATGCCACGTGCGACGGCGGCGATTGCCGCATTCGTTTCCTTTTATATGATCAAATGTCTATAATGCCACGTAAATCGGGCGATTGGCGCATTCGTTTCCTTTTATATCGTTATCTTCAAATATTACACCAAGACTGATTTCTTGCATGTTCCTTTGGCTGGTGCCACTTGGCATTGACGTCGTGCCAGCCGACCTTTGACTTGCTCGTACATTCGCGCCTTCCCCGAAGCATCGTCACGGTTTCCGGCCCCATGATCTCTGCCACACGATGTCAAGGGCCTCACCATCATGCACATAACCTTGAGTGAGATAGCTAGGGTTGAAGTTGGGATATAGGTTTTTCTTTTTTTTATGTGGAATTCCAAGTTCGTCCAATTTAAAATTTGCATGTCTGAAGCTGAAAACTTGAGAATCGTTGTTTCCAATAAGTTGACACATCCACTCGCGTAGTTGTGATATGTGGTTCTGCCTCGCACGAGGCCACGGTTCCTGTACCCACAGTGTTTTCTAATCCACTGCACACCACATAAGAGGTCTCGAAGGAGTAGGAGCGTATGTATCTAGTTTTTTCTTCTTGTTTTTCGCGGTAGAAATTGAGTTTGTTGAATTGAGAATTGGCATGTGAGAAGCTGAAAACTTGTGGATATCCTCCATCAACAAGCTTCCACCTTCAGTCATCTTGCTATGACACACCAAGTGCCACCATGATTCCCCTTCTCACGCCACCACGGTGCTCGCCCTAAGAGCCGCCACACTACCGTTCCCTGGCCGCACCATTGGTTTCATCCTGAGCGCATAGCCGTAGTTTCCGTACCTGTGTTGTGACCCAAGGAACATTCAAGGGCTAAAATCTAGGTCGTTTTCGAATTTCATATGTAGAAAAATTAAGCTTGTTGACCTAAATGTTCGACGTGTGGGGAGTATTTTCGAACCATGGAAATCCCGTGTGCTTTGATGAGTTGAAATCCCTGTATCAACAAGCTGGAACCTGTAATTTTAATCTTCCCTCTTAGGCAACTTGAATAATTTATTTTTTCGAAACGAGTAACCAGGCGACTTGAAATTTTAACGCTTTCATAGAGGGTTCATGTTCATAGAGCAAATCTTCTTTCCGGCGAACCTCGTGCTACTGTTTTAATGTAGTTATTAAAACATCCTTTCCGTAACGAGAGAAAGTGGTAACGGCTTAACGGGTGGAAACTGACAGCTGTCAACAAAAAAAAACTGCAAATTGTACTGTCAACCAAAAACAAAATGCAAATTATCAGGTACCACATCAGTGACACATGTATATACTGGGTATCGCAACAAGTAGTGACCAGAAGTTCAGCTACACACGTACAACATCAATCTAGCAAAATCCAGAGGTCAAGACAAAAAAATCTGTAGACACCAACATGAGCAGACGGCCGGTGCGCCAGCGGAATATCAATGCTCCAGGAATGTCAGGGTGGATATTTTGTCGCTTTCGACTGCCCCAGATCGATGCTCAGGCCTCCAGTCTACCAGGTTGGACCTATAGCAGAGACAACATTCTAGTTTTTGCATCTTTGACGTTCCATATTAATTAACGAATTTAATGGTGAATCTTTGAGGGAGACTTTTTCCCCGTCCCTCGCGTCGCCCCCTAGCGGGCGACACTCCAGCCTCCCTCCCCGCCGTCGCTGCCGTCATCCTCTCCGCAGTGGCGGCGGCCCAACCTCCACAAAGGAGCGCGGGGAGACCTTCGGTGGACGTGTGCGCTCTCGGGCGCGGGTTCGCGCGACGCGGCGGCGCGTCTGCATACGGCGCCGGCGAGCGCCGCCGCTAGCGATGGTAGTGACGGTGGGCGACGAATTCGTGGTTTGACAGTGAGCCAGTGAGGCAGAGGTGGCGTTGCAGCGGCAAGGTGGGGGTGGCGGCGACCGCGAGCGCGCCAGGGCCGGATCCGAGCAGACCAAATCTGGGCCTAATCTGGGCTCCGGCGATCCGCTGTTGTTGAGCGCGGTGGTGCGTGGCGCCAACTTCCGCGCCCCTCCAGAGTCCTTCTTCGGCCTCCTGTGCCCTCTTCCTCGACGGAGACTGCTCCCGGCGATTGGTAATCCGCTCATCTTCCTGGCTCCGGGATTTTAGTGGGGCGGAGGTGGGTTCCGGGAGAAATCGCTGCCGCATGCCCAACACTGACGCGGTGGCGACTGTCGGCGTCGCCATTCCTCCTTGGAGGGCGTCGGGGGTCTTCCCATTCTCCAACCCCATCTGTGTGCCGGGGAAACCCTAGGACCGGTCCGTCGGTCCGGACAGCAACGACGTGAGGCGTCGATTTCATTATTGAAGGTGTTGTATTGGTACACACTATCCCAGGATCCATGTGGCGATGGGTACATGCCGATCTCCGTCCTGGGCATGGAGATTCGGAGGGCGCAATGGACTTGCGTCGTGATTTCGTGAGGCAACCTTCACTCAGCTCCGGTCCGGCGCCCCCACTTGCCGGGGCTAGGCCTCTCTTTGGCATGTCTTCTCTCGTAGGCGTATACGGTGCAACCTCGTCATAGCAGTTATGTGTACAATTGATTTTCGTGTCTCAAGACTTGGTGTAAGCTGAAAATGATCCAAGAACAAAAAGATCCACCGCTTAGCACGAAAATGTCCAAAAAAAGGACCGTATGTTCACAGAGGTGGAGAATGTCAAGATGACTATGAGTAGAAGACCAATATTGGTGGAAGCGGAGTTTTGGATGTGACGAAGACATTGCATCACACAATTTTGCGCGGGCATGGCTGCAGGACAATCTTCTTGTTTGAACTGCGCAGGTGCATGTGATCCTAGTGATTGATACTTTGCAGCAGCGGCGTTCTTGGGTAACACTCGAGGTCTTCTGTAATTTGGTGGTGCTATTTGACTGTCGAGTCTCGATATATGGTGAAAATTCTAGATCTGACATTTATTGGTTGCATGTTCAGATTTTCCTGTGGCTGATAGCCTGTAATTTTTTATTAAGCGATGACGGCGCTTGTGTATTGTTCTCTTTTGGAAGGCGTCGTTTTTGGATAACCTCTAGTCTGAGTGTTATACTGAGGTAGCTGCTACGAGTGATTAATTTGGAACTCTTTTTTTCTTTTCTTGTTCTTTTCCCTTAATGTTCCGAATAGCTCTTAACATTATGTTGGTGAATAGTTTCGTTATTAATATGTTCCCTAAATCGAAAAAAGTAGAGCTCATGAGAAAGTCTTCGGTAAGCAGCTAGACATAACAAGATGATTAAAAACACACCCAAATTCCTGATCGATCCTTCCGCACATACCAATTACTACGTTTGCCCATACAATCGCCAATCGGCATTGCAACCAAAACCAAACTTCGAACTGAGCATCGCCATATTAAGATCAGGATCACATCTTGTCAACAAGAATGTCGAGAGTCACCTCCTTGGACGCCCCTGAGCCTACCAGATACCTGGGCGGCACCGTCAAGAAAGACGGCAGCTTCTCTACCACGACCTCCCCGGGCCTGGCGCTGCTCGTCACGGCCTCCAACTCCAGCTTGATGCTGCCCGCTGCGCAGCTTGGCGGTGGCGGGCCGTGCGCCGAAAGCTTGACCACGTACCGGGGCCGCGACGAAGCGTCTGCCCTGATGCACACCACTGACACGGCCGCACCGAAAGCACCCACCGACCCACGGCGAGGAGGAACGCACTGTCGTCGTCTACACCGTGTAGCAAGTATCGCGCCTCCGACACCCCCAGCCGGAGCTCTTCGCCATAGTGGACCTTCTGCATTGGCACCGAGTGCAGGTCGGCGAGGTGGCCGAGGAGCGCCTGTGGTGCGCCGACGAAGCTGCAGCCAGGCTCAGTGCAATAGCAGGGCGCGTACGGGCACGCACTCTCGTGGTCGTCGAGCTCGTGGTACGGGACGGACCTCTTGCAGCCGTCGTGTGAACACTCTGCCCTGGCCACCTTGATAACGGTGTCCATTGCGAGGTTGCGGCCAAAGCCGCCGCCGTGCTCGCACCTCTGGCACTGCTCGCCAGGGAGCTCGGCAAGGCATCTGCCGCAAGCTAAATGGCCGCCATTGCACTGTCACAAAAAATAAAGCAACACATATGCATGGATAACTGCCTTCCTCGGGCTTCAGAAGTTCAGGTGAATGAAGCATGTTGGAGAAAGAAACCTGGAAAACAGGAGGCTTTAAAGGGCGGCCGCAGAGGGTGCAATTGAGCACACTCAAGTCCACAGCTGCAACTCCTCCGGCTCGCTTAGCTTGGACACTGCTGGGCCGATCCACCGGTGCCTTCTTGGCGCTCCGATCAACGGCATTCTCCATAGGCGATGTTGAACCACTGTTCATTCCCTTGGGGGCGTGTGGAGCAACATGCATCTTCTCTATCAGCTACAAAATTATAATGGAATTAGCAATACATCAGATATTTCTTCAGCAAAATGAACAGAATGTGGCCATAAATGTGAAGGGTCGACAAACTTGTGCAGAACACGGTTCAGAAGGCCTAGAAGACTGCACTTGCCCGCCACTTTTTGGAAAAAAGTATTTGCTCTGTCAAGGAACCGGGCGTTGCAATTACTTAAGTGTTACATGAATAAACAGTAGAGTTTTATATCTGACATACACAAAAATACTAAAGCAACGTACAGTATAAAATAAAAGATCTTTTCTTCGTTTCATTCCCATGTACTTTACATACATTAAGTGAGCATCTGAATGTAGAGAGTTGTAAAAGAATAAAAAAATATAAAGCACATACAAAGTCACAAGAATACTGAGTTTATAGCATATTACGTACATATCAATGGGGGAAAAGCTATGTTAATTAAAGGATAAAAATGCTTAAGCAAAGTCTGTTATAACCAGGCTATAGATAATGTTATAAGCAGTGAGTGTCTGGTTCGTACCTGCTGATCGAGGTGATGTGCCCAACTCTACATGTTCAACAATGGCCCAGCTTGTTGCACTAGGACTAGTGATTTCTATGTATAGAGCGCTAATTCTACCCGAAATTCCAGTCGATAGTTCTAATAATAACAAACTTTGGAAGATGAAGATACCACTAAAAACTAAACTGTTTGCGTGGTATTTACGTCGAGAAGTAATTCTCACCAAAGATAACCTTGCCAAACGCAATTGGCACGGAAGTAAAAAGTGTGTCTTCTGTCAACACGACGAGACCATTACGCACTTATTCTTTCAGTGTGAGTTCGCTAGGTCTATATGGTCAGCCATTCAGATAGGTTCTACCTTACATCTCCTGTTTCTGTTGCTAACATTTTTGGCAACTGGTTAAATGGAGTGGATCATAGGTTCAAACTATTTAGTAGGGTGGGAGCGATTGCTGTTATTTGGTCGCTATGGCTATGTAGAAATGACAAGGTTTTTAATGATAAAAATGCTTCTCTTATGCAGGTTATTTACCGGTGCACAGCGACGCTACGAGCATGGTCATCCTTGCAGCGTGTGGAGCACCGAGACTTATTTTTGGAGGTGGCGTCGAGACTGGAGGTTGCGGTCAGGGAGTTATTTTCCCGGCATGGGTGGCAACATAGACTCCGGATAGACCTACCAACATCTTAGGCGGATCTACAATTTCTCATTTTGATATGTAATTCGCCTTTTATCTTTTGCTTACAGATTTGAGTGATGGTGAACTGGTGGCTGTGTGCATCTTAACTATGCAGAGGCCGGATGTAATGGTTAAACCTTTTAAGCAATAAAAACCCTTTATCTAAAAAAAAACTAGGACTAGTGATAGCAGTGCCAAGCTCTCCTGAAACAGGATGCTTGTTGTTGTTCTGATTAGTGTCGGTGGTGGCAAAATTATTGGACAGCGCATCAGTATTTGTTTCGGAATCGACACATTTTCCATCTTCAACAATGTTATCTTTTGCCATGTTATCAAGCACAGCAGCATAAATTGACTCTTCTGGACGACATACCTATTTAATCGCAATACACATCAGGTTAACTGTAGCAACATTGTATGCAGCTTAAGGGAAACAAGAATACTTCTGAAAAATGCCTCTCAAATGTAATTTCATAGAAGTAAGAAACTTAACCACCATTTCTCTGGCAAAAAATACTACTCCCTCCGTTCACAAAAAAATGTCTCAACTAGCTTTTTCCAAATTTCCATGTATTTACACATGAAACATGTCTAAATACATGCAACTTTAGACAAAGTTGAGACATCCTTTTATGGACGGAGGGAGTAGATCGACAAAACGGGGAAGTCATTGCATTGTTCAATTGATGAAATTTATGTGTGTTACGAGCTAGATTTTTAATGCATGTAGAGTCCACCATATTTTAAACAAGGCATATGTTCATATTACAGAGAATTGGTATCTATGATTTTCTATTGTTGTTTCAAAGCAATAGTATATTATAAATTGCCTAAAAAATTACCATCAAGCTAATGAAGGGATGAGAAGCAACCCATTTGAAATGTTTTGCAGTGACAACACCCAAGCGTGGAAAACCAACTGGGACTTCAAATGCAGCATGTTTCACAAAATCAATGAATATAACCTGCATTAGGATGACAAGAATGGAAACAAATTTATTGATAAACAAGCTAAATCAGCACATTCAACCAATTTTTTAGACCACATAACAATCGATTTCTACAAGTGTGCTCATAATGATTCTTACGCTCAGTATGTGGACACAACCCTTTATATAACTTGTGTCGGATTCTTTGTAATCCTTGATTCCTTTGAAGAGGTACGTAGCAACGAAATTGCACCAATCCATCTCTTTGAGTTTATCAACCTGTTTAACAGCTCCCAGTAACTTCCTGTTGACCATCAATGACGTGTTTGGTGCTAGATAAACTGCGAGTATCACCATCATGAATCGTATACAGAATGGTTCCTTGTCAGTTATGTTGCACAAATCATCGGCCACCTCCTTCACAATCTTCCCGTTGCCATTAAAAGTATACTGATGGTAGAGAGCGTCGTCAACATCTAGACCCTCTACAACTTGGATAGGGCCTAAGGGGATTCCAAGGACACTCTTCACAAGTGGTCTTACCGAAATCGATATGCCACCTTCAAACTCAAGGGTCTCAGTGTCACAATTGAACTTATCAACCAACCATAGGGTAAGAGCCTTATTATTCCCAACATCTGCATCTGCCATGGACAAGAAGCTCCCAAACCCAATTTCTTCGACATAACCTTTCAGTTTAGTATTGCCATTGATAAGCTTCATGACTGGCGCAAGGAACTGAGTTGAACATCTGTACTTGACATTTTCGTTCTACAATGTACGAGGTGGATTAAAATGGGTTGATTAACATACACTGTGAACCGAATAAATTATCCTCGTGATGGTGGGGATTCCAGCATATTGTACCTTCCTGTACTTGGCAGATCTATTTGGTAGATTAGCACACTGCTTCCGCTTCGGAGGCATGGCCGTCGAAACGAATCTGGAGGAAAAACTAGGAGTTTTAAAATATTAATTCAATTCATGGTAGACAGACCGAAAACATGATATGAGACAGAAATAAACAGTGGTTTATACATGAAAATATGAGCAGATGACAGTAAAACAGACGAGGAAAATAGATCCCGAATGATGCTTGCTTACCAATGCAGGGAGGCGGACGATCGACCAGAGAAATAGAGAATGGTAGCTAGGGTTTTTGCGATCGATATGACCTACCAATTAAGGGAAACGGATCAGAAAAAAGAACCGATTTTCGCTACCAAATCGATCCACCATTTCATCAAGTAGGTGAGTTGTGGTGTGGCCGGCAGGTTACTTAGGGTGTGTTTGGTAGCCCGTATGGGCTTTCTCACCTGATACATGCCCAGTCTATCCGTGCTCACTAGGTACATGTGTGTTTTAATTCCTGTGTTTGGTAGCCCGTATGAGGCAAGCAGTGGTGAGCTGAGACATTGTTTGGTGGCCTGTATGAGTCGAACCATGCCAGACATTTATAAAACGCATACAGGTCCCTGGACAGAAAAATAAAACACAAACAGATCCCTGGACAGAAGAATAAAACGCAATCAAGTCCTGCCGCCATTGCCCACCTCCGTCCCTCCCGGAAGTCGCCGAGCTCGCCGTCGGAGAAGGACCGGCGCGCCTCAGCACCGGCGCGCGGCGCGGACGGGCCCGTCTCCACTTGCTCCGGCGAGGGGCGGCGCTTGGTTTGCGCGGGCACGGACGGGCTCCGTCGGGAGGCGGCGGCGGTGCTCCAGCTACGGGCGCTGCTCCTCTCGAGCTCGTCGGCGTCTGAGGCAGGACGGGGCGTCGCTGGGCGGCGTCCTTGAGTCGCGGCGGTGCTATGGGCGCGTGGCGGGGCGGCGTTGGGCGGCGGAGCTGAGCGACGTTGGGCATCGGGGCGAGGCGGGTCGGGGTTGGGCGTCGGGGCGTCGGGTCGAGCTAGGACGCGATGGACGAGGCCAGGAGGCGGCGTTGCTGCTCTGTTGCCGGTGGTCTGCTCTCTCGCCGGCGTGGCTGCTCGGTTGCCGGGATGTGTTGCTCCTCTGCTGCGACGGGCTGCGTCGGGAGCGCGACCTTGGGCGGCGGTGTGGCGCCGTCCTCTGCGGCGTAGGGGGAGCGGCGGTCGGCGGCGGACTCTGCGGCGGTCGGCGGCGGACTCTGCGGTGGTCGGCGGCGGTCGGCGGAAGGGGGCAGTGCGGACTCGGGTGGGGAGAGAGAGCTCGGGTGGGGAGAGAGAGCTGGGAAGGGAGAGAGGAGAGGAAATGAGAGGAGGAGAGAGGGACGGGGCAGGGTCTGGGGGGTGGGGCGCGGCCCCGCGCGCGGATGAAGCGAGCCGGGCTGAGGAGAGAAGCTCGATTCTCACTTCTCTCCTCAGCCTGGCTGAGGGGTCTTTTCTGGGTGAGGTGGGCACTGCCCAGATCGTCGGCCCGGGCTACCAAACAGCTGAAAGTGGGGTGAGGGGAGATTTTCTCAGTCGGCCCGGGCTACCAAACACGCCCTTACTGGAGTGGACTGTTGAGCAGCTAGCACGAGTATGGGATGAGAGGAGCTTCCAGTTTACGCTCTGCAAGTATGATCATGCGAAAGAGGAGAGGAAGAAGAGCAACTGGTTCCTTACTCGCGAAGCCAGGCAGTCATATAAACCAGAGTGAACGAAGGGACGCAAGGCAGCGTTCACATGACCTGCGCTGATCTGAGACTCATCGTTTTACACGCCAATTAACTCGTGCACACAGCTCGAAAGGACGCGTTCATTTACGCATGCATGTGGTAGTACGTTTTAGGTTGGTTTAGAACAATCAACATTGCGGATGCAGGGAAGGGGAGTACACGAGCGGTGATCAGGAACGAAAATGGTTACTTTCTGGCAGGTTGCTGCCGTGGACTGCCGTTTGTCTCTGATCCGGCGACTGCCGAAGCCTATGCGCTGAGAGATGGATTGATCCTCGCGGGACAGGTGGGCTGTAACAGAATGGAAGTTAACTCAGACTGTGTCAAAGTGATTGAAGTTATGAAGAATGGAGGAAACTCCCTTGGTCCGGTTGCGGCTATATACGAGGAATGTACATTGCTTTGCCGTATTTTTACTGAAGTTATTTTCTCGCATTGTCCTAGGGAAGCCAATATGGCTGCACATGTAATAGCTAGCCACTCAGATGGATCTCTGTCGATTGTTTGGCAGGAGGAGCCACCTGATTTTGTTTCTGATGTTTTGGCGAACGATGTAACTTTGTTGCCTAATTAATAAAGTCGCCATGATTGCTTTCAAAAAAAAAAGATAGAGCCTATCAGTTCAAAAAAAATAGAGCCTATCCAATATTAGAGTTTTTGATACTATCGCAACATATTAATATGTAGTTTTGTATCAGATATATCAGCTGTTGAACAACTTTCGGAACTCAAAATAAACATTTATAAAAGTGAATTATTCTGTTCTGAGAAGCTTAAGATGAGGCTGCTCAGTGTGCCAATTTTTTTTGCTGTGAGCATGGTAAGTTTCCTATTATCTATTTGGTTATGCCTATTCGTTATCAAAACTCACAAATGCTGGATGTATACATGTCCAGGATAAACTTCAGAAAATACTCAAGTAGCTAGAAAGAAAAAGGAGCAAAGATTGGTTTTAATCAATTCAATACTAACTAATATGGTTATGTATATGATTTTGTTCTTCCAATTAGCCAAAAGAATCGATTTCATCTGCTCGGTATTCTTTTGCCAAGGGGATAGTGAAAAGATCAAATATGGATTGACTCGATGGGATGTGGTTTGCCATACTAAAGGTCTGGAGGCTCGGTGTTCATGGCCTTCATGTTAAAAACACTACCTTCTGTAACGGGCATGGAAACACAAAATGTGTCTTTTGTCATCATGATGAGACAATAAAACACTTGTTTTTCCAATGTAAATTTACTCCTTCTATATGGTGGGTCATCCAAGTAGTTTCTAACTTGTACCCGCCATGTGGTGTAAAATATTTTTGGCAACTAGCTATGTGCTAATGATCACAAGTATATAGTGCTTCTTAGGGTGTGTCTTGGGGGTGGGGAGGGGGCTTGCTATAATATGCTCGCTTTGGCTATATAGAGATGGCATGGATTTTTCATAGTAAGAACTTTTCTCTTATGCAGGTCATCTACCTGTGTAAATATATGCTTCATTTGTGATCGTTTGTACAACGCATGGAGTTTCAAAACCTATTTATGTACATGTCACGGTTGGAGAATGCGGCGAGGAATATATTTACCCCACGCGGGTGGCAACATGATTTTTGGATTTATCCTCATGTTTCATGGGCGTTATAAAAAGAAAGAACGAGTGAGAACTAATGAGCCAGGAAAGAAAAGGAGCGGGACCAAACGAGTGAGGAAAGAGAACGAGAGGGACCGATCAGAGCGACACCCTCCGCAATGACCACCTGCGCGAAGGGGAGCGAGGACGGAATTTCTGGCACGAACATGGTTGCCCCACGTGCTTGCACCAGCAGAAACGCGATACGTCCTCCCAGGAACGGCGTCCTTTTCCTAGTAATTCGGTTGTACTTCACCTCGATTATCCCATAGGAAAATCACCAACATCCTTTCCTTGGACATTCGGCACTCGGTAATACCAACTGGTTAAAGCATAACCTGATTAACAGTTTATTGGTGCCCTCGATCTCTACCAGGAATTAGCCCGATCCTACAGTGTGTTCGTTGTGATTGTTTAGGGTAAGGTGTCGTACCCTGTTGGAGTCACACCTAGGGATGGCAATGGGGACCGTTTACCCGAAACCCGACGGGGTTTTCCTCCATTAGGGGCCGGGTGTGGTATGTCATTTGTCCCCATGGGGACCTTCATGCTAAACATGTGCTCCCCATCGAGTAGAGCGGGGCGGGGGCCGTTCTACTAGTCCCCATACCCGAACCCCACGGATCCCCGCTGTATATTGAACAAATCGCACAATTTTCTCTAACCCTACCTTAATTTCAGCTAATCAGCTGATTGCTTGCCAAATAATAGTTCTATATAAGCCAACGATAGGTCAAACCCTCGTCTCCCACCCCCGCGGCCGTCATTTTCTACCCCGCTTTTCTCCATTCCACCTGCCGCCGTCCTTGTTTATTTTCCATCTCGTGGACACGCGGCGAGATGGACCCTTTCATTCCCGACAACCAGCCGCTCCAGGCCAGAGCAGAAGCGGAGGGCTCGGTGTTGGGCGCTCGGCATCCAGGGAGCCAGGCCGGAGCAGACGCCACCGAGGGAGTGGTCTTCGGCGACCAGGATGCAGGGAGGCTGACCGGAGCAGAGAGCGTCGGCGGCTCAGTCTTCCGCCTCCGTCCTCCAGGGAGCGGCCAAATCCCTGGACGCATCGCGGGTGGACGCCCACCAGTCCGTGCCTCTACTACATCGAGCAGATTGGTTGCTGCTGTAGCTGTTGGTTCCCGTTCTGCCATTGCTAAGAAGAAGAGCAGCGTGTGAGTATCAATCTTCTTGTCCTCTTGTTAGATTAACTAGAAGCATGTCTGAATATTGAGTTGATTTTGCGTCACTTCAAATATTGGAAGAAGAATAAAGAAGCTGCTGGTCATTAGTTGCTGCTGGACTGCTGGTGGTCTTCCGATGCTGGAATAAATTATTTCGCTATTGTTAAAGTTAAATTTTGTGTCAAGCCCTTCTGTCGTGTCGTCGTGTGAACTATTTCTGTCAAACATAAGTACTTGTTATCGCTTATTTGTGTCAGTGCGGAGTTGTGACTCGCAGCACTTGTTAAGTTATTGTTGAACTATTTGAATTATTTCGCTACTATTAAAGTCAGTACTTGATGTTTGCATTTTTTTCTAACTTGTTCGCTTTAGCTGCAAATTTGCATGTCTGTTGTGGTGGGGATGGGTGACCCGTGGGTCTGCTATACCCGGTGGGTGATGGGGACGGGAAAAAGTAGTCCCCATGGTGGGGAATGGGGATGGGGATGGGAGAGTTTTTCTTGCACGGGGACGGGGGAGAAAAGGCAATCCCCGAGCGGGGACAGACCCGTTGCCACCCCTAGTCACACCGTACGTGTTTATATGGAGGTTTAACCAACAAACTCAAAAGGATTTACATCAAGTGGTTACAGGAGATAAACACCAATGCCTCGATCCTTATCATCACGGATGGGCAGTACAATCTTGGAGTACACGACACGGCTATAACTAACTACTCTAACATTTGTGACTCTACTCTCAAATCTACACTCTACTACATAAGTAGAAGTCCTTAATTATCTCCCATATAGGCTACAAGACGAAGGTGCACACGCGAACATCAATCAGTGGCCCTGCCAACAGAAAAAAATATCATCTTCACTCGGCGACCCAATTTACATTTCACAACGTCAAGCTTTGGGAAGAACTTTGGGGCTACTGTCAACCTTATGAGACTTGGGTACTCCCAAGGAGTACAAATGGGGCCCAACTATCATAGACGACCTAACACGATGACATGGCACACAAGGCCGTTGCTAAGACCAGCTACACTGCTGGTTTGGTTCAAAGAATTCTTTGAATCGACATGGGTTTGATCCAGGGGTCCAATTCCTGTGAAAACAAGTATTTTTCCCCGTGTCCCTCTCTCCTAGCCTCGCATGGTTGCTGTCTTGCATGCGTTAGAGCAACTCTAACATATGCCCTATTTTAGCACAGGTGTCCTAAAAACCCTTTTTTGGGGCACGAAAGGGCAAAAACCGTGCTCCAACAGATGCCCTATCACGTACCCTATAATAGGGCAGCCCTAAATTTTGCGCCTCTCTGCCCCAAATATGGGGTAAAATATGGGGTAGAGAGGACCGCGCGCGGGTGCTGCCCTATCACCCATTTCGGCCGCGCGGGAGGCCAACTGCTGAAATTTCATCTTCTCCCTCCTCTCTCCCAC
This sequence comes from Poa pratensis, assembly GCA_947311845.1. Taxonomy (NCBI): domain Eukaryota; kingdom Viridiplantae; phylum Streptophyta; class Magnoliopsida; order Poales; family Poaceae; genus Poa; species Poa pratensis. The sequence continues at coordinate 31,837,966 of CAMZMU010000106.1, read as the reverse complement.
ATCCGTCCCCGACCACCGTGGGCCCGATTCGGCCGTCCGCCGCCAAAACCCGCCGCCGACGTCCCCGACCTCCGCCCCGCCTATTCCCCCCGAGAAATGGCCGCGGGCGCGCCACCGCCGTCGCTGTCCCCCTCCACACCCGGCCGCCGCCGCCCTTGATTCGGCCTCCTACGACACCGACGAAGCCTAGGGCAGGCGGATCCCGAGCCCCCCGTTGCCAATTCGCCGCCGCTCGTTCTGACCTTTCTCCCACTGTCCACCTCCATCCCCGACCGCTGCCATCGAGCCGAGGTGCTGCTGCTCCCCCCGACCGTCAATTCGCCACCTTCCCCCAACGTGTAGCTGCTCCCGCCGCCTCCTCGAGGTGCTGATCCACCTACTGCCTCCGTTTGGAGGTGAGTTTTTCTTTTTTCTTTTTTTCATTTGTTTCATATTAACTTGCAAATAGAGTAGTAGTGATTTTTAGTTGTAGATAGTAATTAGTTTTTCGCATTTGTAGATGGTGTTGTTCGAGTACACCACGTCCGATGAGCAGATGGACATGGAGCGTGACCAAAATGTGCAGAGGGACGTCCAGTGCGGCCGCGGCGAGGTGGAGACCGAGTTCAGCGCTTCCTTGAGCCTTACCATAACATTTGAGACTCTGAGGTGCACGAGGATCTTCAGAAGGATCTCATCAAGAAGTGGTGGGCATGGAATGGAAGGCAAAGATCAAGGTCGTGTACTTGATTCGATGTTGTTGTACGAACAATTTCATGTTGATTTGTGTGCTTGTGTATTGTGCTATTTGATGAACCATTTGATGAACTAGACATATTGTGTTTTAATAAATTAAGTACTATTTAATTTTTATTTGTTTGAAATTATTTTAGAACATTTATCATATTATTTGTTTGATATATGTATGCAAATGTGGAAAAATAGAGGGATGTGGTGCGGCCGCGGTGCCCTAAAATAGGTCATCTGTTGGAAGAGGCGTGCCCTATTATAGGGCATCTTGTAGAGCAGAATTTTTTTTGGTGCCCTAAAACAATAAAACAGGTGTCCTATAACAGAAAAGTGGAGGTTTAGAATAGGCATCTGTTAGAGCTGCTCTTAGAGTAGAAACTGTAATTTAAAGCTTTGAGCCGAACCAACAACTTGCATCCCTTTTTTTTCTCCGACACCAACAAGCGATGCCATGCACCGTATCGAATTGATTCATAGCTGGTTTTGAACCGCTTTTTGCTCAACCTGTGGCTGGTCTAAGATTTCGGGGGCCCGGGGAAGAACTAGAACTTGGGACCCCTTACTATGAACATCAAAATAACAAAATGGTACACCGATAGATAAAATTGTAAAAAAAGTTTACGAATTGGGTTTGGAAAGACCAATACGGAAGCCATCCCACTAATCTCGCCACATTGAATAGTTAAGAAGATAAAAGCTCATTATGAGAAATAAAAATTGTTCTAGACCGAGGACCTTGCCACTCGCACCAGTATGAATACAGTGCCGCTCACACCGCCGTCGCCCTGGAGAAAAGCAATGCGGAATTAGAGATAGGCCACTTTCTTAGCTTGGAAAACATTCTTACATGATAAGAGCATCTCCAATCGGGGCGCCCAAACGGCCGCCCAAATTCCTTTGGGGCGTGCCGGACAGGTTTTGGCTCCCACTCGCGCCGCCCAAACGCGTTTTGGGTCCGGCGCGGCCCAGTTTTGTGTCTGGCACGCCCATCCCACGCCCTCAACTTGGGGAGGCTTCGGGCGGCCTCGGACGGAACGAAACGCGACGCCACGTCTGCCTCCGGCGCGTGGGCCACGCCTGTCAGTGAGACGTGGGACTATATGTCTCGTCGTTTTCTCGTTTGATTTATCCCTTTTCTGTCCTCGTCGCCCCACTTTCCTCGTCGCCACGATCTGGAATGCCGCCGCCCGCCGGCTCCACCTCCCCCGACTCGACGTCGGCGCCGTTGTTCCCTGTCCCCCCCCCCCCCCCTCGCTGCGCCTTCGGCTTCTGGCCCATCGGCTATTCGACGACTCCAGCCGGCACCGGCGACCTCTCCGCGACCCGCCCTACCTGCAAGGTGTTCGGCGGAATTACTGGTACGCCTGGTTTTCGACAGAATTGATGCTTACCGGCGACCAGGCCATTGATCAATCCTCTTTGTATTGCAGATGGATAGCGACGACGAGTTGATGGCCGCAATGCTGTTGGAAGAAGAAGCCGCCATCGCCGAGGAGGAAGATGAGAATTTAGCGATTCCCTCCTGTCTTCTACAACTTCAAGCCGACGAGGACACCAATGCCGCACCAAAACGGGGAGGCTCGTTGTTCGGAAGGAAGAAGAGCAAGCCGATGCAGAGAATGGAAGGCCATTGCATGTTAGTCTTTGACTACTTTGCCGAGACTCCTGTCGCCACCGCCAAGGATTTTCGTCGACGCTTTCGGATGAACCGTGGATTGTTCAACGAGATCGTGCAAGCTGTGAGGGAGTATGATCCGTGGTTTAAGTTGAAGAAGGATGCCGTGGGAACTATTGGTTTCTCGTCAATCCAGAAGTGCACTGCAGCCATGAGAATGCTTGCATATGGAGCACCTGCTGATTTTGTAGATGACTACCTACGGATGTAAGAGTCCACAATTATCAAGTTGATGTACAGGTTCTGCAGGGCGGTGGTTGTTGTGTTTGGCCCATACTATTTGAGAGGACCAAATGAAGAAGAAACAGCTCGGATCCTGGAATAGAATGCAGCAAGAGGATTTCCTAGGATGCATAGACTGCATGCATTGGAGCTGGAAGAACTGTCCATTTGGTTGACAAGGATTGTACAAAGGAGGCCACAAAGGATATTGCAGTGTGGTTCTTGAAGCTGTGGCCGATCATGAACTATGGATTTGGCACACATTTTTCGGCATGGCAGGATCACACAACGACATCAATGTGTTGCAGCGCTCTCCTGTGTTCGTGAAGCTAGTTGAAGGTCATGCCCCACCTGTCAACTATGAGGCCAATGGCCACCAGTATAACAAAGCGTACTACCTAGCCGATGGCATCTATCCAAGGTGGGCAACATTTGTGAAGAGCATGTAACATCCCAAATCTTGGAACTAAGAAAAACTTAGTTTTACAAGACCCAAAATTCAGAACCAATAAAAACTTTTTGAAATGCTTCGCTAATGATTGTGCTTTCCTTCCTATTGCTCTGTTTGTCCTTGTGCAATTTGTTCTGTGAATTGTTTGACCACTAAAAATGAACCTAAGAACTCAACCAAGATAAGAATATATTTAACCTTGATGATCATGTCAGGACAAGATTAACAATCCATATACCTTTCCTAATCTTATTTTGGCCAAATTCCATTTCAATGATACTTGGTTTAGCAACAACCAAAACTAATACCCATTATTTGAGAAAGTAAAATTATTTTCAAAATTATTTGTTTCCAAAATTATGGAGATCTATATGTTATCTCCTACCTATCTTTCAACCTTGATAATTTGCATGTATTTGCAACTCCTATTTTATAAACCCTTTTTTACTCCATTTGGAAAAGAACACTAGTGGGAAATATATTACCCCACATATTTTTCTTTATCAAACCTTTTTGGAACTATTAAGTTATGAGTTGAGATATTCCTTAAACATCCTCTTGTCATAATTAAGTGTGATCATTTTCAAAAGATAGTATAGTTAATTATGTAAATTGTGGTGTGACAAAGTTTTGTGGTTTGATTTGTGTGATCTTGGTTGTGTTGTTGATCTTTTTGTGTTGTGTCTTGCTTGTCTTGATTTCTTGATTTATGAGTTCTTATGTGGATTGTGTGTGCTAAAATATTAAAATGATATTTATTCTTGGTGTTAAAATTAAGCAAAACAGTGACCATGTGTCACATTATTTAATACCTTTTTGACACCCTTGTGTTTATTCTAAATCTTGGCCTATGGACAAATGCACCACCACATCATCCATCCTTGGCACCATATCTCACACCCCAAACTTAATGTTGAACCTTTTGAGCCCAGAACATCACTACTCCATGTGGGTTTTCATGCCTAGTCAATATTGAATTTCCTGAAAACTGTTTCGAAAACTCAATTCCAATGTTTTGCATAAAAAGATAAATATTTTCAAAATAAAAGATATTAAAAAACCAGTTTTGTGTTTTATATTATGAACCATCTCATCTCACTTCAAAAGTAAATATTTTTGACCCTTTTTATTTTCACTATCAATTACTTTTCAAAAAGGGCAGAAATGAAAGTTTAGATATTTTATGAATAAAAGTGTTTCAAAAAAATTGGGGAAAATTCCCTGAGCTGTTTAGGTTCATGTGAGGCCTAATTATGCAAAAAACCCACCTAGTCCAATTCAAAATTTTGAAACAAACTCAAATAAACTGTTCTGGACATTTCACCACATCTCCTATAACTCCCTCAATTCAATTCAGAAAAATATGAGGCAAATTTCCCTAGACTCCTATTTTCATCCTTGATCTCCTGGACATCATTTTTGTGCCTTGTGTTATTCAAAATTTTGGAGTAAATCCTCATTTTCTTCACTGGACAGAAATGGGGATCAACACTAGAGCCACAATAATTGATCTCTCTCTCACCTCCCCTATCCCTCCTTATCCAGGGCATGCCTAGTCAGCTAGGGCCCACGTTCCAGCCTCCCAGCACCCTCTCCCTTCTCCTCCACGCCTTGGACAGTGCCCTGGACAAGATTGGCACCATCCCTATCTCCCGTTTCTTCTCAAGCACGTGTGGGGAAGGAGAAGGAGGCCGTGCAGCAGCCCATGAGCGCGCCACCGTGCTCCCCTGTTTCCCCTCAGCCGACTGATCACGGCCACGCGCGCGAGATGCATCCCCTCCGTCCCATATCTCGCTCGTCTAACCACTGCTCGCCATGTCCGTGGACGCCGATGGCGTTCTTCGCCACCTCTGCACCCCAGCACGCACCTCCCCAGCCTCCCCGTGACCCCGTAGACACGCTCGCGTCATCGCCCCTGCCCCGCGCTGCCGTCAGCATTCGATCGAACACCTTCTGTGCACAGGTGAGGACAACCACCCCGAGCTCAGCCAGCCCCTTCCCGTGCACGCCCTACCCCTCTGTGACCCCCACGACACCGCTCGGCACAGCCAAGCCTCGAACCATGCTCTCTCCACCTCTCCCGTGGACCCCGTGCACCTAGAGCCCCGTGGACCGGCACCAGCGAGGATAAGAAGCCACAGGCCCTATCCCGTCCCATTTCCTTGCCCACTCCACTCCCTCACCACCCCTCTGGCACCCCAAGATCAGGGGCGAGCTCTCTCCTCCTCTCCCGGCGAGGAACGCAAGAAATCCGTCTCGGTTCCGCCACCTTGCCGAGAAACTCACGAGCGATACCGACCACCATCCTCTGCCATTTTTGCATCTCCGAGATCCCCTTGCCCTGCTCCATCTCATGCACTCTTTCTCTTTGTCCAGGAAACTCCGGAGCGGCCGAGGCCATGCCGCGCCCGTCGCGGACGTCATCGGCCTCGCCATCGTTTGGAAGCTCCCCATCAAGGACGGCTGCCACCCCCGTCATCCCCGCGATCTACGCATCTCCCACTGACCCTTGGCGACCCCGTGCGAGCCCCCTAGGTGATCCAAGCATCCATGGCCATTTTCTGGAGTTTTTCCCGCACCTGTGCGCGTCTGGAGGTAGGAGACGAACAGGAACCGTCGGATTCCAGATCGGCGGACGATTTTGAATCCTGCGCGATCTATTCCCAGCCTTTAGATCTTGATCCTAGGGTAACTTACCCTTTCACTTACGCGTGTGTAGAAATGGGCTGGTCCAGCTCCGGTCGGCTCAGATCTGGGCAGATCTGGCCCGTGTAACTTTTTTTCTTCAGTCAAATCTTTTTCCGTTTGATAAATCCTCTTAGATCTGCTCTAGGTTTAAGTCCACCATTTAATCCTCGAACATGAAAATTGATTGATTCAAATTTTGTAGGGTTCCTATGTGTTTTCTTAAACGTTTAGAACTAGTTACATGCAAAAATAAAGTTTTAACTGTTGTCTAGATTAAATCTTGTAAAAAGTATCTTTTTTCACTAAATATTTAATATCTAGAGTTTTATAACTCCAAAAATTGCAAACTAAAATTCTGCTGATAGCCTTAGTTGTTAGATTCCTTGTTGGGTTGTTCTTGCATGAAAATGAAGTCTAGAACAAAAGTTCTATTCTTTTTACTAAAACCACCAGAGAGCACTTTGGTGATTTTTGTGGATTTTTGTGAGATGATTTTTGGAGCAAATCCATTTTTGCTAGGTTCCTAGTGATGTCCTTTATCATAACCTAGGTTGGTAAAAAGTTTTTACTTACAGAGAATATTTGGTGGGTTATTGCTTGTTTGTAGTATTTTCTGCTTTAGGAAAAATGTTTATTATTGACTTTTAAAACTCTTTTGTGCTCTGTTATATTAGCATGGTTGTGGTTTTAGTCTTCTGTTAATATTTTACACTCGTGCTAGTGGCCTGTTGGATTGCTTTAATTGCTTAATTACTTGTTAGCAATAATTAAGCATGTGGTGTTAGTTATTAAGTGGTTGTTTTATAATTAACTTAAGCTTTTAAACTATTTTATTTCAGCAAGCTTAAATGACTTGTCTTAAGCTTGTTGTTTTAGTAGACTTTCTGTTAATAAAAGTTCCTTGATTAGCTTTGAGTTTGTTACAATCTGAGTGAATGTTTGACTTGATGTTAGTTTATTTTGACTATATAGTGGGACTAGTGTCTCCTTGTTTTGAGTAGCGCATTTAGTTTGTTTTCTTTATAGATTAATGATATACTTGTAGTTTGCTATTTGTTTGCGCAACTTTATGATCTTGTTTTGTGTATCGAGTGTTGTTTCTTTTGCGACGCTATAAAACAACGCTATCAGAGTGACCCTTGGAGAGGATTTCTGAAGAAGGATGGGATTTTTATTTTATTGATGTATGAGGAAAAGTCCATGGACATTATGCAGAAATCAGGCAAGCTACTTCTCTGAGCTTGCATCTATATACATCTATTTTGGTTCGCATGTTTTACTTATAAAGACCATAAGTGATTTATGTGGTGTTTGCCACTAAAGCTATGATTTTGAAAACCCTTTTTCCAAAATACAAGTACATTATTTTGACACCCTATATCGAGGTATTAGATGGAAATTCTTTTTCAAACTATAGGATGGGAAAAATATTGTTTACTCAAAACTCCTTTGAACATACTTGTATGGATATGGAATGCCGAGATGTCGGTGTTGAAGTGAAGAATGGAGAATGGTGGTGTTTATGAAAAATGCACATTGTGTCCTAGTACTATGACGACCAACCTTACACTGTGCGACCACATTTACCCACATATGGGAACGGGCGTAGTCATATAATTTGCTCATATTAGTGTGGGATACCTCAACAACGGAGATGACTCCGTTCCATGAGGGGATGGTTCGGTGACCTACCCCCTGACCCAGGTCCTCGCACATTGGTGGAGGATAGAAGTCCGTCCCCTATACACCGCCGGGCAGAACTATGAGTCCTCACACTTAGGTTCCAAAGGGCTGGACTGAGTGTCGATGGAAAGTGTCATACGGGCAGGGTCCTATACTAGCATGAGCAAATGACAGGCTATGGTCGGTGACTCAACTTCGCATACACCTTGTATGGCGGGACGTGGCTGACACGATGAGTTGCCGGATGCTTCAAATTGACCATGAAGGGCTGTGGTTGGAAAAAGGAGGAGTTTGGAGAAATAAATAAGATGGTGGTTTTGATGAAGGAAAGTTATAAAATTCTTCTTACCTTTTTTTTCAACAATGATATATTTTCGGGAAAAAGTTTTACACATACTTCTTACCCTTTTCAACAAAGTTATATTTTCGGGAAAATGTTTTAAAAGAGACTTCTTACCTTTTTCAACAAAGATATAGAGATTTCAGAACAAAGTTTTATTAAACAAAAGTTTATCCTTTCTTTTTCAACAAAGATATAGAGATGTTTTTCTAAAAATAAAAGTCTTATTAAACTAGTGCATGTTCATGCTGGGGTAGTTTGCGAGTACAATTCAAATTGTACTCATATTGGTTTCGTCCCTGGCTATTGTCTTAGCCAGGTTTCGAGGAGCATATCGATGAGGAGAACTATGGCACCGATGACGCGAACTAAGGATTCTTCATTAGTCAGTTGCCTGTGGGAACTAAGGAACGCTAGTAGGCCATCGACGTTGTATGCTTCCGCTGAATGATGGTATTTTGCCCAAGAAGGCACCTATGTAAGACTCGGTCTGTATGACCAAATTATTGTAAGAATCGTATCCGGTGTTGTAATGGATGTAAACTGTGATGCCAAGTCGGGTTATGTGCAACAACAAACTGATCATGGGATTGTTACTGGAAACATAACGAGTATCTCGGATAGCTAATCCGGGGTCCTCACAGACTTGGTATCAGAGCCATCCTGACTATAGGAGACCTTAGTTAGCATGGACGTTAGTTAGGAAAGGAAATATTTTGTTAAAAATATATTACTACCAAAAATATATTTTTACCTAGGGAAGTCCAAAAATAGCTTCCACTTTTCTCACCTTCTCAAATATTTCTGAGTCTTATCCCTCTATTTTAAGATTTTCCAAAGATTTCTCTACTCCCTATTAACCATTCAAAACCCATATATATATACTTGACGGTGAACCCCAGAGAGACCTAATTAGCTAATACCCAGAAGGAGAAGGAGTTCCATCTCAAATACTCAACATTCAACCTCAAGATGATTGATCTGCAAATACCAAGGTCGTCAACATCAACAAAGCAAGATACCTCTGAAGACCTCAGCTCAACATCAACAATTCTACTCAAGTTGCAACTTCGACAATCTCAATTTTTCCAGCCAAAGCCTAAGGCGACAAAGTGAAGACTTCACCAACCATGTTTAACCGAGACCATAGGATAAAAATGATAGGAACCTTGGTTGTAGTACCCGACTACCACGAGTATTAGGAGTCCTTTGGTGCTAAATGTACCTTGTGTGTTGGTAGGTGAGAAGCAGCGAGGTTATTGGTTTGTTGTTTGTTTGTGATGTGTTCGCTTGTAATGTAAGTTTGTTGTATGCCTTCTGGTTGATGTCGAATCAGCCCGTAATAAAACTTGGTGTTCTGATCCTCTTGTTAACCACTTGGTTGACACAAGGAGGAACATCATGCCCTTTTCAGTTAATGTCTTTTTTTTTTTAGAAATGACAGATCACTTAAAACAGGGACAGTATATGTGAACCCAGACACATATGCCCACCTGTGAATAACACAAACATCGAATGCCACTATTCTAAAATGCGCAAAATATTTTCAGGAGTGTTGCACGAGTTTAACCATTAAGTGGAAGTATTTAAAGAGACACTGTAACCACGGTGCCTCCCTCACTTGATGTCAACTCGTGTGTAGGTTTGTAAAACCACCTACTTGGTGTTATACATGGTTCCCCACTTGGGACAAATCATGTGCCACACGCAAGTAAAAGTTTTTGTCTAGTGTCCAGTAGTTGTTATGTGCTTGTTAACTGGTATGGTTGAAATAATTAGGCCATACCACTGTAAATGTTTTGGACCATAAAATGCAGAATTATTTTCTATAAAGATATTTTCTTAGTAGCAAGTTCTCCTATCTGCATGCGAGTACCTCTACAATTCTATGTATGCTGCAAGACCAGATTCGTGGCAGCTGAGAAAAATTCGAAAATGCAAGCCTTGTTCCAGTTCGTCAGAGGAGACAAATTCGATACATCCACTGAGTTCAGTACAGAAGGGAAATTTCAGAATCCAAGGATACAAGTTCTACCCCAACGTAGACCACTACAACTACTTAGTACGGATGCAAAGGCACCCCAGAAATTTCTATTCCCTCTCCTCTCTACGGCGCTAATAGAAGATGAGCCTGACTCACCCGAAGCAGAGTCGCGAGCCGCGCGACGGCGACGGACGACTCGAGCAGCCTGCTCACCTCCAGCTGGAAGAGCGGCCACCTCAACCACCGGTGGCACAGCCTGCCCCTCCATCGCAGCATCAGCACCAGCGCCAGACCACAAATTGCACAGGACCACGATGTGGATGACCACTGCCACGAACAGCATGGTCTGCACCACCAAAACCAAGACCACAAAGAGCACAAAGATGATAATACCCTCGATGAAGCCCGCATCCTCCATCATATCGACATAGGCTCTAAAGAAATCTCTAATGAAGCCCATGGTTGCGATGCGATAGGAGAAATTTTGTGGGGGTTTCTAATTTATAGCCGGAGCTCAGATGCCACTCCTCGGCACCGCATTAAGGGAAGGAATTGTGAGCAGTGCTCGCCCAATGGCGCGAAACCATCGAGGCGTTGTTCTCCCAAATCCGTGATGGCCGCTGCATCGATGGACTGCACGCGCAGCAGTACCGCAGAGGAGTGCTCTGCGCACTGAAACCCGGACGTGTATGGAACAAGAAAGAGCAAGGAAGAAGAAGACAGAAAGGAAGAAGGGACTGCCAGGTGGACCCCGGTCCTAGATGTCAGTGAGTAAGCAGATAACCTCCATGTCCTTTGATTGCGTGGATCACACGTTCGTTGGGAGACCCCAAGAGGAAGGTATGATGCTGTATAGCAGCAGTTTTCCCTCAGTATGAAACCAAGGTTTAATCGAACCAGTAGGAGCAAGAAATCACTTCGGAAGGTTGTCAGTGGCGTGCTGACGTGGAATGCACACAACACAATCAAACTACTTTGCCCCAACGAAACAGTGAGGTTGTCAATCTCACCGGCTTGCTGAAAACAAAGGATTAAACGTATGGTGTGGAAAACAGTAGTAAATTGCAGAGAATGAAAAGGAACAGTGTTTGCAGTTGGTTGTATTATCAGTGTAAAAGAATGGACCGGGGTCCACAGTTCACTAGTGGTGTCTCTCCATAAAAGATAACTAACATGCTGGGTGAACAAATTACAGCTGGGCAATTGACAAAATATTGAGCGCATGACAATGCATATATATGACATGATGATTACTATGATATTCATGTGGGCATTACGACAAAATACATAGACCGTTATCCAACAGCGTCTATGACTAATAATCCACCGCCAGGTTGTCATACCGAGTTCCCCGTTGGTATTAAGTTGCAAGCAACGGATAATTGCATTAAGTAATGTGCGTAATGTAAACAAATGCATTAGACCTAACGGCGTACCCTTAAGCTAAGCATCGGTTATTTTATCCCTAGTGGCAACAGCACATCCACAATCTTAGAAGTTATTGTCACTCTCCCAGATTACCGGAGGCATGAACCCACTATCTAGCATAAATACTCACTCTTGGAGTTACAAGCATCTACTTGGCCAAAGCATCTACTAGTAACGGAAAGCATGCAAGATCATAAATAACATATAAGATAGATTGATAATCAACTTGACATAGTATTCAATATTCATCGGATCCCAGCAAACACAACATGTAGCATTACAATAAGATGATCTTGATCATGATAGGCAGCTCACAAGATCTAAACATGATAGCATAAAGTGGAGAGACAACCATCTAGCTACTGCCATGGACCCGTAGTCCAAGGATGAACTACTCACGCATCACTCCGGAGGCAGGCATGGTGATGTAGAGCCCTCCGGTGATGATTCCCCTCTCCGGCAGGGTGCCGGGAAGAGCTTCTGAACCCTCCCGAGCTAGGGTTGACGGCGGCGGCGTCTCTGGAACTTTTCGTGGATAATGGCTCGGGTATTTAGGGTTTTCGCGTCGGGAAGAATAAATAGGCGAAAGGGCGGCGGCTGCGGAGCCACGAGGGCCCCACACCACCCCACGGCGCGGCAGGGGGGCCGGCGGCCCCATGGTGTGGGTGCCACGTGGCCTCCTCCGTCTCTCCTCTGGACTCCGTCTTCGTGTTGGAAAAATAGGAGGTTCTGTCCAAGTTTCGTCCAATTCCGAGAATATTTCCAGACTAGCTTTTCTGGAATACAAAAACAGCAGAAAACAGGAACTGGCACTGTGGCATCTTGTTAATAGGTTAGTCCCAGAAAATGCATAAAAATGCTATGAAGTGTATATAAAACATGTAACAATTGGTATAATATCAACATGGAACATCAGAAATTATAGATACGTTTGAGACGTATCAAGCATCCCCAAGCTTAGTTCTACTCGTCCTCGAGTAGGTAAAACGATAAAAACAAAATAATTTCTGAGGTGACATGCTACAATCATAATCTTGATCAAATAATATTGTAAAGCACATGTTATGAATGAAGTGATCCAGGTCAATGGTCTATAGTTTGCTAGCAAGTAGATAATGAGCAAACAACTGAATCATATAAGCAAAAACTTTTCATGAATAGTACTTTCGAGACAAGCATCAAGAGTTTTGCATAAGAGTTAACTCATAAAGCAATAGATTCTAAGTAAAAGGTATTTAACCAACACAAAGGAAGATTTAAGTTTCAGCAATTGCTTTCAACTTTCAACATATATATCTCATGGATATTTGTCAACACAAAGCATATAATAAGTGCAATATACGAGCATATAAAAATTGTTGCACCAAAGTTGACACTAGTGTTTGCTTCTAAGATAGAAAGAAGTAGGTAAACTGACTCAACATAAAAGTAAAAGAAAGGCCCTTCGCAGAGGGAAGCAGGGATTAAATCATGTGCTAGAGCTTTTTAAGTTTTTGAAATCATATAGAGAGTAAAAATAAGTTTTGAGAGGTGTTTGTTAATTGTCAACGAATCAGAAAATGGAAAGTACAATATGACCCCTGCCAACCAGACTTTTAAGAGCGGCTCCCATGAAGGACGTTATTTCTACCAGCAAGGCAGATCATCCCTCTTTCTCTTTTGTTTACACATGCAGATATTTCACTGTTTGTCATTGCTTGACTGATAAATCAGGGCAAAAATGTGAAGAGAATTAAGCGGTTAAAGTTGTAATTAATTGGGACTGGGCACCCCATTTGCCAGCTCTTTTTGCAAAATTAATGGATAAGCGGATGTATATGCCGCTAGTCCGGTGGTAAAGTCTGTTTGACAGTTGACATAAAGACATCCACCCCGTCCTCATGAGCTTGGTAAACATTGACACAAAATAGGAGTAATAAAGTTTGAATAGTTTAAAGGTAGCACATGAAAAATTTACTTGGAATGGCAAGGAAATACCACATATAGGTAGTTATGGTGGACACAGATGGCATGGATTTTGGCTCAAGGTTTTGGATGCACGAGAAGCATTCCCTCTCAGTACAGAGTTTAGGCTAGCAAGGTTATTTGAAGCAAACACAGGATATCAACCGACACAGCAAGGCTTATATGAAAACATATTGCAAGCATTATAAGACTCTACACTGTCTTCCTTGTTAACCAAACCCTTTTACTAGAAAATATCTAGACCTTAGAGATACCAATCATGCAAACCAAATTTCAACGAGCTTTACGGTAGTTCTTCATTAATAGGTTTTAACTACATGATACAAAAGCTTAAACATGAACTACTTGATAACTCAAAACAATTGACAAGTATCAAATTATCCAATACAATGATCTACAAGAATATGTAAGCTTTTTCCATTATACCATCTACCACATGCAACATTTTCTGTTCCAACCAAACACCAATCAATTTATTTCAACATAAACTCTCCAAACAATTATAAGTGAAGCAAGAGAGTACTTTCTTTAAAAGAACTAACAGCTCTGAATAAGAGATGCATGCAAAACAGGAGCTAAAAGCATAGCAATAGCTAGATAAGAATACTCAACAAGTATAAGTGAAGAATAGGAGTATTCATATGAAAAAGCGGAGCGTGTCTCTCTCCCAATCAAGAATGCTGGGGTCCAATCAAGTTGACCATAAGAAAAATAAAATACTGAAAATAAAAGCACACAGACGCTCCAAGTAAAGCACATATGATGTGAAAGAATTAAAATATAGTTTCACTAGAGATGACCTGATAAGTTGCTGATGAAGAAGGGGATGCCTTGGGCATCCCCAAGCTTAGACGCTTGAGTCTTCTTGAAATATGCTGGGGTGATCCATGGGAGCATCCCCAAGCTTAAGCTCTTCACTCTTCTTGATCACATTATATCATCCTTCTCTCTTGACCCTTGAAAACTTCCGCCACACCAAACTCAAAGTAATTCTCATTAGAGGGTTAGTGCACAATCAAAAACTCACATGTTCTATAAGGACACAAACATGACCGTTACTTTTAACATTAGCTACTGCCACTGATGTTATGTGAAGCTCTTCACCCTAAAAAAGAATTCCACTCAACACTAGTAAAAGAGAGAATGCGAAAAATAAAAGACAGAATCTGTCTAAACAGAACAGTCCGCAAAGACGAATTTTTTCGAGGCACTTACGTTGCTCAGATCGAAAAACTTTAAACTAACGAAAGATGCGTACATATCTGAGGATCACGCACAAAAATTGCAGATTTAAATAATTTTTCTGTGATTTTACAGAATTAAAACGGTGAACAGCAGAAATCTGTTCCTGCGCAGAAATCCAAATCTAGCATCATCTTCCTATTAGAGGCAATACTTGGCACAACAATGCGATAAAATAAAGATACAAAGGAATTGTTACAGAAGTAAACAACTCCTTGACTCAAAAATTGCAGAAATAAAATAATGGGTTGTCTCCCATAAGCGCTTTTCTTTAACGCCTTTCAGCTAGGCGCAGAAAGTAAGAATCAAGTGTTTCCAAGTGATGAAGCATCAACAGAAAGGTTGGAAGTTTTCTCAACAATGCATTGTATCTTATCTATATAAGTTTCAGAAACTCCTCTTTCATTACTTTTAGGCACACTATCCTCATCAAATAAATTTTCAGGAACAATCCAATCAAAATTCTTTTCTAGTGCCTCATGCATTCCTACAAACTTAAAAGGTATTGGTATCTTAACTTCCCCCTCATAATTAGTTTCTTTAGTGTACTTAAGCCTCTCTTTTTCCAGTTTCTCAAGTGTATTGACAACATCAATATAATAGCCAAGCATCTTATATCGAATAAAAACTTTTCTAGCTTCTCTAGCAACATCACCAAATTCTTTAAGCAAGGTTTCTAGAACAAAATCTTTCTTTTCACCATCTTCCATATCATGAAGTTTAAGGAACATATGCTGCATTATAGGATTCAGATTGACAAACCTAGCTTCCAACATGTGAACTAGAGAAGCTGTAGCAATTTCATAATTTGGAGCAAGTTCTACCAAGGATCTATCTTCAAAATCTTTAAGCCTACTAATGTGACCCAAGAATTCCTCAATGTTATCTCTTCCAATGATAGACCCACTACCCACAGATATGTCTTTTAAAGTATACTTAGGGAGAAGCATGATGAAATAACAGAAACTAAACAGAAAATAAACTAGATGCAAGTAACTATTTTTTTGTGTTTTTGATAAATAAAGCAAACAAGACTAAATAAAAATAAACTAAGCAAGACAATAACAAAGTAAAGAGATTGGAAGCGTGAAACTCCCCTTGCAGAAATCCTCTTGCTTCCCAATATGGCGTCAGAAAATATGGCGTGTGGAAGGAAGGCAAGGAGATTTCTGAACCGAAGTGCTTCTGCTCCCCGGCAACGGCGCCAGAAAATATGCTTGATTGCGTGGATCACACGTTCGTTGGGAGACCCCAAGAGGAAGGTATGATGCAGTATAGCAGCAGTTTTCCCTCAGTATGAAACCAAGGTTTAATCGAACCAGTAGGAGCAAGAAATCACTTCGGAAGGTTGTCAGTGGCGTGCTGACGTGGAATCTGCACACAACACAATCAAACTACTTTGCCCCAACGAAACAGTGAGGTTGTCAATCTCACCGGCTTGCTGAAAACAAAGGATTAAACGTATGGTGTGGAAAACAGTAGTAAATTGCAGAGAATGAAAAGGAACAGTGTTTGCAGTTGGTTGTATTATCAGTGTAAAAGAATGGACCGGGGTCCACAGTTCACTAGTGGTGTCTCTCCATAAAAGATAACTAACATGCTGGGTGAACAAATTACAGCTGGGCAATTGACAAAATATTGAGCGCATGACAATGCATATATATGACATGATGATTACTATGATATTCATGTGGGCATTACGACAAAATACATAGACCGTTATCCAACAGCGTCTATGACTAATAATCCACCGCCAGGTTGTCATACCGAGTTCCCCGTTGGTATTAAGTTGCAAGCAACGGATAATTGCATTAAGTAATGTGCGTAAAGTAAACAAATGCATTAGACCTAACGGCGTACCCTTAAGCTAAGCATCGGTTATTTTATCCCTAGTGGCAACAACACATCCACAATCTTAGAAGTTATTGTCACTCTCCCAGATTACCGGAGGCATGAACCCACTATCTAGCATAAATACTCACTCTTGGAGTTACAAGCATCTACTTGGCCAAAGCATCTACTAGTAACGGAAAGCATGCAAGATCATAAATAACATATAAGATAGATTGATAATCAACTTGACATAGTATTCAATATTCATCGGATCCCAGCAAACACAACATGTAGCATTACAATAAGATGATCTTGATCATGATAGGCAGCTCACAAGATCTAAACATGATAGCATAAAGTGGAGAGACAACCATCTAGCTACTGCCATGGACCCGTAGTCCAAGGATGAACTACTCACGCATCACTCCGGAGGCAGGCATGGTGATGTAGAGCCCTCCGGTGATGATTCCCCTCTCCGGCAGGGTGCCGGGAAGAGCTTCTGAACCCTCCCGAGCTAGGGTTGACGGCGGCGGCGTCTCTGGAACTTTTCGTGGATAATGGCTCGGGTATTTAGGGTTTTCGCGTCGGGAAGAATAAATAGGCGAAAGGGCGGCGGCTGCGGAGCCACGAGGGCCCCACACCACCCCACGGCGCGGCAGGGGGGGCCGCGCGGCCCCATGGTGTGGGTGCCACGTGGCCCTCCTCCGTCTCTCCTCTGGACTCTGTCTTCGTGTTGGAAAAATAGGAGGTTCTGTCCAAGTTTCGTCCAATTCCGAGAATATTTCCAGACTAGCTTTTCTGGAATACAAAAACAGCAGAAACAGGAACTGGCACTGTGGCATCTTGTTAATAGGTTAGTCCCAGAAAATGCATAAAAATGCTATGAAGTGTATATAAAACATGTAACAATTGGTATAATATTAACATGGAACATCAGAAATTATAGATACGTTTGAGACGTATCATCCTTCTATCGTTTATTCACGACCGTATCCCTCGCCTTTCCAGTATCCCATAGTGAAAAACCATTGCAAAAAGGATTTTTCGGACAATCCAATCCCACTGTGCCTGTGAGCCAATTATTGGTAGCACAAATATTTTCTTTTAAAAGAAACCCTGTTATTTTTTCAAAACCTGTGTATGCATGAAAGTAAATAAATAGTTTTTCTACAATAAAACCGTCAACTTTTGTTTTCCCCAAATTTGAGGTAATTATCTGCCTAAGATAAATCTTTGATTGTGGGTCGATAGTTTGGTTGTAGACCTTGTTTGATCTTGCCATTTTTGTCTTTGGCTGAGCAAAAACATTAGATTTAACCCAATAATTATGCTAGTAGATCCAAGCGTATAAGAGTTGCTAACCTATGAAGATTCAAGCTCAGAGGACGAAGGAAGTCAACAATGGTGTTTCTCCTTCACTCAACCGAAGAAGTACAAGGGCGAAGACAACCTACCCAGATGCATCCGAGGAGGAACAAAAATCTGGAAGGCACCAGCTGTGGACAACACTCAACCACCAAGCAAGCTCCAACACAACTAGGAGTTTAACATCCCTCTACCAATCAGAACCCGTGCCCTCGTACTCCCCTAGTACCCCACCTAGCAAATCTCGAGGACGATATTTATCTTAAGGGGGGAAGGAT
Source organism: Poa pratensis (assembly GCA_947311845.1). Taxonomy (NCBI): domain Eukaryota; kingdom Viridiplantae; phylum Streptophyta; class Magnoliopsida; order Poales; family Poaceae; genus Poa; species Poa pratensis. The sequence goes on along the minus strand of CAMZMU010000106.1, from coordinate 31,820,083 downwards.
CTGTCACATCCCAAATCTTGGAACTAATAAAAACTTAGTTTTACAAGACCCAAAATTCAGAACCAACAAAAACTTTTTGAAATGTTTCGCTAATGATTGTGCTTTCCTTCCTATTGCTCTGTTTGTCCTTGTGCAATTTGTTCTGTGAATTGTTTGACCACTAAAAATGAACCTAAGAACTCAACCAAGATAAGAATATATTTAACCTTGATGATCATGTCAGGACAAGATGAACAGTCCATATACCTTTCCTAATCTTATTTTGGCCAAATTCCATTTCAATGATACTTGGTTTAGCAACAACCAAAACTAATACCCATTATTTGAGAAAGTAAAAGTATTTACAAAATTATTTGTTTCCAAAGTTATGGAGATCCATATGCTATCTCCTACCTATCTTTTTTTTTTGCTAAACACAGTACAACGCAAGCGCTCATATACACGCGCACACACTCACCCCTATGAACGCACGCACGCACACCCTACCCCTATGAGCACCTCCGAGAGACCGAGTCGGCGGGTCGAGTCTTGAGATTGACGAAGTCACACGGGCGCCTCGCTGTCGACGGGAACGTCGCCTCCCACTGAAGAATATTCCGCCTTAAATGAGAAACAACAGCGTCAAACCTGGGGTTTGAACTCTGGTGGGCTGGGGGTACAACCACCCTCCTAACCATCTTGCCACAGGCAAGTTCTCATCTCCTACCTATCTTTCAATCTTGATAATTTGCATGTATTTGCAACTCCTATTTTATAAACCCTTTTTTTACTCCATTTGGAAAAGAACACTAGTGGGAAATATATTACCCCACATATTTTTCTTTATCAAACCTTTTTGGAACTATTAAGTTATGAGTTGAGATATTCCTTAAACATCCTCTTGTCATAATTAAGTGTGATCATTTTTACAAGATAGTATAGTTAATTATTTAAATTGTGGTGTGACAAAGTTTTGTGGTTTGATTTGTGTGATCTTGGTTGTGTTGTTGATCTTTTTGTGTTGTGTCTTTCTTGTCTTGATTTCTTGATTTATGAGTTCTTATGTGGATTGTGTGTGCTCAAATATTAAAATGATATTTATTCTTGGTGTTAAAATTAAGCAAAACAGTGACCCTGTGTCACAGTATTTAATACCTTTTTGACACCCTTGTGTTTATTCTAAATCTTGGCCTATCGACCAATGCACCACCGAATCATCCATCCTTGGCACCATATCTCACACCCCAAACTTAATGTTGAACCTTTTGAGCCCAGAACATCACTACTCCATGTGGGTTTTCATGCCTAGTCAATATTGAATTTCCTGAAAACTGTTTCGAAAACTCAATTCCAATGTTTTGCATAAAAAGATAAATATTTTCAAAATAAAAGATATTTAAAAACCAGTTTTGTGTTTTATATTATGAACCATCTCATCTCACTTCAAAAGTAAATATTTTTGACCCTTTTTATTTTCACTATTAATTACTTTTCAAAAAGGGCAGAAATGAAAGTTTAGATATTTTATGAATAAAAGTGTTTCAAAAAAATTGGGGAAAATTCCCTGAGCTGTTTAGGTTCATGTGAGGCCTAATTATGCAAAAAATCCACCTAGTCCAATTCAAATTTTTGAAACAAACTCAAATAAACTGTTCTGGACATTTCACCACATCTCCGATAACTCCCTCAATTCAATTCAGAAAAATATGAGGCAAAATTCCCTAGACTCCTATTTTCATCCTTGATCTCCTGGACATCATTTTTGTGCCTTGTGTTATTCAAAATTTTGGAGTAAATCCTCATTTTCTTCACTGGACAGAAATGGGGATCAACACTAGAGCCACAATAATTGATCTCTCTCTCACCTCCCTATCCCTCCTTATCCAGGGCATGCCTAGTCAGCTAGGGCCCACGTTCCAGCCTCCCAGCACCCTCTCCCTTCTCCTCCACGCCTTGGACAGTGCCCTGGACAATATTGGCACCATCCCTATCTCCCCTCTCTTCTCAAGCACGTGTGGGCAAGGAGAAGGAGGTCGTGCAGCAGCCCATGAGCGCGCCACTGTGCTCCCCTGTTTCCCCTCTGCTGACTGATCACGGCCACGCTCGCGAGATGCATCTCCTCCGTCCCATATCTCGCTCGTCTAACCAATGCTCGCCATGTCCGTGGACGCCGACGGCGTTCTTCGCCCCTCTGCACCCCAGCACGCACCACTCGACCTGCCCACTCCCCAGCCTCCCCGTGACCCGCAGACACGCTCGCGTCATCGCCCCTGCCCCGCGCTGCCGTCAGCATTCGATCGAGCACCTTCTATGCACAGGTGAGGACAACCACCCCAAGCTCAGCCAGCCCCTTCCCGTGCACGCCCTACCCCTCTGTGACCCCCACGACACCGCTCGGCGCAGCCAAGCCTCGAACCGTGCTCTCTCCACCTCTCCTGTGGACCCCGTGCACCTAGAGCCCCGTGGACCGGCACCAGCGAGGATAAGAAGCCACAGGCCCTATCCCGTCCCATTTCCTTGCCCACTCCACTCCCTCACCACCCTCTGGCACCCCAAGATCAGGGGCGAGATCTCTCCTCCTCTGCCGGCGAGGAACGCAAGAAATCTGTCTCGGTTCCGCCACCTTGCCGAGAAACTCATGAGCGATACCGACCACCATCCTTTGCCATTTTACATCTCCGAGATCCCCTTGCCCTGCTCCATCTCATGCACTCTTTCTCTTTGTCCAGGAAACTCCGGAGCGGCTGACGCCATGCCGCGCCCGTCACGGACGTCATCGGCCTCGCCATCGTTTGGAAGCTCCCCATCAAGGACGGCTGCCACCCCCGTCATCCCTGCGATCTACGCATCTCCCACTGACCCTCGGCGACCCCGTGTGTGCCCCCAAGGTGAGCCAAGCCTCCATGGCCGTTTTCTGGAGTTTTTCCCGCACCTGTGCGCGTCTGGAGGTAGGAGACGAACAGGAACCGTCGGATTCCAGATCGGCGGACGAGCTTGAATCCTGCGCGATCTATTCCCAGCCTTTAGATCTTGATCCTAGGGTAACTTACCCTTTCATTTACGCGCGCGCAGCAATGGGCCGGCCCAGCTCCGGTCGGCTCAGATCTAGGCAGATCTGACCCGTGTAACTTTTTTTCAGTCAAATCTTTTTCCGTTTGATAAATCCTGTTAGATCTGCTCTAGGTTTAAGTCCACCATTTAATCCTCGAACATGAAAATTGATTGATTCAAATTTTATAGGGTTCCTATGTGTTTTCTTAAACGTTCAGAACTGGTTACATGCAAAAATAAAGTTTTAACTGTTGTCTAGATTAAATCTTGTAAAAAGTATCTTTTTCACTAAATATTTAATATCTAGAGTTTTATAACTCCAAAAATTGCAAACTAAAATTCTGTTGATAGCCTTAGTTGTTAGATTCCTTTTTGGGTTGTTCTTGCATGCAAATGAAGTCTAGAACAAAAGTTCTATTCTTTTTACTAAAACCACCAGAGAGCACTTTGGTGATTTTTGTGGATTTTTGTGAGATGATTTTTGGAGCAAATCCATTTTTGCTTGGTTCCTAGTGATGTCCTTTATCATAACCTAGGTTGGTAAAAAGTTTTTACTTACAGAGAATATTTGGTGGGTTATTGCTTGTTTGTAGTATTTTATGCTTTAGGAAAAATGTTTATTATTGACTTTTAAAACTCTTTTGTGCTCTGTTATATTAGCATGGTTGTGGTTTTAGTCTTCTGTTAATATTTTACACTCGTCCTAGTGGCCTGTTGGATTGCTTTAATTGCTTAATTACTTGTTAGCAATAATTAAGCATGTGGTGTTAGTTATTAAGTGGTTGTTTTATAATTAACTTAAGCTTTTAAACTATTTTATTTCAGCAAGCTTAAATGACTTGTCTTAATCTTGTTGTTTAAGTAGACTTTCTGTTAATAAAAGTTTCTTGATTAGCTTTGAGTTTGTTACAATCTGAGTGAATGTTTGACTTGATGTTGGTTTATTTTGACTATATAGTGGGACTAGTGTCTCCTTGTTTTGAGTAGCGCATTTAGTTTGTTTGCTTTATAGATTAATGATCTACTTGTAGTTTGCTATTTGCTTGCGCAACTTTGTGATCTTGTCTTGTGTATTGAGTGTTGTTTCTTTTGCGACGCTAGAAAACAACGCTATCGGAGTGACCCTTGGAGAGGATTTCTGAAGAAGGATGGGATTTTTATTTTATTGACGTATGAGGAAAAGTCCATGGACATTATGCTGAAATCAGGCAAGCTACTTCTCTGAGCTTGCATCTATATACATCTATTTTGGTTCACATGTTTTACTTATAAAGAGCATAACTGATTTATGTGGTGTTTGCCACTAAAGCAATGATTTTGAAAACCCTTTTTCCAAAATACAAGTATATTATTTTGACACCCTATATGGAGGTATTAGATGGAAATTCTTTTTCAAACTATAGGATGGGAAAAATATTGTTTTACTCAAAACTCCTTTGAACATACTTGTATGGATATGGAATGCCGAGATGTCGGTGTTGAAGTGAAGAATGGAGAATGGTGGTGTTTATGAAAAATGCACATTGTGTCCTAGTACTATGACGACCAACCTTACCCTGTGCGACCACATTTAACCACATATGTGAACGGGCGTAGTCATATAATTTGCATTAGTGTGGGATACCTCAACAACGGAGATGACTCCGTTCCATGAGGGGATGGTTCGGTGACCTACCCCCTGACCCGGGTCCTCGCACATTGGTGGAGGATAGAAGGCCGTCCCCTATACACCGCCGGGCAGAACTATGAGTCCTCACACTTAGGTTCCGAAGGGCTGGACTGAGTGTCGATGGAAAGTGTCATACGGGCAGGGTCCTATACTAGCATGAGCAAAGGACATGCTATGGTCGGTGACTCAACTTCGCATACACCTTGTATGGCGGGACATGGCTGACACGATGAGTTGCCGGATGGATGTGGGAAAAGCGTGCTACCTCTGCAGAGTGTAAAACTATTCGAATAGCCGAGTCCTCGGTAATGGACAGTTGGAAGGCTGTCCTATGACCATGTGCAAAGTTTTGTGTTTTAAAAAGAAAATGAAGTGGACAATGTTTTATACAACTATACCAAAGGATCGGTATGAGGTTGTTGGGGGCAAATTGACCATGAAGGGCTATGGTCGGAAAAATGAGGAGTTTGGAGAAATAAATAAGATGGTGGTTTTGATGAAGGAAAGTTATAAAATTCTTCTTACCTTTTTTTTTCAACAAAGATATATTTTCGGGAAAAAGTTTTACACATACTTCTTACCCTTTTCAACAAAGTTATATTTTCGGGAAAATGTTTTAAAAGAGACTTCTTACCTTTTTTCAACAAAGATATAGAGATTTCAAAACAAAGTTTTATTAAACAAAAGTTTATCCTTTCTTTTTCAACAAAGATATAGAGATGTTTTTCTAAAAATAAAAGTCTTATTAAACTAGTGCATGTTCATGCTGGGGTAGTTTGCGAGTACAATTCAAATTGTACTCATATTGGTTTCGTCCCTGGCTATTGTCTTAGCCAGGTTTCGAGGAGCATATCGATGAGGAGAACTATGGCACTGATGACGCGAACTAAGGATTCTTCATTAGTCAGTTGCCTGTGGGAACTAAGGAATGCTAGTAGGCCATCGACGTTGTATGCTTCCGTTGAATGATGGTATTTTGCCCAGGAAGGCACCTATGTAAGACTCGGTCTGTATGACCAAATTATTGTAAGAATCGTATCCGGTGTTGTAATGGATGTAAACTGTGATGCCAAGCCGGGTTATGTGCAACAACAAACTGATCATGGGATTGTTGCTGGAAACATAACGAGTATCTCAGATAGCTAATCCGGGGTCCTCACAGAGCATCCCCAACCCTCGCGGCAACAAAGCTTATCATTTTGTCGGTGAACAAGAGAGTGCCAGGAAGGATGTCGAGCGTGCATTTGGAGTGCTGCAGCAAAGGTTTGCTATCGTTCGGTACCCTGCTCTGACATGGTCGAACGAGCAGATGTGGGAGGTGATGAACTGTTGTGTGATCATGCACAACATGATCATCGAGAGTGAACGCGCTAAAACCGTGCAAGATCATATGCCATATGACTTTGAGGGTCCTCTCGCAGATGTTGATCACAACGTGCCGGCAGATTTCGCTGATTATCTCTCAATGCATTTGGAAATTCGTGATGAAATACTCATCATGCACTCCAAACTGATCTAGTGGAGCATTTGTGGGCGCGACGGGGCATGGCAGCGGCAGACCAGGAAGAGCGAGACGTTTGAGCTGTCATTTTGTTTTTCGATAACGTGGAACTTTATTTTATGTGTTTAAACTATTAAATATTTATGTATGTTTGATTTTTTTACTTAACAAAATATTGGAATTCAAATAAAAAACTCCTTTGGGAGGCCCCTTTGGGCGCCGCGACTGGGGAGCGACGACGCCCAAAGCCAGCGACTAGTCCGGACGGCGCCCAAAGGGCTTGTCCGGAAGGCGTTTGGGCGGCCATTTAGGCGCCGCGACTGGAGATGCTCTAATTTCGCAGCATTTTAGTCGTAGAAATAAGAAGTATCAGAAGAAAGGAGCTAGTGAACCACCAAAGAGCCAAATAATAATCAAATAGTACAAAGATCAAATAATTCGAGAACTACCTGAAGTCCTTGAGCCACTGACAAAGCAGCCTGTAGCTAGTGCTGCAATGTGCACTGTCGCTGCCACCGGCCGCTGGCCCACGGGGTCGAGGATGGGAGTACTTGCAGAATTGCTGAAGAAAATACAAGGGTAGATGAAGAAATCATCGTCATAATTACCAAATCCATTAAGTAGCATAGTGTTTCGGGAGTTGCAGTCCAATGGAAGAAAAGGATGGAGGGGAGAGGAAACAACGGCCGTACTCGTGCGTGGACGGTGGATCAGAGGATGAAGATGGATTGATGGCCCTCATGTTCCTCGCTAGTTGGGCCTTGTAAGGCCTTTTCTTTTTCTTACATTTTTTTTCAGTCTTCGGCCCCGTTTGCTGCTGTGCTGTATACCTGCAGCATGGTATGAGCCCCTAGCAAGGTTGGGCCCTGGGCGGTCGCCCCTCTTGCCCGCCCAAGGGAGAGCCCTAACGACACAACCCAAAGAACATGATGCCTTATCATCGGGGAGTACAAGAAATGCGGAATAAGCAAGTCAAAGATATTTGTTCCGGAATTCTCAATCATTGTAACCAATTCATATTGGATCTAGTTTTACCTATTTAGATGTAAAGCGAATTGCGGAATAAGCAAGACCAAGCGATGAATATACTCGACAAATTTGTGGAAGTTCAGAAGAGCAGAAAGGAAAAAAATTGGAGACTTTATTTCCTCATGTTTGTCCGATCTGGGACTTTCAGGCTATAAGTCATGAAACTCCCAAGAGAGAAGTGGATGCCGGTGAAGCAGGTCACACCCCAGAGTGCAATCTTTGCCATCCAAAACCCATAACACACTTGTACACACATGGTATGGCACCCCTAGCTTGTGGTGGGATCATGACGCTCCGAAACCCCTCTCCGGTGAAAACATAGCCCTGCTGGAGAAAAACCAGGCTTATACCCACATGGTATGGATTCTGACACACATGGTATGACATCTACAACTCAAAACACACTTGTACCCACTTGGTATGGCACCACCTAACTTTTGGTTGGATTTCGACGCTCCGGAGCCCCTTTTCGGCGAAACCCTATTTTGAACATGGAATTTTTTGTCCTTGCTCATGGATTTTTTTGAAGAATATAATTTGAACAATGTGTATGATGATGTAGATCTACTTCTCCTCTTCGAAACGAGCTAAAGAACATCGAAATCCGAGTTCCAATGCAAAAGTTATGCTCAAAATGATGAGTAAGTAAAAAAACAGAGCTAGGCCGACGGCATGCCGTCGGCGTAGCTAAAAAAAAAGCAAAAAAGCTAGGCCGACGGGCCGACGGCATGCCGTCGGCGTAGCTCAAAAAAAAAGCTAGGCCGACGGCATGCCGTCGGCGTAGCTAAAAAAAAAGAAAGATCTAGGCTGGCCTGGTCGGGGTCTACAGCGACGGCCCCGACATTTGGCCGTCGGCGTAGGTCCTGGCCGTCGGCGTCTTGAGTCTTTCCCGTAGTGGGAAGGGAGAAAAGAATTTAACAATTAAATGAGTGCGGGTCCCATTGAATACTTTTTGACAATAGAATAATGTTTTGTTTATTCTAATTCCTCTCTTTATGTGGCCCTTACGTTCGCATATCCATAATGCCCATTTGCCTTATACTACTGAGGAGTATTAATTATATTACTGCCTCAGTTCTGCCTCAGTTCTGATTTAGTCTAAATCTTAAAAAATATCAGACAACTTAGTTATATATTTATTAGTACTACTTAGTCTTAATTTATCACATGAAACCATGCGTCTCCGCTTTACCTGGACAAATTTTAGATCCAAAATGTAGAACAAATCGAAATGGATGGAGTATTTCGCATGACACTCCATGACTTAAGCAAAAATGGCTCTGTAGTTATAAAACGCACGTGTATACATACTAGTAATATATGGATCTCGAAATACATTGGTAAAATACAAGCCATATTTTTTTTAAGAACTTGTTTGATATCGCAAACATTGTTAAAACTTGGCTTTGTCATTATTCATGACTAGGGCTAACGTGTCTTTGCATGAAGTGGTGCACTTGTTCTTTATATACAGGGTTGTCACGGTAAAACCGATTGAACAGTGCAGTTGTCACAATCCAGGCGATGGTGATTAACTCAATGCCGCTGCAAAGCTGCCTGGCATGAGAGTTGCTGATGCAGTGGCTGGCTGCATAGCACAACATCTCCACCCACACCACGGAGATGGCTCGTAACACCTCCTCCACCCCCTCAACCTCGCATCTGGCCAACAAGTTTTTTGCAAGACGTACTTCTGGGCGCATGATATCAGGAGTGTCATCATCTCCTTCCTCGAAATGTGAGAATTCCTTAAACTCTGCGTAGAAGTTGTCATACTGGCTGCGGCGAAAAGGGCCAGGAAGCAATCGAGGCTTTTCCACGAGGAGGAACATCAAGTATCTTGACAACACACGGATGGCCTCTCCGAGGCGCTGTTGCCGGTCCCTCTCTTCTTGGCTTCTCATGCTATGCACCAACTGAAGCATGTATGCTACACTGTGATCCAAGCCTTCATTATTTGGTAAGCTTTCCCTGTCCCCGTTAGCGAGCCGCATACATAAACGATCAAACAAGTTGAGGAATGCATCAGTGGCGTAGTGCCAGGCGAGTATGCTGCCGTTGAAACCAGCCTCGTTCACTCCCACGACACCATCGTAGAATCTAGCTCCAGCACCACCTGTACCCCACGCGCCTAGCACGAGTTGCCCGGGACTTTGCATGATGTGTTCCTCATTTCCTCTACATGATTCCACCATGCGTTGTACCTCGTGTAGCAGCAAGTCCTCCACCTCATGGGAGATCAGGACGGAGTCGGAGAAACGCATTCTGTCCCACTGGTGCTCTAGCCCAACACGAGACGCCATCCAGTAGCATGCATCGGTCCTGCTTTGCCTGTGGAATCGCGACAGGTCGTGCTGCCTAATGGAGCTCGACCACCTCCTGCATCTTTGTGCCGTTTTGACACCCCTACGAAGATAAACCGATGTCACATGAAGCCATTTGTAACCGGCGGCTCCTTGTAACCAGGCGCATGTCCAAGTTGAGGCAACTGCCCTAAACAGGGATGTCACCTCTAGGAAAAGGGCTCCAACCAATAAGATGTATGTAACCACCATGTCATCCCTGCTATAACCGTGTCCGCAGCCCATGGTGAACTTCTGGAACAAGAAGAAGACGACGATGGTGGAGACGGTCCACATGACGCGGGAAACGAATCCATGCCACGTGTGGGTCACCACCGTTTTGGTGTAGAGGATGTCACGCGTCAGGGAGAGCTGCATCCCGACCAGCTCCAACAATTTGCTGCGCCCTCTAGGACTACCACGGCGATCATGGTACGCTAGTATGGCACCCATCTGGAACCCGGACGGCCAGACCTTATAATCAACAAGTTGGCCCATACACACATGGAGCAGATCATGAGCTCCCTGCAGAACCCCTTCGGCATCATCCAAACACGCTGGGATTGGGTAATGGGTATGGCTTGTCCGGTTCGCGTACCTCAAACTTCTCCAGAAACTCCCTGATGCTCCCAAGCCTGGAGGACTTGAGAGCGTATATCCTCTGCATGTACTTGCCAACACCCACGAGGAACATCAGCACGGCCGCGGCGAACAGCTCCCCGCTGCCTCCCGCGGCGTACTTGTAGAGGACGTAGGCCGCTCCGGCGGCCTGCACCATGAGGGTGAAGAGGTGGCGCAGCCAGAGGTCGTTGTCCTCCATGGCGTAGGCGGTGACGGTGTCCTGCCCGCCGAGGTGCGCCAGCAGCAGCGACGCCCAGAACGCCATGAGCTGCTGCTGCTCGCGTGGCCTGCTGCTCAGGGACATGTGGCCGAGGACGTAGATGGCGACGTCGTCGGCCGTCTGGTAGAGCAGCCAGAGGAGGCCACTGAGCGCCGTGGACAGCAGCGGCCAGTTGGATACACGCCGAAGCGACTCGGTGAGGACGAGCAGGAGCACTTGCAGCAGTAGGCTTGAGAGAAGCAGAGACTTGACCTCCCATGCTTCCCACAGCTCAGGCAGTCCCATTATCAGTTTCGGTGGTTCCTGTTCCGGTGGATTGCCAGAGTTTTTAAGGCTTAGGGCTACTGTCGTTCTGCAATGTCCTAGCTAGCTACCTACAGGTGTTGGACTGACGGCACGTAGGACGGAGACGACGTGACACGTACCGTACATAGCTCTAATACGTGGCTGCTAGCCTTGGAGCGGTGGGTTTTACATCGTACTGTACGTGTACATACATGCATGTGCATGCATCGACTGGTTTGCTGTCAGTTTGGAAACTTGGGTTGGGTTTGCGTCCGTGTGGACACGTTGTGCTGTCCTCCCGTGACCCGACGATAAGAGTGATATTTTGGTTGCTACACTTCTCGTCAATGAACACATTTAGGGGCAGCAATCAGGGGCCACGTACAACTTTTCAAAGAATACTTCCATTGCACAAACCCACTATTCCCTGCCAATCTCTTCTGGCGACGCTTTTGGATGCGAGGCATGTGTTCAACCATATTCGGAATGAAGTTATGGGTTATGATGATTATTTGAAATGCAATCCAGATGACACTGGTAAGTTTGGCCTTTCCTCTTATTGTTAGCATAATCCACTATTCCCTTGGCTATAATCTATCGTGTGCGCGTGTTTATCTAGTTTGATGTGATCGATCCTGTGGGCGGATCCCAACACTTATCAGAAATCCACTGCAGTTGTTCATACTTGTGTATAAAATTTCTGGTGTTCTTGTTGATGAGTACGTGCGCATGAGTGAGGCCACATGGCTTGATTAATGTACAAGATCTGCAAAATTGTGGTTCGGGTGCTTGGCTCAGAGTATTTGAGTGAACCAAATACTCCGAATACAACCCGGTTGTAATCGATCAATGCTTCGAAAGTATTTCTAGATATGCTTAGAAGAATAAATTGCATGCACTCGGAGTGGAAGAACTGTTCATTTGCTTTGCAGGGGCAATATAAAGGGCATGTTGGAGAGTGCACAATAATAGCTGAAGTTGTGGCATCACAAGATCTAGTAATTTGGTACTCCTTTTTCCGGCATGATAGGTTCTTACAGTGACATCAACACACTTCAGCACTCTCCGATGTTCCCTAGCCTTTCAGAAGAAAATTTCTCACAGATCAACTTTGAGATTAATGGCCACCATACACCAAGGAATACTACCTAGCTTATGGTATCTATCCTCTGTGGTCTATATTTGTGAAAACAATCTCCAATCCCCAAGGAGAGAAGAGGTCTAGGTTTGCCAAAAAACAAGAGAGTGCTAGGAAGGATGTGGAGCATCCTTTTGTTATGCTCCATGTCACTAGGCTATTGTTCGGCACCCTGCAAGATTATGGAGCGTTGGCACTATGTGAAAGGTGATGAGTGCTTGTGTGATTATCCACAACATGATCATAAAGGATGAGTGTGATGACAAAATCTGGAACCAAGGGTGGAAGTACCAGGATGATTTGGTTTAGCCCAACGTGGAGTGGCAAGGTTTAACATTTCGTTGAATTTCATCATGAAATGCATTATCGGGCAACCTTCAACTTCAAAACGAATTGGTTGAGCATATGTGGACTCACGTAGCAACCAATAATTTTGTCTTATCATTTTCTTCCAATTAGTTTGCTACAATTTTAAATTCATTTGGTTGTAATAAACTACTTGCATGATTTTTATTTAATTGGTTGTAAACTATGTGACTTATTTGTTTAATCATGTGCAATATTTCATTTATTCTAATCAATATTATATAGAATTGTCACAATAACAAAGTGGTCAAAATAACGGACAAGGCGGATCAAATGGGTTGCCCCGGTTGATGCCATGGACATGAAAGGACAGGAAGCCTGTCCGTCTGGCCAACTAAACTGACAAAAACCAGACATATTTTCTATCTGTTTGGGTTGGTTCATTGGAGTTGCCCTTAGAGTTCTCTACCGGTACCCCAAAAGCCCCTCTCCAAAGGTCCAATGGGTCTGAACATAAATCGTCCCGAGCAGCCCTACCATCTGTCTAGATCGACCAGAAACTGTCAGGCTCTCTCTAGGCCAACCCCATACTTAGGGGTCTGCTCGGGGGTGTTGATCAGACTCAAGGTCGGAGCCAAATGTGTAGTTAGATTAGGGTTTAGCTTCAAGTTTCGTTTAAATTTGAGAAATTTTTTTGCCGGCATTGTATCGGCGTTTATCGCTAATATGCCAGCGCTTTCCAGTGGCGTGCCAATCGAACGCCATCAGGTTGTACATTACTGGTGGCGTGCCAAGTGCACGCCACCAGTAGAAAAAGCCGCGCGTCACTAGTAGCATATTTCCTTCTAGTGTTTATATCACCGTATTTTAGTATCGAGATAGATGCATCCACATTTTATTCTGAAACTTTTGCTAGACTGTCTTTCTCGGGTGTATCCATCTCTGTTTTCTTTAAAGCATGAAAAATTATAATTAGTACACTTGTGTAAAAGAAAATAAGTTACTCTAGAGAAACCTACATACAATAAATATAACATGTGTATGAACTATTTTTAATCCCGCAAGTTGACATGACGGATTACACATTATATGGATTTAACATATTTTATATTTCTAACACGCAATAATAGGAGTATAAAAACGAAAAGGGCATCATATACCATTTATCTTTTTTTTATCTTAAAGTGCATTGTATGACAAGACAACTTTTTATACAATTGAAAAGCGAAACATAATCACAAAACATTAAGATAAATGAAAACAAACAGAGCAGCAGTTCAGACGGTGTGACATATCCAAATATACATACAAAATACTTCAACTGGATGGTCACAAAACTTAAAACATAGAGAAGACTTGCAATAGTCTTGTCAAGAGTTGGGTTATACCTTTGTCTTGTGACTTCCTAGGGCCTAGCCTAACACAACCAAGTAACTAGTTACACTTTGCTACCCCATTTTGACGTCGGTACCGGTTTTAGTCGTATAAGTTTGGTTTTTCTCCAGTGGGGCTAGGTTTTCACCGAAGAGGGTCTCCGGAGCGTCGGGATCCCACCACAAGCTAGGGGGTGTCGTACCATGTGTGTACAAGTGTGCTATGGGTTTTTGGATGGCAAAGATTGCACTCCGGGTTGTGACCTGCTTCACCGGCATCCACTTCTCTCTAGGGAGTTTCATGACTTATAGCCTGAAAGTCCCAGATCGGACAAACATGTGGGAATCTTGTCAAGAGTTGGGTCATACCATTGTTTTGGGACTTCCTAGGGTCCACCCTAACACAACCAAGCAACTAGGTACACTTTGCTACCCCATTTTAACGCCGGTACCGGCTGTATTCGTATAAGTCTGGTTTTTCTCCAACGGGGCTAGGGTTTCACCGGAGTGGGGCTCCGGAGCGTCGGGTTTCCACCACAAGCTAGTGGGTGCCATACCATGTGTGTAAAAGTGTGTTATGGGTTTTGGATGACAAAAATTGCACTTCGGGGTGTGACCTGCTTCACCGGCATCCACTTCTCTCTAGGGAGTTTACATGCACTTATAGCGTGATAGTCCCCGATTGGACAAGCCGGAGGGAAACTTGTCAAAAGTTGGGTTATGGATGATATGGATGTCATATTTGGATTTCTCTCAATTTTTAATCGATTTAGACATATTATTTGTCAAATTTCGATTTACGGATTTGTAGATATGAATTATTCCATATTAAATGGAAAAAGGCAAATAAGTTAATTATTATTTGAATTCAAGAATATTTTAATTCAAGATTATTATTAATGATTCATTTCTTTTTATTTAAATAATTATTTGGATTCATAAAATAAAGGTGTGTGACATCATAGTCCATGGGTTAATAAGATTGATAGGATACTATTGTCAGTAAAACATCTGTTGTTTCTAGGTATCTCACAGGGAAGGAACTAAGAAGTTAAGCGTGCCGGGGCTGGAGTAGTCTGAGGATGGGTGACCTGTGGGGAAGTCTTAGTAGAAGCGAGTAATTAAGATTGGAATTAAGAATGCTTAGAGATAAATGTGTCTCTTGTGCCATTAAGTGGTTAAACAATTGAAAAAAAATTGGGAAACAAATTAAACAAAATTCTGCCAATTCATAGGCCGGCGTAGCCCAGTCTACGCCGACGGCAGCTAGGCTACGCCGACAGGGGTATACGCCGACGGCCACCGTCGGCCTACCCATACGCCGACGGTTTCAGCCTTTCCCCGACGGCAGGGGGCCGTCGGCGTCTTGGCTGTTTCCCGTAGTGTCCCTGGGAAGGCTACTGTACACGCTTCAGCTTAAAAGGTACGTGGCCATGAGGCTGGCATGCCATGAACCATTTTGTGTCGGGAAGCACATGCGATGGTTCTATAACACGGTGGAGACGACTAAGGTTACTGTTCACTACGAATCCCACTGTTCTAGGCCGTTAGATTTATGGGACCAACGGTTAAAATTGATACTATGTTTCCAGTTCAAGATTGGTACACTATATAGGAGTATAGATTACGTGCATGTGAATTTCTTATTTAGAAAATTAGCCAATTGTTCCTCTATATCATGTCAACTTGTGAAACCTCATCCTAAAATCAAGGGTCATTTATTTTCGTGCCCTAATTCGCTTAGTTTTCCTCACTCTTGACCTTCTCACTTAACTTTCCTCATTTTTGCCCCACTTCGCTCTTTTGAGACTCGCACATGGCCAAGCGGCCGTTTCCGTCGAGTCAACCTCGTTTGACCGTTACTTGACTGAGTTGACGAGTGGGACCGCTTAAGATGCTGACAGTCAGGTGGGGACGTCATGCCCTGTAGTTGATTCACACACCCGGGCTGGGATCTGACTTCGCTAATTTGAAGGGTGAACATCCGGTTTATAAGCAGAACTACGCGCAAGCATTCAAAAAATGTTTATCTTGAAACTTTTCTAAAGTCAAATAGACATTCGGATAAGTCTATTTGACCTCAGAATGGCTCCAAAATTAAGCATTGCCTTTTTTATGTATGTTTTGACAAATATTCCCCGAAATTAGAGATAATTTGTTGATTAAATCAAGATCAACACTTAATTTCTTATGTTTAGAGATAATTCGTTGATTAATACGTCTGTGCGCTCAGCATGCACATTCGATCCGAACGAGGTTTTTTATGATTAGACACATTTAATATGAGTAATAAGACTGAAATTAGGAAATCTTACTATTCACATTAGTACTTCTTCTTACGTACAAAAGATTTCGTTACAAAAGATGTTGTTCTTGCCATTAGACCAATTTACTAACACTAGTACTACTACTACTGTTGCTAATCCTACTCCTTTTGCCTCTTCGCCGGCGGTGATGCGCCCCCGTCCTTTTCCTCGCCCTCATCATGGGCAAAGAAGTCGTCCTCCTCCTCCTCCTTATCCCCTCCTCCTCTTCGTCGTCGTCGTCGTGGTCCGAATCCTCGGGCGGGCCTGCCTGGCCCTCGAACCGGAGGATGTGGCCCTCCTCGTCTTTGTCGCTAGCGCGGTCTCTTGGGACCTCCTCGTTGCAAAACCAGTCGGAGCCGTCGTTCCCCATTGTTTGCGTCGAGAGGAGTGGTTTTTTTTGTTGGAGGCGCTCCGGAGAGAACAAGGATGACTTGCAATGGGAATTATAGGGTTACGTGCAGGAATTTAAAATTTTATGTCTTACATAACCGCCAAGATCTACTATGATCCAAGATATGCGCACCTCATAATGTAAGATCTAGAACTTACAAACATTGTTGCGGAAAATCTTGTGTTTGTCGATGACGTTGTCGGTGAAGCCTGATGAAGATTCTCAAGTTCACGCCGGGAGATGAGAATGTTCCTGATTCCCTTGCGAGGATCACTTGCGTAATCCCTCTTATAATATCCACGCATCCACTGCGCCAATCCGTCAGCGCTCTGTCGTCCAGTACTCGGCGCCAATGATGAGAGACAACCTTTCACCGTAGTCTATGGTAAGATTTCGTAGCACATGAGATCTAGAGAGAAAGAGAGCTCTGGTAGAGGACACCTCAAAAACCGGGAGCAAATGTTGTGTGTCAAACCCCTAGGGGTTTGGGGAGTATATATAGTTGGGAGGAGGGGAAGGCTCCTTGGGGAGGGGGTCTCCCCAAGCCCTTGGAGCGCCGGCCGCCGCACCCTCCCCCACCGAATCGGGACTAGGAGTCCCTCCCCAATACTCCTCCCATTTCCTTTTTATCCCTTTAATTTAAATTGACTTTCCAAAAATCAATTAAAACAAATAAAGGAAAAGGTGGGAAGCTAGTGTGCCGCACCAGGTGGGCCTGGCCCATGAGGCTGTGCCACGCGCAGCCCAAGGGCACCCACTGCCCCCCACCTCTGGAACTTCCCCCCATTCCCTGATTTTCTCTTAAACGACTATGTAACCCAATATACTCTTTAGATAAAATCACCGACTCTATCACTAGTAGGAAAGGCCTACCGCCAGTAGTAACATATTAGGAATTAAAAAAACAAAAACCAAATGAGTTAATATATTTATGTTTTACGAATAGAACCCCAGATCTATTAGCAGTTACAGACACCCCAGGAAACAAACAAATTACAAACAGGTCCATGAGGATGCCCATCTCAATCTCCTCCCTCGCGCCGCAGTCGCCCAGCTCGCCGGCGACCTGGCTCCACCCCTTGATGACCCACAAGTATAGGGGGTGTATCGTAGTACTTTCGATAAATAAGAGTGTCGAACCCAACGAGGAGCAGAAGGTGTTGACAAGTAGTTTCGGTCAAGGTTTCACAGTAAACACTAGCAGCCAAGTTTTTAGTGGTTTTTGATATAGCAGATAAATAAAATACAAGTAAATAAAAGACAGTAATAATAATTGCAGCTAGTGGCCCAATCCTTTTTAGAGCAAAGGATAAGCCGGTTGGTTTACTTATGATGGCAAAATGTTCTTGAGGACACATGGGAATTTAGTCAAGTGCTTTCGCTTCATACAGTTGATTAATCTTTATTGTTTTGATAAGTGTTGTGTGGGTGAACCTATGCTAATGCACCGCCCTTACTAGGACTAATACATACTTGTGATTATACCCCTTGTAAGCATCCGCAACTACAAGAAAGTAATTAAGATAAATCTAACCACAGCCTTAAACTCTGAGATCCTACGCTCCCTCGTGCACCGGTTTACTAACGGGGGTTTAGGTTTCTGTCACTCCGGCAACTCCACAATTAGTAGCCAACTACACAATGCATTCCCCTAGGCCCATAAATGTGAAGTGTCATGTAGTCGACGTTCACATGACACCACTAGAAGAATAACACCACAACTTAAATATCAAACCATTAAATATTACTCAACATAATTCCACTACTAGCGACAAGACTTTCCCATGTCCTCAAGAACTAAATGAACTACTCACAAGACATCATATGGATCATGATCAGAGGTGATATAATGATGAACAACAATCTGGACATAAACTTTAATTCACCGATAAAACTCAATAGCATCAACCACAAGGAGTAATTAACACCGGGAGAGTTCCCCCTATGAACTAGACAAAGTATAACCCTAGATGTTACAGCGGAACGAAGTGGAGCGGTGGAGATGATGGTGTCGGCGGTGGAGATGATGGTGATGATGATCCCGATGAAGTCCAGCGTGATGGTGATGACGATGGCGATGATTTCCCCCCTCCGGGAGGGAATTTCCCCGGCAGATTTCTCCCTGCCGGAGAGCTTTTTCTCTCTCTGTCGTTTCCGTCCCGTGGAGGCGGCGGAATATTTCTCGGGCTCTCTCCTCGAAGATTAGGGTTGAGGGGGTGATGTACGCGAAGGAGGAGCGCTAGAGGTGGGCCAGGGGCTCCACAAAAGGCCTCGGCGCGGCCAAGGTGGGGCCCGCGCCGAGGGTACGTGTCGGCCCCTCGTGGCCCATCTCGACCTCCCCTTTTGGCTGCCTCCGTCTTCTGATAAAATAGGAAGTTCTGTATATTTTTCGTGATTTGTAGAACTCCAGAAATATAGTGTCTTGACGGTTCTTTTTCCAGCTGAAATCTGACTCCAACAGTTAATTCTCCAATAATAATCAAACATGCAAAATAAGATAAAATAACATAAGTGACATATCTTAATATGAAATATATCAATGAATAACAGTAAATTATGATATAAAATAGTGATGCAAAATGGACGTATCAACTCCCCCCAAGCTTAGACCTCGCTTGTCCCCAAGCGAAAGCTGAGCTCAGTAAACAAGGCCACAGGTTTATGGAGTGAAGCGTCGATAATAAAGAATACAGACAAGAAGCATCATTATTTACTAACAGCACAAATCATTTTAAACAGCAACTACTCTTCATATAACTTAACTTGAACACAAGTGATGAAAACCACAATAAAGGTGCATGAAGAAAATTATAAACTAGTGATGGCATACTTCATTCTTAGTCATAGAACAATCAGTAATTCAAACTTATCTTTCGAAAGGAGTCTTATATTAGAGCTTATATTGCAGAACTTTCATACTCAATCATCACAATCCCCTTGCAGTCATTGATAACTTTCAAAGTTATATTCTTAAAGGCAAAGGTCTTTGTGCTCAGACAAAGGAAAATAAAGATCATGATTGACAATATTAATGCTATAGATGGTTGAATCACAACAATTCAAATGCTTGCTCAAGGAGGAAGGAAATAGGTGTACTGACTAAACATTAAAAGTAAAACAAATTCCCTTCGCAGAGGGAAGCAGGGATTAAATCATGTGCTAGAGCTTTTTAAGTTTTTGAAATCATATAGAGAGTAAATATAAATTTTGGGAGGTGTTTGTCAATTGTCAACGAATCAGAAAATGGAAAGTACAATATGACCCCTGCCAACCAGACTTTTAAGAGCGGCTCCCATGAAGGACGTTATTTCTACCAGCAAGGCAGATCATCCCTCTTTCTCTTTTGTTTGCACATGCAGATATTTCACTGGTTGTCATTGCTTGACTGATAAATCAGGGCAAAAATGTGAAGAGAATTAAGCGATTAAAGTTGTAATTAATTGGGACTGGGCACCCCGTTGCCAGCTCTTTTTGCTAAATTAATGGATAAGCGGATGTATATGCCGCTAGTCCGGTGGTAAAGTCTGTTTGACAGGTGACATAAAGACATCCACCCCGTCCTCATGAGCTTGGTAAACATTGACACAAAAAGGAGTAATAATAATTTTGAATAGTTTAAAGGTAGCACATGACAAATTTACTTGGAGTGGCGGTTAAATACCACGCATAGGAAGTTATATGGACACTTTGGAGGGTATTGGCTCAAGGTTTTGGATGCACGAGAAGTATTTCCTCTCAGTATAGGGTTTAGGCTAGCAAGGTTGGGTGGCAAGCATAAGAGTTGAAGGAGACAAGCAACTACACATATAATAAAATCAATCATGCAATCTTCCTTGTAAGCACAAATAGTTTAACTCAAGAATAATAATCTCATTGGCCAACAAGAAAGAAAGATCATGGGATAATATTTTTGCATGTAATTCCCTCCTTCTACTTAAGTTTTCAAAGTATTGTTGCTATTCACCAATCCTAAGTTTGCCATAACCAATCTAATTTACTTGATGTACCCCAAAGTGATGCCAATACTAATGACAAGATCAGCATATAAAGAGAATTTGCAGGCTAAAATAAAGTGTACCGAAAGTAAAGGTGAAGCTTCTCATTAATATCCTAAACAAAGACACACTCACACCAACGGATACATAGATAACTAAAGTAGTGACACTCCACATTGCAAACCATCTTATATGATAATTTCTCTACTCATGATATGACCACGAACTTATAAAACAAAAAGATAAAGATGATACTGGGCACTCCCCCAAGCTTGGAACAAGCCAAGGGAGTGCCATTACCCCTTGACGATTTAAACTTGATCCTTGGGTGGCGAAGAAGACTCATTGATAAGCTTTTCAATCAACTCCTTCAGTTCATCCACCTTGTACGTGAGGATGCGAATCATCTCGGTGTTGTGTTCAATGCGGTTCATGAATTTGTTAGCAGACGAGTCCCAGCTCTTTGAATTATTCCCCCACGCATTGTCAGAATGAAAACTCCCTTTTCCTGCATTGTTAGAACGATCTATGTTCCAACTAGTGGGCAGCTCTGCCTCTGGAACTCTTTCAAATTGATACTTATGGATTAAGGTGTGGAAAGGATTGTTGGTGCCTGGGGATTGCGTCCTTGGAGCTAAATTGTGATGTGGAACCTTACCACCCGTTCTCATCCTTGCGTTCCTCTTTAGGTTGGGCGGATTGGATACCACCCCGATACTTGCAATGGTTGCGCGAGGATACAGGCGTGGATCCTCCTCCACTTCATCTTCGGCTTCACTCTTGACATCCTCCTCAAGCTCTGGTCCCACGAGATCATCCTTCAGGGCTTCCTTGCCCTTGTTGTTGTTGGAGGAAACCATGATGCTTCTAAATCCAAAGATGATTCCTGGCAGAAATAGCTCGAAAACAAAACTCGACGAAAACACGATATACGGACCTCGGGAGATCCGGGTGATTATATAGCAAAAAGTTTAACAACAAAAGGAAAGCACGGGTCGAAACGGAGTCAGAGACGGGCTCCGAGGCGCCCACACATACCCTCGGCGTGGCCAGTGTGGGGCCCGCGCCCAGGGTTGTGTGGTGCCCTCGGGCACCGTTTCCTACCCCTTTTCGACTCATAATTTTCTATATTTTGTAAAAACAGCAAAAATTAAAGTTGGAAAGTCAAACGCGAAATTTTTCTTACCAAAACTGGTACTTATTCCAAATCAGCCTCTGCAGTTACCTGAATTTGGCTTTTTATAAAATCTTCCGGAGTTACCACTTGAATAATATCAACATCTTCGTTATAAGAATCTCCAGAAATATAATGCTTGAGTCTCTACCCATTAACAACTTGTGGTTTGTCACCATCAAGCGAATTAATTTTTATTGCACCTGAGCGATAGACTTCTTCAATAACATAAGGTCCTTCCCATTTTGAGAGTAATTTTCCTGCAAAAAATCTGAGACGAGACCTATACAATAAAACTTTTTCACCTACATTAATTTCCCTCTTCAAAATTCTCCTATCATGCCATTGCTTAACTTTCTCTTTAAACAACCTAGCATTTTCATAAGCTTCGCTTGTCCATTCATCTAAAGAGCTCAAGTCAAGTAATCTCTTTTTACCAGCAAGTTTAAAATCTCTATTAAGTTCTTTAACTGCCCAATAAGCTTTATGTTCTAATTCTAGAGGCAAATGACAGGCTTTTCCATAAACCATTTTGTAAGGAGACATACCCATAGGGTTTTTATAAGCAGTTCTATAAGCCCACAAAGCATCATTAAGCTTCCTAGCCCAATTTTTTCTAGATTTATTAACAGTCTTCTGCAAAATAGATTTAATCTCTCTATTTGATAATTCTACCTGACCACTTGTTTGAGGATGATAAGGTGAAGAAATTCTATGATTAACATCATACTTAGCAAGGGTTTTTCTAAAACCACCATGAATAAAATGAGAACCACCATCAGTCATAAGATATCTAGGCACCCCAAACCTTGGAAAAATAATATCTTTAAGCATTTTTAATGATGTCTCACCATCAGCACTAGATGTTGGTATAGCTTCTACCCATTTAGTAACATAATCAACAGCAACAAGTATATGAGTATAACCATCTGAAGGAGGAAAAGGACCCATAAAATCAAATCCCCAACAGTCGAAAGGTTCAATAACAAGAGAATAATTCATAGGCATTTCATTTCGTCTACTTATATTACCAACCCTTTGACATTCATCACATGATAAAATAAATTTCCTTGCATCTTTAAAGAGAGTAGGCCAATAAAAACCTGATTGTAGAACCTTTTGTGCGGTTCTATCTCCAGCATGATGTCCTCCATAAGCACTACCGTGGCATTTACTCAATATTTCTTTTGTTCATGCTCAGGAACACATCTTCGCATTATACCATCTACTCCTTCTTTATATAAATGTGGGTCATCCCAAAAATAATGCCTCAAGTCATAAAAGAACTTTCTTCTTTGCTGAGCTGTAAAAGTTGGAGGCAAATACTTGGCAACAATAAAATTAGCATAGTCAGCATACCATGGACTGTCGCGTGAGTTCACCTTTATCGAAGCCAATTGTTCATTTGGAAAACTATCATTAACAGGTATAGGATCATAAGAAATATTTTCCAATCTAGACAAATTATCAGCAACAGGATTTTCAGCACCTTTCCTATCTACAATATGTAAATCAAACTCTTGTAATAAAGTACCCATCTTATAAGCCTAGGCTTAGCATCTTTCTTTTCCATTAGATATTAATAGCAGCATGATCGGTATGGATAGTAACTTTTGAGTCAACGATATAAGGTCTAAATTTATCACAAGCAAAAACTACTGCTAAAAACTCTTTTCAGTAGTAGCATAATTCTTTTGAGCAACATCAAGAGTCTTACTAGCGTAATGAATAACATTTAATTTCTTGTCTACTCGTTGTCCAAGAACAGCTCCTACAGCAAAATCACTAGCATCACACATTATTTCAAAAGGTAAAGTCCAATCAGGCGGTTGAACAACAGGAGCAGTGATTAAAGCCTTTTTTAGAATTTTGAAAGCTTCTTTACAATCATCATCAAAAACAAAAGGTACATCTTTTTGAAGAAGATTAGTGAGAGGTTTTGAAATTTTAGAGAAATCTTTAATAAATCTCCTATAGAAACCGGCATGACCAAGAATACTACGAATACCTTTAACATCTCTGGACAGGGCATTTTCTCAATTGCTTCAACTTTAGCTCTGTCCACTTCAATACCTCTTTCAGAAATTTATGTCCAAGAACAATTCCTTCATTAACCATAAAATGACATTTTTCCCAATTAAGAACAAGATTAGTTTCCTCACATCTCTGCAAAACTTTATCAAGATTGTGCAAGCAGTTGTCAAAAGAAGTTCCATAGACGGAAAAATCGTCCATGAATACTTCCACAATTTCTTCACAAAAACCATGAAAAATAGCAGACATGCATCTTTGAAATGTAGCAGGAGCATTACACAAACCAAAAGGCATACGTCTATAAGCATAAGTTCCATAAGGACAAGTAAAAGTAGTTTTCTCTTGATCTTGTGTTTAACAGCAATTTGTGAAAAACCAGAATAACCATCAAGAAAGCAAAAATGAGTTTTCTTAGACAACCTTTCTAACATTTGATCAATAAAAGGTAAAGGATAGTGATCTTTCTTAGTAACTTTATTAACCTTTCGAAAATCAATGCACATCCTATATCCAACTACTACTCTTTGAGGAATAAGTTCATTATTTTCATTTGGCACAACAGTAACTCCTCCTTTCTTAGGACACAATGCACAGGACTTACCCATCTACTATCAGCAATAGGATAAATTATACCAGCATCAAGGAGTTTTAATACCTCATTTCTTACCACTTCTTTCATCTTAGGGATTAAACGACGTTGATGCTCAACAACTGGTTTTGCATCAGGTTCAATGTTGATGGCGTGTTGACATATAGTAGGAGAAATCCCCTTTAAATCATCTAGAGTGTATCCTATAGCTCCTCGATGTTTCTTCAATACTTCTATAACCTTGCTTCTTCATTACCTGAAAGTTTAGAACTAATAATAACAGGATATGTTTTCTTGTCATCAATGTGAGCATATTTAAGATTATCAGGCAAAGGTTTTAAATCGAAAACAGGATCTTCCTTAGGAGGTGCAGAAGTACCCAAATCTTCTACAGGCAGATTATGTTTAAGTATTGGTGGTTGATGAAGAAAGATATTGTCAATCTCATTCCTTTCTTCCATAAAGACCTCACTTTCGTGTTCCTCCATGTATTGCTGCAAAGCACTGTTAGGAGCAATAGCAATAGCAGCAAGTTGTTCAATTTTTGAATCCTCATTAGGTAATTCGGTTTCATAAAGATTTTTACCAAACTTAGAAAAATTAAACTCATAAGCTTCTCCATCAAATTTAGTATAGATTTTCTCTTTCTTACAGTCTATAATTGCACCACATGTATTTAAGAAGGGTCTACCAAAAATAATAGGACATGTTTTACTAGCAACAGAACCAAGTACTAGAAAATCAGCAGGGTATTTAGTCTTACCACATAAAACTTCAACATCTCTTACAATACCAATTGGAGAGATAGTTTCTCTATTAGCAAGCTGAATAACCACATCAATATCTCAAGTTCACAAGGACCAATTTCATGCATAATTTCTTTATAAAGATCAAAAGGAATAGCACTGGAACTTGCACCAATATCACATAAACCATAATAGCAATGTTCTCCTATTTTAACTGAAAGCACAGAACACTTGCTTTCCTAGATCTACCAGGATGCGAAACAACATTAGAAGCATCTTCACAAAAGATAATATGTCCTCCTTCTATGTTTTCTGTGACAAGGTCCTTTACTATTGCTACTGCAGGTTCAACAGTTATTTGTTCATCAGGTTCTACAGCTTTCTTTGCACTTTTGTTAACCACACTAGCTATCATAGAATGTTCCTTGACTTTAACAGAAAAGGTATTTTCTCAATATAAGGTTCTGGCAAAATGTGGTCAACAGTATGAACTTCAATATTTTTAACAGTGGCCAATTTAGCATTATCTTTATAAGGTTCATGACATTTATTCAACTCTTTTTTAGGAATATCAAGATAAGAGGCAAAAGCTTTATAGCAATTTGCAATAACTTGAGAATCAAGACCATACATATTATAAAGATTACGGAAATTATCGGTACCCATGAAAACTTTAATGCATTCATAATCATACTTTATACCTGACTCTCTACCTTTGTCGTTCTCCCATCCTTCAGTATTTTCCTGAATCCGATCAAGAAGGTCCCATTTAACTTCTTCTTTATTACGTGTAAATGATCCAGAACAAGCAGTATCCAACAGAGTTTTATCCTGAAGAGAAAGCCTTGCATAGAAGTTATCAACAACAACATTACCCGGAAGCTCATGAATGGGGCATTTGAGCATTAGTGATTTCAATCTCCCCCACGCTTGGGCAATGCTCTCTCCATCATGAGGCCAAAAATTATATATAAGATTCCGATCTTGATGAATTTCACTAGGAGGATAGAATTTAGTATAAAAGAGAGGTACAATTTCCTCCCACCGATAGATCGGCCATTCTTCAGCAGCTTATACCATTTCGCAGCTCTGCCCATTAGCGATATAGAGAACAATTTCCTCTTAACTTCTTCCATTGAAATACCTGCACACTTGAACAACTCGCATAATTCATGTATAAACAGCAAATGATCACCAGGATGGACAGTTCCATCTCCTTCATAGCGGTTATTCGTAACATGTTCAACAATTTTCATAGGTATTTTAAATGGAATTACTGAGCTGGTGGCGCCTCATTACTACCTTAGCAGTGGTAGTAGTATTCCCAAATAGGATTCAAATGGAGATCTCTCCATGATAAAATAAAGCAGCAAGCAGAAATAAAAACAACACTTACAGTAAAAGGTTCCCTTACCAATTCCACTTACCAATAGCACTTCACTCCCCGGCAACGGCGCCAGAAAATAGTCTTGATGACCCACAAGTATAGGGGGTGTATCGTAGTACTTTCGATAAATAAGAGTGTCGAACCCAACGAGGAGCAGAAGGTGTTGACAAGTAGTTTCGGTCAAGGTTTCACTGTAAACACTAGCAGACAAGTTTTTAGGGGTTTTTGATATAGCAGATAAATAAAATACAAGTAAATAAAAGACAGTAATAATAATTGCAGCAAGTGGCCCAATCCTTTTTAGAGCAAAGGATAAGCCGGTTGGTTTACTTATGATGGCAAAATGTTCTTGAGGACACATGGGAATTTAGTCAAGTGCTTTCGCTTCATACTGTTGATTAATCTTTATTGTTTTGATAAGTGTTGTGTGGGTGAACCTATGCTAATGCACCGCCCTTACTAGGACTAATACATACTTATGATTATACCCCTTGTAAGCATCCGCAACTACAAGAAAGTAATTAAGATAAATCTAACCACACCTTAAACTCTGAGATCCTACGCTCCCTCGTGCACCGGTTTACTAACGGGGGTTTAGGTTTCTGTCACTCCGGCAACCCCATAATTAGTAGCCAACTACACAATGCATTCCCCTAGGCCCATAAAGGTGAAGTGTCATGTAGTCGACGTTCACATGACACCACTAGAAGAATAACACCACAACTTAAATATCAAACCATTAAATATTACTCAACATAATTCCACTACTAGCAACAAGACTTTCCCATGTCCTCAAGAACTAAACGAACTACTCACAAGACATCATATGGATCATGATCAGAGGTGATATAATGATGAACAACAATCTGGACATAAACTTTAATTCACCGATAAAACTCAATAGCATCAACCACAAGGAGTAATTAACACCGGGAGAGTTCCCCCTATGAACTAGACAAAGTATAACCCTAGATGTTACAGCGGAACGAAGTGGAGCGGTGGATATGATGGTGTCGGCGGTGGAGATGATGGTGATGATGATCCCGATGAAGTCCAGCGTGATGGCGATGACGATGGCGACGATTTCCCCCCTCCAGGAGGAAATTTCCCCGGTAGATTTCTCCCTGCCGGAGAGCTTTTTCTCTCTCTGTCGTTTCCGTCCCGTGGAGGCGGCGGAATATTTCCTCGGGCTCTCTCCTCGAAGATTAGGGTTGAGGGGGTGATGTACGCGAAGGAGGAGCGCCAGAGGTGGGCCAGGGGCTCCACACAAGGCCATGGCGCAGCCAAGGTGGGGCCGCGGCGATGGTGCGTGTGGGCCCCTCGTGGCCCATCTCGACCTCCCCTTTTGGCTGCCTCCGCCTTCTGATAAAATAGGAACTTCTGTATATTTTTCGTGATTTGTAGAACTACAGAAATATAGTGTCTTGACGGTGCTTTTTCCAGCCAAAATATGACTCCGGCAGTTAATTCTCCAATAATCATCAAACATGCAAAATAAGATAAAATAACATAAGTGACATATCTTAATATGAAATATATCAATGAATAACATTAAATTATGATATAAAATAGTGATGCAAAATGGATGTATCACCCCTCTAGTGCCTGCACTCAGCGCCGCGTCGCCGGAGCTCGTCGCCATCCGCCTGCCTTGACTGGGGTCGACGGGGACGTGGACGGGCGCGGTGGCGCCGTCGCCCAGGAGGAGGATGTGGGCGAGGAGGTAACGTTTGCGGCGGACATGCGAAGGCGGGGGAGGCTGCTCATCGAAACTGGCTTGCGACGACGGAGCCATGAGGGCGGCACCGCCGGTGCGGATGCTGCGGGACCTGCAGCTGCTCGTCGAGGCCGGCTTGCTTCGCCTGTTCGTCCATGGCGCTGGCGGCCATCTCCAGCTCCATTTTCTCGTTCATGGCACTGGCGACGTCGAGAACCGGAGGAGACGCTCTGCTGCGCTGGCTGCTCATTGCGCTCGGCGGTGGCCGAGGCAGTGCGCGATGGAATCGAACGTGCGTGCACAGGATAAGATGGAGCGAGAGGATTATTCTTTTTTTTAGATGGAAAGCGAGAGGATTAGATGGGATGTGTTTTGACCAATCAGAAACAGAGACACGGATCCCACGGATCCTGTGCTTTCTCTGAGAAGCTGGGAGTCGTTGGATCTTGCAGATCAACGGCACAGAGTTGTTATCCGCGTGGAACTCTCCTGACCAATCAGAACGCGTAGTTTCTTTGCCCTCTGCATACACACGGCAAAGATTTTTTTTGGTCTTTTGTTTTTCTTTTCTAATTTTTATTGTCTTTGATTATTGAGCAGTGACTATTACCGAGGATATCAGACACACGGCAAAGTTTCTTTTCAAATTATTTTTATAAATATCATTTTCCTTTTTCTAAGTGAAAAAATTGACGTTTTTTGTGAACCAAGTACAAAAAATATGGTGCAAAATGGCACCCATCTAAATATCACAAAGAGTAGTCCACATTTGATGGATAATCCCCAAGTATTAGGAATTTTCTTGATTTCTATCTAATTTCGTCTAGTTAAATGAGTTTATGCTGATTTTCCGAAATTAATACAAATTTGAACTACAAGTAGTGTTTGATAGTTTGGTCTAATTTTTTTAAAATCATTTTAAGGTAAACAACCAGTGGTTATATCACAGAAACATCAATAGTTTTATAGAATTTGACCTGTTTCGATGAATAGTCATGGTGGCCATTTTGACCGTTTTTCGAAAAAAATCAAATAAAGTAAAAAAACCTCAAAAAAAGATATCTTCTGGCATGGAGTCCTTTTATGTGTACTAGTTGCTATGAAAAATGATAAACTTGATTTTGGACAAATTGTTCAAAAAAATTCTTCTCAAAAAGGTCTATCATGTATAAACATATATAAGTTTCAAGCCAAATGACCAAGTTGTGGCAATTCCCACAATATAGTTTGTGATAAAGTTCTCATATTTAACAAATAGGTGTATCTTTGTATAGGAAGCGATGGTTCTGAAGTGAGTTTTCAAATTATTTTATAAATATCAATTTTCTTTTTCTAAGTGTCAATAATGACTTTTTGCCAACTTACCACTGGCGACGACCTACCATGTCCGCCAGCGGTAGATACCCCTGGCGGACGGACTACCATGCCCGCCAGCAGTAAGTTCCTGCTTTCTGGGCCCAGCGGGCTAACTACCGCTGGCGGGCGTGCCATACGCACGCCCGCCAGCGGTAGTTAGCCACGCCTGCTCGGTTCTGCGTGACACTACCGCTGGCGTGCGAGCATGGCCGTCCGCCAGCGGTAGTGTGGTGGCTATAAGCATATTCCTACTAGTGTATCCACTGATGTTAGAAACACTTACCGGCATCCCGAGACATCTCGTGTCCGCTCATAATTCTCTCAAAGGATTTCAGCCTGATACCGACATTATATGACTCTCATGATAACTTCACCGGAACACCTTCAATTCACATCGAAGTTGTTCCTGTGATATCGGAATGATTCTGACCACTTCTCATAACCATAACTACAAAATACTCTCAATAAAAGATTGACACGGCTTAAGTGTGTGATCCGGAAGGTTCGGTAACGCACATACATGCCCAGAGTACTTAACGGACAATAGCCAACATCGGGACCATGGACGTCCATAATGACTCCTGTGCATTCACGAATAAACGATGGGATCCTTTGTGTTTCTCATTACGATAATCCCCTTAGCTACACGATATCAATGATATCACAAGGCGAGATAATGTGCACTGTGTGATCAAACCATTCGACCACTACACATATAAAACTCACCAATATCATTCCCTTTTTCTCATTCGTGGTAGGTCTCAGTTTTTCGAACATTACTAATATTTTATCTTATTATTGTCGTTCTCGACAAACTCTAGATCTTGCCTAAAACGTATTTTCTGTCACTTATGCCATCTTATTGTGACATTGCGAAATTTACTAACAAAAATAGGTAATACACTAACTAGTATCGGTTCCAACTTTGAACAAGTATCTTGGAAATTCACTTTGGTGAAATTATGAAAAATAATAAATTGATAAAATTGAAATTTCAACAAAATATCCCTACAAAATAAGAAGGTAATTTCTTTGAAACCCGGGCATGCATCGAGATCCGCAGAGCAGCAACTAGCAGTAGATATACACTTATACAATATTTTTGGGAATGAATACACAATGACCATATTATCCATTTCGTTTATATTTCAATTTGGGTCTTGACTATTAAAACTTGGTTGTAATCTTTGAGCAGTTTTTGTATTCAATTTGGGTCACTTGGCTACTTATCATCTTGTTGTTATTCTAATCACTCTGTTACTCCATAAATTTAGAAGAAAATATCTCTTCTAAGCTTCATATTGCTTGGGTCAACAGTCAAGTCGCAATTTCCATGTTTTTTTCGAGTAAAAAGAACCCTAAAAGGCCAATTTCAATTGAAATTGGTGTGTCCATATTCCATACAAGGATCGATCCGTTTTTACATGCAACGTTGCAATTTCCACGTGCATCTATTACATCTGTCACATGAAATCCTTTGTGTCCATGGGCATGTCGAACAGTCCAGGAAGATGTACGTTGGTAATCCTGCTCCTGCTGGTGAGCCCACGCGGCTTCTTCCTCGCCTTCTTCGGCTTCAGAACGCGGCCATGGATCTGCGCGGCTGCACGTCGTTTGGTCGTGTCAGTCATCGGTTTCTCACCGGTCCTCCGGAGCTCCTTCTCGATGTCCAGCATCTCCTTGGGCAGCTTGATCTCGTGGAACAGCGCCTTGAGCTCGGCGTCATGTTGCATCCTCGACCTCGGGTCGTCCGGGTACACGATATCTTGCTCGCCCGACAGCCAGCGGATGTCACGTGAGGATTTCAGAGCCTGAAAGAAAAAGAAAACACGAGAAAATTTAGCATTATAGATCAAAACCAAGAACTTATCTTCCATCAGCCTGAACCATGGAACAACTTGGTCACACCTGCAGATCGTCTAGTACGGATGGATAGGCATCCTCCAGCTCGGGAACTGGAATGCCGTCGAGGAAGCTTCTGATGAGAGATAGCACTTGGTCTTTCCCCTTCACGTCGTTCTTGGGCTGCACGTTTGCGTTGGTTCATCGATCGATCGGCATGGCTAGCTAAAAAGCAAACACATGTACTTGATCCGACGAACCAATGCATACCTTGTAAGAGAAGAACCTCCCGTCAAAGCGCACTTTGGGTTGTTCCTCAGGCTCTCGAACACGGCCCTGTTGCGTTCGATGTCGACGTACGTCGACTCGTTGATCTGCTTCGCCGTCAGAGCTATCCTCGTCTGCAAGTTCAGAAAAACACGTCGACGTCAGCTTACTTCCCAAAAAAATATGTTCCACCCAAGAAGAAAGAAAATCTTCAGGCCGACGAAAGCCTGAAATTTTTCCGTCTGATCCTATCAAGCAGACAAGGTTAAATTACCTTGTAAAGCAGCTCGATCACGTCCTTGATCTGCGACCCGACGGCGGAGGTCCTGACTGCGTGCATCTTCTGCAGCCTCCCTGTGTCATCGGAGAACCTGACCGCCGGCGCGGCCGGTCTCGCCAGCGGCCATGGAGCAGCAGCAGGCTGCAGCTGGGGCTTGGTTGCGGCGGCGTATGATGGGGTTTTGGCCGCGGCGATGGTGGAGAGGCTCGCGTGGCACCTCTCCTGCTGCAGCTTGAACTTGTTGAGCCTCTGGTTCAGATCCATCTGAACGGGGAGGTTGTTTAACTATTAAACCAACCTCCGGCGAACTGGATTTGCGCGGGGTGAGATGAATCAAGCAACGGAGGGGAAGAATTGAAGATCTGCCAGTTTAATTACTTTTGGGGCTGAGTATTGGTGCAGCTAGGGTTTCGTTTTGATCTGCGGCGAAAAATTGCTCCATGGAACCGGGGGGGCCGTGGTATATATGGACGACGAAGGTCGGCACGCACCGGACCTATCTCTATCTCCTGGTCGGTGTCGGACTCGGATTCGCAGGCCCTGGCTGAGTTAATTGGGCTTGCGCGCTTCGGGCCCATCGGCCATCTTCGTCAACTTTCTGCAAGTCCAGGATAAACTTGGAGAGTTCACAAATTCGCTGAAAACAAACTAGCCTCCAACTGATACGTTTTCAACTAGTACTATCATTTTTCGGGTTTTACTAAATGTCAGAGAAATTCCTAAGATAACCCGAGTTCTCCCAACTTCTAACAAAAAAATAACTTAGATAAGCTTCAACTAACTTCAAGCGATTTCTTCCCTAAAAACAAATCAGACTTTCTTCCAAATTCAAACTAAATGACATTCAGGTTCCAACAAAATAATGTTACATCTCCAACTTCGAACAAAAGCTAAGCCAAGTTTTTCAAGTATGGAAACTTTCACCTAAATTCAGGCAGCTTATTCCTAAGAAAATCACAACTTTCAGCTCAGTTCAAACTAGTCGAAGTTCAGTATCAAAAGCTCAACGGAATTCTCAGCTATACACACATCTAGTTCCGATAGACAAAACAAAAAGGCAGTCCCCTCCCGGAAAACTGTCTTGCCACCATGAACAATGACAGACTGCTTCTTCTTGCTTCACCAAGCTCAAGAATATATGTATATGAACACAAACTGCAAACACACATCTTGGATTGAAGCAAGTACTATCTACCACATGCACCATAGCTCAAAAATCAGAACGCTCCAACAACTAGCTTCTGCGAATCTATGATAGTAAGTATCATGTACCTTCATCTTCATGTCCTGGATGTGTTTGTTGGCCTGTGTTTACACATACAACTGCCTTCAGCTTAGATAACATAATCCTGGCAGCAGATCTACACAGGTTGAATCCATGCACGCATTCATAAGACAAAAGCACAGTTGGCAGTGAAGCAATCCATAATATTATGATCATATTGTTCAACTTCGACAAAACAAGATAATATACTACCAGTAACCAGAGATACACGGCTGTTAAGAACAGCCAGATAGAATATAGTCTCAGAATTCATCTACCAAATGGTAGTTTGACAACTGAACGGCATGTAGCAGAGACTCATTACTTCAGCTCGATGTAGACTGGAGAATCCTGAGGAGACCACATGGCGTCTGAGACGAACAGCGATGCTCCCGCCTGGTAAGGCCTCGTCAGACATCCGACGCTCTGCGCCTCGCCGGACAGACAGAGGATGCCCGTCCGAGTGTACACCTGTATCTTGTACTTAAAATCTTCCCTCCCGACCGGCTCACTGGGGAGGTGGATCACCGACAGGGCGCACCCTGTCGACACGCTCCGGTCGACAACCAGCAGGAACACCGCCCCATTATTGCTGACAAAGCGTGCCGGCTCCCCATCGCGCATCTTCAGGGGGCAGAGGTTTCCAGCCATGACGTTGGTGTACTGGACCGTAGGGTGCTGCAGGTGGATGTGGTCACGGAGGTACCGGCGGGCGTAGGGGGGCAGCCGGCGATGGGGCAGTAGCATGGGGCGTGGATGCAGGACTCTTCATGCGCCGCCTTCTTTGTGAACTGGATCATGTCGGTGCAGCCGTGCTCCTTGAACGAGCAGGGCATGGTCATGCCACCGAGGATGCGCTCCATGGCATAGCTGCGGAAGTCGCTGAGCTCTCCACACAAGCTGCATTCGTAGTCCAAATCTTTGCAGCACCCAAAGCATGTGATATGGCCCTGGGTGCACTGCAGACGAAAAGAGAAAAACAAAAGCACACTTAGTGTTACTGAAACAAGAACAGGAGTGCACAAGCACCATGCACCATTGGGTTTACCACTGCTGATAGATGTGTGAAATACTATCTAACGTGATTTAGGCGCAACCCGTAGCAACTTCGTGCATGTAAAGTACATCTACCAATTGATAATGGACCTCCTAAACTTCAACCAAAACTCCGCTACCTCACATATATATAACTTTCACACTAATAACAGTTTGTTGAATCTGGGCCCACTCAGTGATCCAGAGAGTTGATACTGCATAGGCCAAGATTTACAATTCATCATAGATGTTGGTCAAGCCACAGGAGATAATACATACCCCCAATGGGCTAGATAACATCAAGGACAATGAAATGAGTTGTTACCAATATGTCTACATCTTAATGTATTATGTTTTCTAATAACATTCAACCAGTTCTAAAGAAATCAGAAGAAAATAATCAAAAATCTAGGAGTAGCATCCTGACCAAAACATCAGATTTGTTACAAGTGAACTATCAGAAATAATACAGCAACACCAACATATAAAACATCGATTAGTGGCAATACTGAGTGAAACCCAGCCGCGAGATTTGTGGGCGTGTGAAAAAATAAAACATAAAGTGTCAATAAGTCATGGCACAAAACTAAATTGCAAACTATATGTACCTAGTAAAACAGAGTAAATATTCGACAAGTGGATATTATTTCGTCAGCAACAGTTATATATACCTCGAAAAGAGGTGGAACCAATGATTTGCAACAAACAGAGCCTTCCAGCAGCTTGAGGTCTAAGGTGACAGTGATCTTCTTAGCCTTCTTCGCGGCGCTGCTCCCGGCCGGCCCGAACCTTTCCGTACGAGGCTTCTGTAGATAGCACCCAGCAAAATACAAAGTTATTGATCAACACAAGACTAAGCTATAGCGCAACCAAGCAGAAAAGGAAAGCATGTATGGTCGATGTTTCAGAGATTCCATGGCCCTCCAGAAGTCCAGATCAATATCTGATACAGGACACCGCCAAAATGTTCCCAGCAAAATGCAAAGTTATTGCCGAACACAAGAGATTGCAATGTCGACGAAGCAGAAAAACACGGATCGATCTTTCAGAGATTTCAAGGCTCTCTAGATGTTCAGATTTTGATATAGGAAATTACTAAAATGTTCAATTAGCAAGCCAAGATTTGACCAGACCCATAGAAATCAGCATTCCCGCGACCCTGTTATGCGAAGACAAGGGCTTAACTCGATTTTCACTAAAACCTAACTAAACCTCCGGCAACGCCTACACCAACGGCGGACGGCGATACCACTAATGCCTCCAACTATCCGGCGCCACCGCCTGGACAACCCCGGTGAACCCGTCGCCGGCGTCCCGAAAGCAAGCCGCGCATTCACCATACACGACCGGTCTTATAATACTCCACGGAATAAGCTAGTGCCAGATCTGAAGTCCTGATACAACCCACGAACCCCATTCTACTCCGCACGCAGTGGATCGTGGCGGCGGTGCTGGAAGATAAACTGCACGCGGATCAGAGGAAGAAATGCGTGGGATATTCACCCTGATCATGGTGGATGATCGATCTCCCAGCCGGTTCTTCTGAATCCGAATCCCGTCGAGGTCTGTGCGGTAAAAATGGCATGTGTCCGTACTCCGCTGGCCGTAAACTTCTTATACTACTTGTGGAGTACTATATTATGACTCAAAAGATAATTTGGCAGTCTTATTGAAAAAATAAATATATCTCTTGGTTTTCCTAGCAGAAAAGATATCAATTGTATTAGTCTATTGATTCGCGGGTTCTAAAGTGGGACCAACTTAGCTGTGGCCTGTAGGATCTTTTCATTAATTCCCCATGTGCAAAAGTAGAAAGTAGTCAAAGTGAATTTTAATTCGCTCTTTTAGAGTATCTCCAACCGGATTTGGCTATTTTGGCCCTAAATATTGGTGGAAAGGTACAGACGTTTTCATCGATAACACCGGCCAACCCCAAAAGTTTTGGTCTTGCACCAGTAAGTTAGTCACCCCCTCCAATTACACCACTTAAATCCATTCGGTAGATCATAATCAACAACACACAAAATAGGCAACACAAAGGATAGCAAAATTCGTCAGACAATTTTCAACGCGTGGATCAGCGCACGCTCCCTGAGGACGGCCAAGGAGGTGTTACAATAGGGTCTCGCGAGTTTATAGATACGCTCAGCCAAGGAGGTTTTATGTGTAGGGTTTAAACTATGAAGGCGACGTAATGGTGTCGCGCCGGGTTTATGACAGCTTGATCTTCAGGGTAGATGTCTTCTGGTATATATATAGTCTTTTGTACATGTTTCTCCTTGTACTTAGAGTTTCCTCTTTAACTTGTAGGACAAATTTCATCTCATAACCTTCCTTCAATGTAGTCTGTAGCAAGGGTATATTCCGAAAGTTTTCGTGCAGCCGGACAGGTCAGGTAGGTTGGAACTTCTTGAGGAGGACCGCCCGACATGGTGTGCCTTGAACATCCTGGGCTAGAAGTGGTGAAGGTAAATAGAACACTTTTCTTTGACATCGTGCTTGCGGTTTGACATGGGAGATGGAGCATGTTCACCCCATAGAGTCTGACTCTAAGGAGAAATCGCCGACGAACCCTAGTGGTCAGGCCTGACCAAATCCATTAATGACTCCAAGCAACCTCGTCTATGATGATCTTGTTCATTGGTAGACGTTGGAGGGGAATAGGTCGATTCGCCACCACCATCGGTTGGCGCCCGGAAGTGTCTTGAATTATGGCGGAGGAAGGAGGAAGAAGATAGTACCCGATGCTATTTCAATGGTGAGAGCATAATCAGATCCAATTATAATGATTTCGACTCCGAGTAGGACTAGTTTGTTGTATGACCAGCGGCTTAGTTTTGTTTGAACAATGCTCGGTTGAAAGATGTAGTATTTGTATTATGCTTAATTATGTTGGGTTTCAGCTATGTTTGTGAAACGATCGAAGAGGTCAACTAGACGGGGTGAATAGGCGATTATGAATTTTACTTTATTTTATTAATTTCAGGATAACTCAAATATAAGTTCTCTACATCTTGCAACTATGTGAGAATGCTATATGATGAGTATGATACAAGCTAGAATACAAGATGTACAGGTAAGCAATACTAGAAACAAGTAAGTTAAGGAGGTTTAGAGGTAACCATACAATGACACAGAGATTTATCCGAGAGTTCACTTCCCGAAGTAAGTGCATCCACGTTGGAGCAGCGTGGAGTCACAAGGATTCCCAAATCGCCATCATTGGCACACTATAATATCCTTCATCCCCCCCCCCCCCCCCCCCCCCCCCCCAACGAGGAGTGTCACGAACCACTATGTGATGTCCTTGAAGGCGGCAACCAAACCTTTACAAACATGGTTGGGACATGACTCCATTTAATTGGAGACTCCCAACAAGATCCCAGAGGCTCTCAAAACTTCGGGGACGACCATCTCGTCTAAGAGTTCAATGAACCCAAGAGAAACAAGTTCCAAAATGGAATGAAGAGTAAAATCAAATTCTTTCGGTGGAAGCGTAGATCTAGATCTTCTTACCCTAACCCTACAAGGGCATGAGGTTTGGTAGGCTAGGATGAGAGATCTAGGCAAGCGAAGCTAATCGACAATAGAGGAGATAGGAAGTCCAGTCGTAGACAACTCTTGGGAAGAACAAGGCTTTATATATGTCCCATAAAAACTAATTGTTGTAGGAAACTTACCTTCAAGTCTCCGGCCTGGAGAAATATGTCGGCTGGGTGCATATTCATGGTGGATGATTGATCTCCCTTGGTTCTTCTGAATCCAAAACTCGTCGAACTCTATGCGATTGTTTTCCGCAGCAGCAGCTTTCAATGGAGAAAATGGTCTATGTGCGCACTCTGCTGGTCCTAAACGTTTTACTACTAGTAGAGTACTATACTTTGGTTGGAATGACAATTTTGGCAGTCTTATTAAATCTATTTTTGTTTTTTCTAGCAAGAAAGATTTTATTTGTACTAGTCTCTTGATTCGCGGGTTCTAAAGTGGGCCCAACTTAGTAGCGACCGGTGTCTAAAAGTAGCGACCGGTGTCTAAAAGTAGCGACCGGTGTCTAAAAGTAGAAAGTAATCAAGTGAATTTTAATTCGCCTTTTAGAGCATCTCCAACCTGATTTGGCTATTTTGACCCCTATATATCCGCGGACACGTCGACGTCTGGACGTGTCCTTCGATGGCAACCCGTCCACCTCTAAATCTATTCAGTAGATCGTCATCAACATCACACAACATATGAAACACAAACGATAGAAAAAAAATTCATCGGACAATTTTGAATGCGGGGATGAGCGCACGCTCCCCGAGACGGCTTGTTGGACGAGCACTTCGATTAATCACCTCTAAGCGTAAGAGAGTTTCTTCTCGATGGAGCCGCCAACTTTATGATGCGAGGGGATGGACCCTCGTGAGTGTGTGTTGAAGGATGGTTTTCACGATCCAACAACAATCTAACTTCTGAGAGAACGAAAGATACTTTATTTGTTCGAAAGACGACATGGGTTAACATGGACGAATCAAAGATGATGTAGATGAAGATCTTCATACTCTATTCATGGAAGCTACAAGATCGATCGGGGTGTTACAAAAGGATCTCGCGAGTTTATAGATACGCTCGACAAGGAGGTTTTCTGCCTAGATTTAAATTTTGAAGGCGATGTAATGGCGTCGTGTCGGGCTTATGACAACTTGATCTTCAACGTAGAGGTCTTCTGGTATATATATAGTCTTTAGTAGGTGTTTATCTCCTTATATGTTAGTGTTTCCTCTTTGACTTGTACGTTAAGTTTCATCTCATGGCATTCCTTTAATGTAGTCCGTAGCGAGGGTATCACCCGAAAGTCCTCGTGCAGCACGACACGACACGTCACGTCAGAACTCCGGTTATACCCCGGACATGGCACCCGAGAGTCGCACCACTTGCGACACTCTTGGGTCCAAGTCTGGAGTATTTAGGTCAGAGTCTCCGGGGGTTGCGCATCGGAGTCTCCAGATTGACCACGCTGGAGTCTTCAGGCTGGTTTCCAACAACCACTAGACTTTTGGTGGTTCTCTCCACATTCCATAGGAAGGTTCAGGGTGCAAATATGGGTTTATGCATGTGAAAATATTTCCCCACGCCTGTGAAAGGGCATTCTCCGCCTAAGTGGTTTTGTATGTTTGTGAACAACATAAGTGAGATATTACCATGTGTTAAAGTACTTTAGGTAAATTTTAGGAAATCCACAAGATGGTGTAAAGGAGAAAAGACCGAAGATGGTGGCCCGCAGATTTAATATTTATTTGAGTCGTAGGGCAATCGTACTATCAAGAGTGGTTACTCAATGGAATGTTTGGGAATTATTTTACCTTCACATAACCATTTATACACACAGATACTTCCTATGAAAACATTGGAGGGATGAAAACCCAAATATCTAGCAGCTTTTGGAAACAGCCCGGAGACTCCGGGGTTGTCACGCCGGAGACTTTGGTGTGAAAACACAAGAGATCTAAACTCAGGGCAACCGGAGACTCCGCCCTCATTATTCCGAATATTGGCCAAGAGGTGCGCCAATTGGTGTGTGCCTCTGGTGCCCTATCCGGAGTATGGTCGGAGACTATCTGGAGACTTTGTGAAGTCTCGGGTCTTGCCGAAGATTCCGGACCCCTCGTGGGCTAGAGATTCCGCCAAGGCCAAAGACTCCGGTCTTCCAGACCGGAGACCCCGGTGTAAGTTTTCCTGCAATGTCTAGATTTTGGAGACACCTATATATTACTTTGTCTTTCTATGACTTGGGAGAGTTGACCTAGATCTACACTTTCAGCAAAGGAATTTGATGTTCTCCTCCATTTCATTGAGGAACTTGCTACTCTTGGGTTCATTGGAACCCTAAATGGAAGTGTTCGTCTCCCAGGCTTTGGGAGTGTTGGATATCTTGTTGTGAGCCTCAAGTTTAGTTGTGGAGTGACCTCAACCTTGTTTGTAAAGGTTTGGTTGCCTACCTCAAGGGCAATGTATAGTGGCTTGTGTCACTCCACATTGGTGAGGGCATGATGGTGATGCGTTGTGCCATTGAAGGCTATTTGGGGATCACTTGTGACTCCATACCGATCAAACGGAGAGTAACTTCCATTGGGTAGTGAACTTGGATAAATCTCCTCGTCTTTGTGTGGTTATTTCTTAACCTTCCTTTACTTACTTGTTGCTGGTATATCTTGTTTAGTATCTTTTTCTAGCTTGTATCTTGCTCATATAGGTTATTCACCTAATTACATAATCTGTAGAACTTATATTTGAGCAATCCCCTAAATTGATAAAAGAAAGAAAAATTGTACTCGCGTATTCACCCCCTCCCCCCTTCTCCTCTAGTCGAGCTATTTGGTCCCTGCAACCTTCCATCGAGCAAACCTTATTGATAGTTTGGATTCCTTATGACTCAATAAACAAAGAATCTAAGGACATCGTTTTTGATATTTTCTCCTTTTTGAGGGTTCGATCACCGTCTTGTAATTTTCATCGAATGTACCTTAAATAATTTAGCACACGGTAAGATCACATATGTTTGTAACAAACATCCAAAACCACTTAGGAAGGGAAATGCCCTTTCAATTTGTACTATAGTTTAATTATGTTGTTTAAATTTATGTGCAATGTTTCGAAAAAATATATGTCACGTGGGTCAAAATAAGGTGAAGGTGAACAAAGGGATAATTCTGATGTCCGTTTGGGGGTTCCATAAGGTGCACTGTTGGAGTTGCCCTTATGTGCTAATCAAAATATGTGTGGATCAATAAAACTGGCCCAAGTCAGCTGGAGGATTATATTAATTTCAGTAACATGCTTATAACTATTGTCTAAAGTAAAAAAATACTCAAGTTATTATAACTTTGTAAGTCACTCGAGTGACAAAGGAAGCCAAACGCTTCACCAATTGTGATAGGTGTTTAGTTTTAGTACGGAAAATAGCATACTCATGGAGTTGTCGAGTTCCGTATCGAACAGTTCAACATAGTGTAAACATAAGGCTAGAAATAAATACCTAAACAAGTAAAGATTACTTACCAATGATAAGTTATCCCTTCATCCACCTTATATAAGAACTTAAACCTTTGTTGAAACTCTCGTTGCCGTTACTACTATCGTAATCCCCTTCTCGTGTCGCCACCCCGTTATCCCACATGTTGAGTAGTCAAAGTATCCTTGTCAACGTCCCGATACCACAACACATCTTGTTGTCCCTAAAAACATTTATATTTCGTGAATAATTGGTTTGGGCTTTCCATCCATTAAATTGTCTTGTCCAAAATAACGAAACGATTAGATCTTTATACACTTATTGAGTGTCTAAGGAAGGCGAAGACGTCTTACCAACACAAAATATAGGGTATTGTTTCCTCTTACATTCGTTGATCCACATATCCATAGTCTCTTTCATGCGTATTTTAGGAGATGGGGTTTGGCATAAGTGAAAGCGGTGTGATGCTTCTCTTTATTCCCATGAAAACGAGACAGTAAGGCACTCTAAGTTTTCATTAGGGTGTTTGGAATATGAACGGAATGTGATACTTCATACTTTGAACCGAGTCAATCAAAGTATATGAGAATCAATCATATGACTGGATTCTGCCACAAGGATCCGACATTCTGAGCAGAGTTATGCACATGCCATTTTGCTCTACCAAGGGGAACGTGACGTGTTGATTATGCGTCATGTGCTGAGGTGAAGGGGCAAAGGAGGGACAGGGAAGAGACTCGTGACAAGAGAACATTTTATTTTTTTGAATAAGAGCCAGAAGATAACGAAGTGATGTTTTTTATATTTTTTTAAATAAAAACATGGACTTTATTACTGAACGATAAGTGGTAAATTTACAAAGTCCGGTGGGTCCACAAACCAGACATGGCATCCTACCCCTAGGTGCATACATCCTT
Source organism: Poa pratensis (assembly GCA_947311845.1). Classification (NCBI taxonomy): domain Eukaryota; kingdom Viridiplantae; phylum Streptophyta; class Magnoliopsida; order Poales; family Poaceae; genus Poa; species Poa pratensis. Next base: position 31,778,278 of record CAMZMU010000106.1, on the reverse strand, counting down.
TCGCCAAATCATGAGCTTCCCAATTCGCCTCCCTCGCTTCATGTCTGAACACCGCCACCTCTAGCTCCTTGCTTCTCGTATTTATTTCTGAGATCACCGTACCATACCTTCCTCGGCTGCCGGTCATGATATCATTCACCACCACTGAGCAATCTGATGCTATGATAGCTCTTCGAACATCAATATCTTTTGCTAGTGTTAAAGCTTCGCGACATGCTATGGCTTCCAATTGTTGAGAAATGATAATGAAGTGATGGACCAACCGGCTTCTCCGGCCGTACAGCGGCTCAGATGGGCCGGCCCATGAGTTAGTTCTGCCAATAGGCTTCCCTAAACGTTTTTTTTTTCAAAGTACACATGTTACTGCAAGTTGCGGCGCCCGCCTGGAACTGAGAGCGCAGGACCAGATCGGCGGCGATCTGCAGCCGGAGTCCGCCGCAGCCCCCGCTTCACTCCGGTGAACGGTAAGTGCCCGCTTTTCCCTGCCTACTTGCTACGATACACAGTGCACTGGAATCACATCCATTTACTACTGTAGTACTATGCCAGATTCTCCGCAGGAAATGGAACCTACTCACCCACTCCAAAGTCCAAACAGATCCTAAACAGCGCCAAGAGTGACCACTCCTACTCGCATCAGGTGATCAGCTTACTGCAGTCCTAGATCTACAAATCCTGGAATTTGTTTGTAACCATACAAATATTAGACTAGAGAAGAAAAACCAAATGGCACATGTGGTCGATCTACCACTGTTCAGGAGCAGTAAAAGAATGTGTAAGCATTGTATTAACCACAACAGCAAACAAACCCACAAGGCCAACAAAATTCCCCACCCTTCAATTCACCTTCTATTCTCAGTTCTGTAACGAGGCACCAAGAAAATTCCACCAGGTTCTATAAACATTCGTACGTGTCATCCAAACTGATCCCTACTAATAATTACACTGCCTACTAGCTCAGGTATCCCCCTACCGAAAGCTCCTGGCTTCCAACAATGCAGCAGTGAGCCCTTGAAGCCACATGACAGTCACCAAAAAATCCTTGAAAGAATAGGCCCGTCTTCTCACCTTGGCCCCGTGCCCGTAGCCCCAGCAGCAGCGAAAATGCTTCGCTCGTGGGCACAAAATGCTGGGGTTCAGGAGGGGGGCATGGAGAGCAGCAGCCACTCTGCAAAATGTTCTAGCTTAGCCACAGAAAGTGCAGCCTCGCGGTTCAGTGCTGCTATTGGGCGCATGAGCTGTTGCTTGACTTTGATTCCTCTAAGATCCTGTCCATGTATCTGCGGAGCTTCTCGGCCTGGGGACCGGGTCTCACGATGTTGACATTGCTCCACTGGGAGCACGGATCGGTGAACCACCTCTTTCTGCCCGTGCACCACGCGCCAGGAACAGGCCTATGACGCCATCGTCGGAGTATCTTCTCGTCTATCTTGTCCAGCAGATATTCTTTCTCCTGAAACTTCATGGCAAAGGGCACCCCGCTCTCCACAATCTCATTATAGTGCGTACTGTCTAGGAAGCGTGGTTCCATCTTAGGTGGATCGTCCCACGCCATGTACCTCAAATCATTGTTCACCGTGGAATTGCGGAAGTCCGAGTTGCATATGACTGAGTGGAAATACCCTTCCAGAGGCAGCATGACGTTTGTGAAGTACATGAGAAGAGTTCGAGGAGGTTCTCCCATCCAAAAATGCAGTACTCTATAAAGCGCCGGTTCAGAATGACCCACGGTGAACCTACCAGAAACGGAAATACATATAAGGCGGAAACTATCTGATACTGAAAGAAGGCAAACAAAGTGGAAGGGAAGACGAAATACCTGTGAAGAATTTGAAACCATCAGGAGTTGCCCGTTTCTCTGTGGCTTGAAAGAACTGGTTCCTCCCAGCCAGGTATATCCCAGCATCTACTATGACAGGTTGCACTCTCTGAGACCTGCAACATTATATTGGTGAAACTAATACCAGTGCAGCTAAATTCCTACTAAGTTCAGATAGTACATACTCTTTCCATCCAATGTCACTAGTGTGATCAATGAAGTTTAGATGCCTTGGCACAGAGGAGAAGACATGAATCAAGTCTGTAGCAAGGAACAAAATGAAAGACCATTAGTACCAGAAAAGTTAATAGAGCTTCATCAGTTGACAAATATTCACACATGCCAAGGTAAAGAGTATATGTCAAACTCAACAACTCCATGTTGATGATAAATAGTGTTTCTTGAAACCATATGTCCATTTCAGCAACAGAAATGAAACTAAACACAGATCAATAGTGTGGGTTCCTTAAGACTTAGTAGGAGAGAGACAAATATATTACGAGCTCCATGTAAGGGTGAGTGTAGACATTCTACTTACTGTATTAGGCAAAGATGACACAGTAAAATGTATTCATATATATATATATGAGATTTGTCATTTGTATATTAAAAGAAGCAAGTAAACTAACCCCAGAAAAATACAAAGCATGTTATGGCATATGGACAACTAAGAAACAAGCATATGAGTTGAAAGCAACAGCAGCACATCTCTTCTGTGTATCGGCGTGTAGTGAATTTATGAGATGATTTTTACTTTCAAGTGACTATGTTGCCTTTTTGCAGCAATTTAGTGAAGGCATGACAACTTTGGGAGAAGGCCCACACGAGGAGACTCGATTAAGTTGATGTCTCTTTTGTCCGATACATCAGAACATGTTTGCTTAAAATTTAAGGTTTCCTCACGCACAACTCATGGGTTTCTAGATCCAAGCGAACACACAAGATTCATTTCTTAAACTGGACAAAGAGTATGTTTTTCCTCATCTTTTTGTAGTTTCTGCATATATTTGACAAGATAAAGTGCATATATTAGAGATCTAAACTGTGCCAGGTTTTCCTTTCGGGCTTACTTAGGTACAACAGGGTTAACTTATCAAGCAAGAGTATGTGTAATTCTGCAGGTGACCTTGAAAAAATTAGAGGCCACACATGAACAAAACATTATCCAGAAAGCAGAGCTGATAGCACGCCAGTGGGAGATAAGATGAATTCATCATGATAAATCTACAGATGAGGCTACTAGTACTACAACTGGCTAACCAATTTTCAACAAAAATCCCCTTATCTGCAAGAAATAAATGCTGCTAGGTGTTGTCAGTTAGCATTTGGCCATATGTTTCGCCCAATATTGGTAACTGCTTTATGAAGGAAACAAAGCTACAGCTAGAGTTTCATAGTTCATGCCTGACAATATTGAGGAGCTTCGATGTGAAGAGAATAACCAAAATAGGTAATTCTGTGGGTATTTCAGTGGGTTTGAGCTTGACAGCTAGATGTTGGCAATTAGCTTTTGGTCATATATTTCGTCTAAAATGTGTGATTGTTACATGTCGGAAACAAAGTTACAACTAGAGTTGCATAGCTCATGGCTGGCAAGATTGAGGAGTCTCGATATGAAGAGAAGAAGCGGAATAGGTAATTCTGCGGGTATTTCAGTGGGTTTGAGCTTGACAGCAGGGGAAGGAACACAACAACTGAAGAAAACAAGATACCGCCGAACTATAGTATATTGTGGCACTACTATATTTCTGTCAAGGGCAGCTTTCGTACCAGTGCCTAAGAAACTTTGTAAACAACTACTACAAATAAATGTTCTCGCAAGTCAACTAAACCTAACAGCAGCAGCAGCAGCAGGTACAAGTATGCATCTAACTGCACAATGTGACAGCAGATATTAAGCAGCACTCAAGACAAACCAACATCAGAAGAGAACACAAATTCCAATTCTCGGGGCTACAGCAACAGCTGAAAGGAACTGCCAAAAAATGTCCCCCTGCAGCTAGCTTGAGAACAATTGAAGAAAGAAACAGTTCCTTCCGGGGAGGGCCAAATAAGGCATGGGATGATTTGTGCTAGATCCGAAAGAGACAGTGCAGAGAACAGGAACAAACTGGGCTAGATAGATTGAGGGGGGAACGCTGTGGCGAATCTCACCGTCCTGGGTGACGAGGGGTAATCGGCGGCGTGGAGCGTGACGAACCAGTCCCACTCGGCGTCGAGCCGTAGCAGCGCGGCGGCTGCCCGAAGAGTTGCCGCGAGGCCGGAGGAGCCCATGGGGTGCCGGCGGCGGGTCGTCCGACGACGTCGACGTTCCCGAACGCGGCCGCGGCGGGGGCTGCGCGGGCGACGGCGGCGGCGAGCTCGCGCGCTCGGAGGCGGGCGCGTCGGCGGAGAGGTGGAGCAGGTACTGGTTCCTGGGGTGGTAGACGGCGAGGAGCAGGCGCAGGAGCCTCCTGCCGTCGCCGCGGCCCCCCGAGAGGAGGTAGGCGAAGGAGGGCGGGGCCGCGGCCCCGCGGCGCACGTAGGAGGGCGGCGGGAGGCGCGCGAAGAGCGCGGAGGAGGCGGAGAAGCCCGAGAGCGCGGAGAGGAAGAGCATGAGCGAGACGAAGGAGACGGAGACCAGCGGCAGCAGCCACTTGTCGGCGGCCCCCATCGCTCGCTCGCGCGCAGGCAGGATCGAGCAAGCGGCCGCGCCGAGCAGGAGAGACGCTCGCGCGCGCGCGCTATGCAGCAGCTGCGGAGCTGGAGCGAGCAGGAGGATCGAGCTACCTGGCTACGCACAGGAGCAGGCAGGCGCGTCAACGCCGGCGCAGCATCCGGCGCTGGGACACCGGCGAGGGCCGCGGGGGCGGGGTGGTGGCGCGTGGATTGCTAGGGTTTGGTGGCGAGATCGCATCGGGGGAAGGAATGGCGAGATCGGCAGCAGCTCGATCTCGTCGTGTACGTTTCTCTGTCTCGTCTATCTCACCTCACGGAGAGAGAGAGAGGGGAAGAGAGGAGGGAGAGATCGTGAGGCGCCTGTCGCTTTGTACCAGCCGCGAACCAGGGGGACACCGTGGCAACGGGCCTAGTATCGATGACAAGTGGTCCCAAATATGTGGGTCCCTTATGTCAGTGGCATGTGGCGGCTAGGTGTGGGGTGACTGGGGTGGCCTGGCTCATGGGTGGGCCCCGCTGCTCAGAGGGAGCGGGGAGTTGTCGGATGGGTCAAACAAACGGCGCTTGCTTCGCTTCTCCCACCTCAGCCTGACTGACTTGTTGGCCATGGGTGTCAGCACGTTGCCGCTACCGCGCGGTAAAGAATCGGAGGTTGGGTAGGTGGGACGTGGCCACGCGTGTCAGTGACTGATTCAGGGTGACTATCCTTGCGGGGCCGGGTGTCAGTCAGTGAGATGGTGGTTAAGCTGCTAAGCTAGTGTTTCTCCCCCGCGCGCGCGTGATTATTAACGCACGCCTTTGCTTGGTTAGTGTAACTAACACGCCTTCGTGCTGCTAGTGTCAGCTGCGATCTCTATCGTCCTCTCGTTTATTCTTCTTCTTTTCTGCAAGGTCTCCGTCAGTTGCTCCGATCAGCAGCCTGACACATCTAATTAGCTAAAACGACTCTCACCAACCATTTTCATACTACTATGAGGCTATGAGCGGATGATCGTTAGGCCGGGCTTTAAACCTGATACTGAGAACCCAAACCCAAACCCGAAAAAGCCAAGAAGCTATATCGGGTAACAGTTGTGAAACCCCGAATTTTGTCAGAAACCAGGCGTACCTAGGTACAAGCAAAGGGTCCATATGACACCTGCTTCAAATGAATTTCCTTGGTATAGTTCAGGAATTTATATCTTGTCGGGGGGTTGCCCCCGGGTAGGGCAAAGAGGTAGTGTTGAGAGCTATGAAGTGGAAAGGAAGGTCAATCCGGGTCTTACAAACCGGATCACTCAAACCGGATCACTCGGACCGGATCATGTTTAAATGCAGGGAGAGACCAAGAGGCATCAGACAAAGTCTAGCCGGATCAGAGGAAGAGATCCGGCTCGACTAGCCGGGTTGCCTAGGAGAGATCCGGCTCAGCTAGCCGGGTTGCCTGGAAGAGATCCGGCTCAGCTAGCCGGGTTGCCTGGAAGAACCCGGCTTACCAGCAATGTCGGACAATGCACAAGGGCCGAGTAATGTCAGTAAGTTCACGGGTCCTGCAGGCCTCCTGCCCGAGGCTCAGAAGACACGGGATTCCTGGGAGCGCAGCAACCTAGGAGCTGACTCGGCCAATTCGGGAAAGGGACTATGACCTAGACCCGGTGGGCTACACCTGCCATTGCCCGAAGTGGCAAGATAGGCCTGCTAGGGCCTGACAGCCAGGTCAAGACACGGGATTCCTGGGAGCGCAGCAACCTAGGAGCTGACTCGGCCAATTCGGGAAAGAGGATGTGACCTAGACCCGGTGGGCTACACCTGCCATTGCCCGAAGCAAGATAGGCCTGCTAGGCCTGACAGTCCGGCCGTTGGATTGACAGGGGGCAGAGGCTTGTCCTTTTCCTCTTGGCAGTGCCATTATCTCATGGAGCCAGGGGCAAAGAAGTAACTCGGCAAGCCTTTATATACAGCACCACCACCTCCTGTGTGGGGACGAACCCGAGAGCTCATTTTCCCCCCTTGGTAGCTTCTTCTTCATCGTGAGCTCTCACCATTGTTGCTTCATACAGCTCGAGGAGCGCTTTGTACTTGTCACTATTGAGATATAAAGAGACTAGGCTAGTGCTGCAGTAGGGGTGTTACCTCCACAAGAGGGCCCCGAAGCAGGGTACATCGTGGTGTGCTTTGTGTTTTTGGTTTCTTGGTTTCTTGTTCATGTTCTTGCGGTTTCTTGTGTGTTCTTGCTTGTGCACTTCTTGAGTGCATAAACCCTCCCCGGTTCCCCCAACGCACTTTCGGCCCCATCTTAGCCATACCTATGGCATCTGCCGTGATCCCACCACGACAGTTGGCGCCCACCGTGGGGCAGATTGAGGCGTTGGAGGGAGTTTACATCCGGACGGGCTCAGGCGAGCGTGTTCTTTCTGGGCTTGTCGCCAAGATCGGCGAGTTCACCTTCGTCAGCGACAATGCAGGGTGTTTCGCCGGCAAGCCCTTCCCCGAGCATGGCTTCCTGATGATGCTTGGTAGCTTCGTCACCTACGTTGCTGTCGAGGCTGTTCGCGAGTACCCGGCGCAGGTGCTCGTGGCCAAGGACCCTCCTTCTTTCCGCGCAGCTCTCGGACGGCGTAGCGCTCGCCCCGGGAGTAGCGTGGAAGTGATGATGACCGGAGCAAGTGCTGGAGCTGGCAAAGGAGATGCCGGCAATAGCATACCCGAGGAGCTGATCACGCCAACCGATCCGGTTGACAAGCCGACTCGGACGGCAAAGTTCCCAAAGGAGAAACCAGATCCGGTTGGTCCACTTGGCATGTCAAGTAGGGAGGCTCCCTTAGAGGATGTCCTGGAAAAGTTAGCTCGGCCAGTGGCACCTGGGGCAAATGTAGAGCTTACTATAGCTCAGTTAGAGGCAGAGCGCCTGAGGTTGCAAAGAGAAGCCCGGTTAGTGGTGGAGTCTAGGCAAGCATTTGATAGAGACATGAGAGAATATAATGCTGCCAATGGTATCACCGATGGTTTCACTCCGGTAGTGCCTCACCCACGCAAGAGAGCAGATTTGCGCAACAGGGGTAAGGACCTCAATGATGAGTTAGCTAGAGCTGCAAGGTCAAGCTCGAGTAAGGCTACTAGTCATAGATCGGGTACAGGCAAGCCGGTGTATAGCTCCCCGGCCAAAAATCTTAGGGCTGCAGCGGCAGCGCGAGCCGAGTTGACCACTTTAACCGGGGATGCTTGGCGCAAGCAGGCAGAAAGAGTCAATGAGCTGGTTGATGTGTGTAACCGGCAGAATGAGGCTTTCCGGAAAGCTAATCCGGACGCTGGTGGTTCTCGAGTGGTAGTGTCGGCTAAGGCTGTTAGCCAGAGATCCAAGGGGCAAGCGTCATCTCCGCATGTCGGAGCTGACCGGGCCCAGAGCGTGAATTCGGGCAAGAGCAAACAGCTGCAGGCCTATGATGCCGAGTATGCCGGCAAGCAGCTAGCGGCACAAGGAAGAGGTGGCCAGAGCAGAAACAATGGCGGTCAAGGCAATCCGGGAGCCGGAAGGGGTAATTCGGCTGGCCGAGGTCAACCACCTCGCCCTCCTGGGCAGAATCAACCCCGGCAGGAGCAGCAAGTGATGGTGCAAGCGCAGCAGCAAGGTGGTGGCCAGGCGGGCTACCACTATGATGATGGTAATTCGGCTATGGCGCGAGCCGGATACCAAACGTATGATAATGCACTTGCGTCCAGGCTGGGACCTCGGACATTGGCTCCGGATGATCAGCGTCTCAGGTTGGATAGGATTTACCAGTCCGAGAGGCTGGAAGAGCAAGGCCCACCAGGTCCTCCTGCTTTGGGCCTAGGATCATGAACGAGCCGAATGTGCCGTTGTTTCAGCTTGGCCGAATCACAAAGCCGTATAACGGCAGCACTAAGCCGCAGGATTGGCTGATAGACTATGTATCCTCGGTGCACATTGCGGGGGGCAATCGCCGATGGGCGGTCCGGTATCTCCCGCATATGTTGGAAGGGCCAGCCCGGATTTGGCTGAATAACTTACCAGAGGGTAGTATCAACTCTTGGATGGATTTGGAACAGGCATTTTACAGCAACTTCTCCAGCACGTACAAGAGGCCAAACCGACCTCAGCTCTTGTCTGCGTGCAGGCAGGAAGAGCGGGAGACAGACCGAGAATTTTTGACTCGGTGGAGCAACATTCGCAATTCTTGTGAAGGTGTCGTGGAGGAGCAGGCCATTTCTTGGTTTGCGCAGGGTTGCCGACATGGCACCCCGCTTTGGCAGAAGCTCCAGAGGGATATGCCAAAGACCCTGGCGGAAATGATCCGGATAGCAGATACATATGCTCTTGGCGATCCGACGCAGCCAGCGTTGGATGTGGTGGGAACAAGCAGGAGGCAACCGGTTAATAACCGAACTGGACCATTGAGGCCCAGTGACCGACATGAGTTCGGTTATAAAAGGAGAGATCCGGATTACAGATACGGCTCAGACCAGGTTGCTGCAGTAAATATGGATCATCCTGATAGCCAGAGACCAAAAAATGAGGGTCCAGCTTGGAGGCCGAATCAAGGTGCCTGGGCAAAGAAAGTGTGGGATGGACCGAGTCCACCTCTAACTTTTGAGGCAATGATAGATGGGCCTTGCCGTTATCACACAACAGACCCACGCAAGCCGGCCAATCATTCAACTCGGAATTGTAGCTGGCATCATCGCATCCAGGCGGAAGGTCAGAGAGGGCCACCTCAGAGAGGTGCTCCTAGACCGAATTTCAGGCCAAATACGCCTTTATCCGGAGCCAATGCAACCCCGGTGAACGAAGGAGCTCCAAGGCCGGCAGCCACAAAGCCGGTTAACCTGGTAAATATGGGAGGCAACAACAATGCTGGTCCGAGTCGGCAAGGTGGATACCCCGGAAATGATTACAAGGAAGCTCATCAAAGTTATGTGGTTTTTGTGACCGAGCCAACTGACAAGAAAAGTCAGCTGCGAAGGGCGAAGGAGGTGAATGCAGTCACACCAGCAGTACCAAAATACCTGAACTGGTCCGAGCAGGAGATCACTTGGAGCAGGGCTGATAATCCCAGGGTTATGCCAAGCCCAGGAAACTACGCACTGGTGGTGGATCCGACTTTGGTTGGACCAAAGATTAATGTGAAATTCACTCGAGTCTTGGTTGACAATGGCAGTGCTATAAACATCATGTATCGGGACACAATGGTCAAGTTGGGTTATTCGCCGAATCAGCTGCAGCAGAGCAGTTGCACCTTCCATGGTATAGTACCCGGGGTGTCTTGTTCCCCAATGGGTAAGATCTGGGTGGATGTGCTGTTTGGTACCAAGGACAATCACAGACTGAGAGTCTCGAATTCGAGGTGGTAGACCTGGAGAGCCCATACCATGCTCTGCTCGGCAGGCCGGCATTAGCCAAGTTCATGATATCCACTCATGTTGCCTACCTCAAGATGAAGATGCCTGGCCCAAATGGTATCATCACCGTTGTGGGAGATTACAAGAAGGCCATACAGTGTGCCACGGTTGGTTCCACCTTAGCCGAGTCGTTGGTGATCCAAGCGGAGAAGAGCAAGATGCATGAAGTAGTGGCGATGGCGAAGTCAGCTCAGCTCGGCGTGCTGGCCATGACCAATCCGGATGCAGGTGCAACATTTGAGGTGCCCAAGGAGACAAAGAAGATCCCCATTGACCCGGAGAATCCGGAGCGCATGGCCATCATTGGTGCCGGGTTGGGCGAGAAATAGGAAAGCGCGCTCTGTCACTTCCTCCGTGAGAATCGGGATATCTTTGCATGGTCGGCTAAGGACCTGCCTGGTGTTCCGAGGGAGTTGGCAGAGCACTCTTTATTTGTCAGGCCGGATGTGAAGCCGGTGAGGCAACCGACTCGGCGTCTTTCAGACGATCGAAGAAAGTGGTGCTTGATGAGCTGGCTAAGCTACTTGCAGCCGGATTCATTATGGAGGTGTTGCATCCAGACTGGATATCCAATCCGGTTCTGGTAGAGAAGAAGAAGGACGAACCAGCGGTGGTCAAGGTGTGGCGTATGTGCATCGACTTCACCAACCTGAACAAGGCGTGCCCGAAGGATCCCTTTCCTTTACCTCGGATTGATCAAGTGATCGATTCTACTGCTGGGTGTGAGTTGTTGTCTTTTATTGATGCGTACTCTGGTTTTCACCAGATACCACTGAACCCCAAAGATCAAATAAAGACTGCTTTTATTACCCCGTATGGGGCGTATTGCTATCGTGTCATGTGTTTCGGTTTGAGAAATGCCGGTGCAACTTATCAGAGATGTATGCAGAAATGCTTACACTCCAAATGGGCAAAAATGTGCAAGTGTATGTCGATGATATCGTCATCAAAACTAAAGAAAAACGCACTCTCCTCGAGGATCTCGAGGAAACATTTGTGAACTTAAGAAAGTATCGGTTAAAATTGAATCCGGATAAATGTACCTTTGGTGTCCCGGCTGGAAAGTTGCTCGGTTTCCTTGTATCGAGCCGAGGTATTGAGGTGAATCCGGCTAAGATCCGAGCCATAGAAAAATGAAATTGCCTAAATGTCTAAAAGATGTACAAAAGTTCACCGGGTGTCTAGCCTCGTTGAGTCGGTTTGTGAGTCGGCTAGGAGAAAAAGCTTGCCCTTGTATCAATGATGAAAAAGAGCACCGGGTTCACATGGACCCCGCAGGCAGACTCGGCTTTCAATGAATTGAAAAAGATGTTGTCCACTGCACCAATTTTGGCATCACCTTTGCCAATGAGCCAATGCTACTTTACATTGCGGCCACTAACCGGGTCGTGAGTGTGGTGGTTGTGGTAGAGCGAGAAGAGGAGGGTAAATCCGTGCAGAGACCGGTGTACTATTTAAGCGAGGTGATCTCAACCTCGAAGCAGAATTATCCTCACTACCAGAAGATGACATATGGTGTATACCTGGCGGTCAAGAAGTTGAAACATTACTTCCAGGAGCACCCGATCACCGTAGTATGTGAAGCTCCAATCTCGGAGATCATTGGGTGCAAAGATGCGACTGGCCGAGTTGCCAAATGGGCAATAGAAGTGTCTCCTTACACCCCGCATTATGAGAGAAGAGATGCTATCAAGTCTCAGGCTTTACCGGATTTCCTTTGTGACTGGGCCGAGATGCAGTATGAGCCACCAAGGCCAGATTACAATTACTGGAAGTTGCACTTTGATGGCTCCAAAACCAAAATCGGACTGGGTGCTGGGATAGTACTCACATCACCGAAGCAAGATCAGTTGCGATATGTGTTGCAGATTCATTTCTCAGCATCAAACAATGTGGCCGAATATGAGGCACTGATCCATGGGCTTAATGTGGCTAAGGACATCGGCATCCGCCGGATAGAATGTTTTGGTGATTCAGATTTAGTGGTGCAGCAGTCTTCTGGAAATTGGGATGCCCTTGATGCCAATATGGCACTATATCGATTTCATGTCCAGAAAATTTCAGGATTTTTTGAAGGCTGCGAGTACAAGCACATACCTCGGCTGGAGAACGAAGCTGCTGATATCTTGTCAAAACTCGGGTCGTCTAGGGATGCAATCCCACCCGGGATATCCTTGAATCACCTAAGGATCCCTTCAATCAAACCTTCACCTGATTCCGAGTCGATTTTTATCCCAAAGCAAGAATCTGAAGCTGTTCCTATGAATGTTGATGTCGGGTACATTTGGGAGGACCCGGGGACTGCATGGCGAGACTCGGGGACTGCGCACCGAGACTCGGGAATGCTACCCAAATCTTAGGGAAGAGGGGAAGAGAGGAAGATGGTGCTAACCGAATCTTAGGGAATGGACAGAGGCTGATAGAAGAGATAATGGCGGCCGAACCAGTGGAAATAGATGAGCACTTATTCCCTTTGCATCCAGTACCGGAATGGGCTGAAGAAATCATGAAGTTCATGTCGGAGGGGAGTTTGCCAAATGATGAAACCGAAGCTAGGCGAGTGCAGAGGAGGTCCAAGGGTTACACCATCATAAATAAGGAGTTATACAAAAGGAGTGCAACCGAGGTGCTACAACGTTGCGTGGAGCCAGCCGAGGGCAAGGAGATGCTCCTGGAGATACATCAAGGAGAATGTGGGCATCATTGCAGTACAAGAGCCCTGGTGGCTAAAGTATTCCGGCATGGGTTTTACTGGCCCACTGCTCATGCAGATGCAGAGGACATAGTCCGAAAATGTGAAGGATGCCAAAGGTTTGCCAAGCAGACACACCTACCCGCATCGGCGCTCAAAACAATTCCTATCACTTGGCCGTTTGCTGTGTGGTGTTTGGATATGGTGGAGAATTCAAGCCGGCTAGGGGCAACATGACACATATGCTGGTGATGGTGGATAAGTTCACCAAGTGGATAGAGGTGAAACCGATCCGGAAAGTGGATGGTCATTCGGCTGTAACTTTCCTGAAAGAAATCATTTTGAGATACGGTTACCCCCATAGCATCATCTCGGATAATGGCACGAACTTTGCTGTGGGAGAGTTTGCCCGATTCTGCATGAATAAGGGGATCCGGTTAGATATAGCCTCAGTGGCACACCCAGAGTCCAATGGACAGGTGGAAAGATCAAATGCTTTGGTATTAGCTGGGATAAAAGCCCGGTTAATAGAACCCTGGTAAAGACTCCGGGGTGCTGGATAGATGAAATACCATCAGTACTATGGGGTCTAAGGACCACGCCGAATCGGTCAACTGGCTATACGCCATTTTTTCTGGTATATGGGGCAGAAGCAGTGCTACCCACTGACATAGAATATGATGCACCAAGGGTGACAATGTATACGGAAACCGAGGCAAAAGAGGCCCGGGAAGATGCAGTGGATCTGCTAGAGGAAGCAAGGGAATTGGCCCTGTCTCGGACAGCAGTATATCAGCAGGGTCTCCGACGTTATCATAGTCGGAAGATCAGCCCTCGAGTGTTTCATGAAGGAGATCTAGTACTAAGGCTGGTGCAGCGTAGCAAGGCCGACATAAGTTATCACCTCCATGGGAGGGACCATTCATTGTGAGCAAGGCTATGCACAATGACTCGTACTACCTTGTAGACGCACAGGAACAAAGGAAGGATGGCCTGGACAGACCCGGAGAAGAAACCAAGCGACCCTGGAATGTAGCTCTGCTTCGACCCTTTTACTCTTAAGGGCGCAATGTATGTATCTCAGTTTATCATAAATGAAATTTCGGCAATCCGAGTCTGGACTCGGGGACTGCCTCGTCCTTATGCATGTGTTTTTTACTACTGTTTTGTCCATACCGTTCATGTGTCGGATTGTTTTGAACCTCGTCCCAAAATTCAAGTAATGTATGCTGTGTTGTTGATCTCGTGACTCGACTGACAAACACCAAAATGGTAGTCAAGAGCAGAGGTGGAAATATGGGAAACATGAAAATGGACTCGGGGACTCGGTCCAAAACCGATTCGGCACATGTCGTTTACTAACCCTGTTATTTCTTTTTTGTTTATGTTAGATGATTCTAAACCACAACTCGCATGTTTCAAGTATTGTATGCTATGATTCCTATCTTGTGACTCGACTGTCAAACACCTAAAAGGTAGACAAGAGCAGAGATTCGGCAAAAATAGTAAACAAGAAAACAACTCGGGGACTCGGTTTAAGATGATCCAACATAAACTTAGTCCGGATCACATTAAGCAAAATAAAAGTAGTCTCGAAGGAACTTAAATTGTATATTACATCTGCTCCCGGCATACCGGGGATTTAATGTTTTTCATTAAGATAATTCAGGAAGGAGCCTAGGTGCAGGAGACTCGGTTGCAGGGATGGACTCGGATGATGGAGGAACCTCGGTTGAAAGGGCCCTCACTTGCAGGAATGACCTTGGACGGAGAGCTTGAGGGCTTGGCAGATTCGGAAGCATCCGGATCAACTGACGTCTTGGCGGTGATTTGCTCTGTGGCCTTAGCCGAATCAGTGGCTGGCGTCTTGGAAGTTCGGATTACAGCTTGTTCGGCAGTTTCAGCCGAGTCAGTGGCTGGCATCTTGGAGGTCTTGGCCGAGTCACAAGCTGCAGGTTGTTCGGCGGAGTCAGCCGAATCACCAGAGTCGCCCTCAGACTCGGCGTATTCGTCAAGTGAGGCATCATCTGATTCCTCCTCTTCAGATTCTTCCCCATCCGAGTAGACCGGAGCTTCAGATCAAGATGCTTGGTGTTTGCAAATTCGGCCATAAAATTGGCAGCTTCCTCGCGGATCTTGATCCGGTCCGGATCTGAAGCCCATGAAGAACCCTCGCGAAGGGAGCGCACTTTGGCGAGATCAATCAGCTCATACCAAGACATGATGAATAGCAAACCTGCGTCAGCACCAGCGCGGGCGGACGAAGATCTCCACTGCTTTAGCCGGGTCTCTGCCTGATCCAGGTCTTTGATTAGCTCGTCCGCAGACCGGACTTGCCGAGCTTCAGGAAACAAGACTCGGTGAGCTTTGAGGCTTGCATTAAACAGATCAATATGGGAATCCTTCAAAGGAGCAATCCGAGCTCTGAGTGCAGTAATGTGATCTTCGACATCCCACGTCTCTGGTAGGGAGCTCCAGTTAACTTAGCTCTCTCAGCTCGGGCATCCCTCACAGCTTTGGCGGCTTGAAGCCGGATGCTGGTAAACTCTCCTACATTCAGATAAGCTAACACCGAGTTAAACGAGGTAACACGAAATGATGTGTCGGATAAGAGCAGAGGAGGAAGAGGAGATTCGGCAAACTTACGATCCATGTCTTCATTGAGCTAGCAAGATCAGCAAGCCATTTCGCGCTGATCGCCTTGTGAGCAGCCAGATCATCTTTTGCCGCTTTAGCTTCGGCTTCAGCGTCTGCAACGTGCGTTTGGATTTTCTTGTCCAATTCAGCCCGCTTCTCAAGCCCGGCTTTGAAAGTGTCTCGCTCCTTCTGGATCGAGTCTTTCTCCCTCTGCAGCGTGTCCCGGTCTTTCTTGACCTTCTCCTTCACTTTTCAACCCGGTCAAGCTCCCGCAGGAGCCGGGTCACTTCTGACTTTTCCTCCGATAAAGCGCGCTTGTGCTCCTGATCTTTCTTTTTCATCTCCGCACCTTGCGCATCGAAGGAAGCTTGGAGGGCCTGGTGCTGCAGGACTAGCTGCTTAAAGATCCGGCTGCGAGCAGTCGTGGTTTCCTGAAAGAAAAAGGGTTAATGGTGTAAAAAGAGTCTCGGGGACTGGCACCCGAGACTAGCAGCATGGAGCCAAAACGAATCTCGGGGACTGGAGGCCCGAGATTAATAAAAAAAAAGTTGACCGAATCAATTGAAAGAGACTCGGGGACTGGGAGTCCCACGATTTTTGTTCAGCTAAGACAAAATTATGATCAAGTGTTAGAGATTCAAGCCGAATGACTTTCTTACTCGGAGGAGTATCAGTCGTTCGACCCGAATCTCGGGGACTGGGGATAATGTAGATTGATCATGATGAAATAAGAGTAGGATTCGGCAATGTTACCTCGAAGACCCGGTTAGCTTCAGTGACCGAGGCCTGCACAGAATGTAGAGATTGAAACATCCGGCTAGGACCAGCCGGATGTGGCGACGCTGAAGTGGTCGAGCCTTCGGCAAGGTCCGCAGCATTCCAAGCTTTAACAAATTGCTCTGCGGAGCCGAGGTTGTCGCCGCTCGGAGTGCGGAGATTCGGCAGAACCTGGCCACTAAGGCGGGCGCGAGTGATCGCCTCAGAGAGTTGATCATGCACCCGAGTCGCTGATGGAGCGGCGGAAACCGGCTTGCTAGCAACCATCTGCTTATCCGAGGTTGTTGGAGTTGTGCCAAAGGAGACCTGAGTCGGCTTAGGAGAGGCGATGCGCCCGAGGTCTTGGCTGGATCTGGCTGTTTCGGTTGGTTCTGCGATGCTTGCTGTGGTGGTTTAGATACTTCCTGTTGCTGCTTCTGCTGCTTCTCGAGAGGTTGCTGCTGCTGCTTCTTCTTCTTCTTCTGCTGCTCTTGATTCAGAGCCTTGGGGTAGGGCGAGGATCCGGCTTAGTCAAAGACTTAGCCGAAGTCTTAGCTTTTCCTTCTCCAACTCCTTCAGAGGACGTGGCCAAGTTGAATCTCGGGTAGAACCCGAGATTTCCTCATTCTCCAAGTCAATAACCGACTCTGGAACGAGAGTCGGCGGAGGAGTTTTGGCGGTTGTGGCACGCGCGGGAGAGGTGACAGCCTTTTTAGGAGACTGGTGCTCCATGGCCGTATCCAGTGGAGGAATGGGAGAAAGAATGGATGAATGAGTTTGCTCGGTGACGAGGACGTCACTGCATAGAGCAAAGTAAACAGTTAACTCGGATAAAGATGACTCGGTTAATAAAGGAAGAAAGCAAATGAAATTGGCATTACCCCTTGGTAGTAGGCATGGCCTTGAGCCGATTCGGTTTGGAGGCAGTTTTCTTCATTCTCTTGGCTGGAGGGGCATCTGATCCGGACGCATCAGGGCGTTTCCGAGATGTCCCTTGAGCATCCGGTTTGGCTGGAACACAAGGTTGTGACCATGAAATCGGAATGGCATCAATAGGATCTAGGATCCAGCAATCATCATCTTCATCCTCGGAAAGGTTGTAAATAGTCGGTTGCTTACCCTTGCGATGGGCTTGGCGCGCGGAATCGGCAAATAATCGTCCGTATCCGCATCCTCTTCGCCCTCGCGCAGCGGGCTGCGATCCGGTCCCCACACTTTGGTGGAGAGATCTCCATCTTCGGTGATTTGGCGGTCGAACAGCTGCAAGAGTCAAGGCAAATCTGGATTAGTCCGATGTCATTTTGATGAAGTATGGATTGATTCGGAGAATGGTGAACTAACCTGTGGTGGAAGTGCATCTCGGTGGAACGGCTCCACGCCCCACCGCCACTTGTCCAACATCTCGGTGTAGGCAATGGCGTTTACCCGTCTCTTGACGGAAACTCTGGTGAGGTCATGTTTGCTGATCCGGGTAGGATCTAGCAGACCACCCATGTGGCAAATCTTGTGCTTGCGTTGTTGAAGAGGACTGACCCGGCGACAGACGAAGGTCCGGAGGAGATCGTCCGCGAGCAGGCCTTCTCCAGAAAATCCTCCAAAGTTTGATGTATGATTTGAAGCTCCGCAAGAGTGTCAGCCGGATCATATCTGAAGTTCAGTTCGGCTGTGGGGGGCTCGATCCTGAACTCGGGCAAGTTGAGAGCATCATGGCCTTCAACGCTCTTCACGTAGAAGAAGGACCTTTGCCATTTCTTGCAAGTATCCAGGCCAGTGATCCGGGGAAAGATGGAGCCCGTCCTCGGGGTAATGCTGGACGCACCACAGGCGGTCATCACCTTCGGGTCACTACCCGGGATCGTATGTTTCCGGAGGTGGAAGTACTTCGCCCAGGTTTCGACAGTCGGCCAGAGACCGAGATATCCCTCCATAAAGGAGGTAAAAGCCGACAGGGAGACAAAGGAGTTAGCCGGAAGGTGGTGAGGCTGCAGGCCGAAGAAATCTAGGAATCTCCGGAAGAAGTCACTCGCTGGGAGTCCGAATCCGCGCTCGAAGTGCGCTAGAAATACAACGCGCTCACCCGGTTGGGTGACCGGTTCGAGTTCTTTCCCCGGTTTTCGGCATATAACTTTAGGTGTTATACGCCGGGTGCTCAGCAGCCATTCCAGATCATCATTTGTAACGTCGGAACCCTCCCAACTGCCGGGGGGCAGCTTCGGCATATCCGAATCAGTCCTGCAAAAGGTCAGATAGCCGAGTTAGGAGATGCGGAATCTCTAATCCAGAACGAATCGAATAAGGTGTAACCGAATCAGCTGTTAAGGATTCGGTAGAGGCTAACCCGGATAACGTGGTCTAATTACTGGAAAAGTGATTCGGCTAGTAACTACAAACACCTTTTCGTGAGAATCTAGGGTTACCAAGATCTACCGCAGCAGTAAAATAGAGAAGAAATCCCGAGTAAAAATATGGCGGAACTGTTCATGAAGTGGCAAGCCAATCTGGGGCAATCTAGTGCAAAACCTAGAAAGGAGATCTAGGGAATGCACTAAGGCGCGGCAATGGACTCGTTTGCTAGTGAATCTAGGGAAAGCGAGCGCAAGTTCATGGCGGAAGATGAACTCGCTCAAGGTCGCCATGGCTGGGATGAAGAACTTACGGTTGCAGTACGGCGAGGAAGCGGCTTGGTGAAGAAACGGCGGCGCAGGGCGCGGTGCGCGCTCCGGCGAGTTTTCTCCGGCGTTGTCGAGGTCTCCGGCGCGGCGAGGTCGCAAGGGCGAGATCGCAGCGGTGTCAATGGCGCGGTTGGAGTTCTCGAAGTGGGAGGTGCGGGGAAGAAGAAGAGGAACCCCGCACCCCTATATATAGCCCCTAGCTGGTAACCGGCGCACTACCGCGCGGTTTTCGGGCGTGGGCGGATGAAGAGTGCCCTGAAACTCTGCGGTCGCTGATGTGGCCGTGTATTTCAAGCACATGGTGGGTCATAGAATTGGAAGCGGTGGTGCGGATCAAGTGTGCCGGTCAGCGCAGAAACCGAGGAGACGCGGTCATCTAGTCAAATGCACTCAAGTACCTGATGGATCCGGATAATGTGCTGTCAGTGACATGTCAAATCAGAGACCCGGATTATGAGGCTTTGCGCAGATATTCCCTGCCAAGTGTCCCAGAAAATCCTGAGACAAGATTGGATGATATGGGATTCGGTTAAAGGCGTTAGTTTCTAACCTGCTACGGCCCTTCATCCGAGGCTGTAGGACCGCACCAGCTTCGGGGACTACTGTCGGGGGGTTGCCCCCGGGTAGGGCAAAGAGGTAGTGTTGAGAGCTATGAAGTGGAAAGGAAGGTCAATCCGGGTCTTACAAACCGATCACTCAAACCGGATCACTCGGACCGGATCATGTTTAAATGCAGGAGAGACCAAGAGGCATCAGACAAAGTCTAGCCGGATCAGAGGAAGAAATCCGGCTCGACTAGCCGGGTTGCCTAGGAGAGATCCGGCTCAGCTAGCCGGGTTGCCTGGGAAGAGATCCGGCTCAGCTAGCCGGGTTGCCTGGTGACATGGGTATGCCTATCGGGTACCCTACCATGAGGGTACCTGGTGCACGTATCGACTAGGCCCAACTATCAGAGCCTACATGAAGCCCATGAAGGGAGGCCCACGAAGATGGAGTATCCTCCAAGTTTGGCGAAGCAATAGTCGGTTTAGAGTTTCCTTACTTGTAAATCGAGTCGGTTACGAACACCCGAGACCCAGCCTATTATTTAAGGACTGGGAGGGCCATCGAACCAGACAACGAACCACCAGAGCCACAAACCCTAGCGAGATCGACATCTCGCCGGGATCCTTGTAACCATCATATTCACAAAGCAATAACAGACAGGCAGGACGTAGGGGTGTTACCTCCACACGAGGGCCCTGAACCTGGGTAAAATCTTTGCCCTGCTTGTCAGCCGACGATACTTCCAGCTCTACCACGTTCTCTCCCCCATATTCATAACCTAGGGACCTTAACCATGGGTCTTGATGAGTCTACCCCTCGTCAAGTGGCGCCGTCTGTGGGAAAGAATAGCGCTGGACTCGAAGTTTCGCCGGTCCCAACAGCAAACGGCAAATCGCCGATCACACCAGCAAACGGCAACTCGCCGATCTCATCTGCAAACGGCAACTCGCCGGCCATGTCAGCAAACAGCAACTCGCCGATCCAGGCGACACACGGCGACTCGCCGATCCACTCGAAAAGCGGCAGCCTGCCCGCTTCACCTGCAAAAAGCGCATCTGCTCTTCCAATGAATTTCAATCCGCACTCGCCAGAGCTTCAGGAGGCGTTTTCCGGCCTTGAATCAGGTTTGAGTTGACTGTTGGAGCATTCAATTTTTTCGTAAACAATCTTGGCACGCAGGACTCGACAGATCCGCAACAACTGGCGCTGGGCGCACTCGAGCTCCGTCGACTGTGCTCGCCCGCAACAACCATGTCGACCGGCGAGATCGACAGGTTCATGATGACGGAACTCCAAGGCGAGGAGGCAGAATCAGCATACCGCACAAGCAACGTCGACTTCAACCTACCACTCGACGAGAGTTTCGACTGCGGGATCTCCCTCGATGACTTCTACGAGCCCGCGATTCATAACGACAGCAACGTCGACTCGGAGATCTTCACCAACACCAACCTCGACTCAGAAATCCATAATGGCTTCGCCAACACCGAGATGAGCATAGGCGATGAGCACATCGACAACGAGATTCGCCTCGAAGATCTACTCGATGAACACACTGGCTCTGACATGAGCCTCGACGGCGACGTCGAGTCCATGACTGGAATCGACAGCACATACACCTGTCCACGGGTCACGCCCCATCAGGTCTACGTGGCCTTCTCCGCAGAATCATCCGCAGACGCAGCCGCTCGCAGGCCTGCACAATTCCCATGCACGGTAACCATGCCGGATGGGGTCACAACCTTGACAATCACGGAGGAGATGGCAGCAAAAGCAGATAAAGTCATAAAGGAGTGCACAATGATGCCACCAAATTCCACCCCAGAGGAGATGTTGACCTTCCAGTACTTCAACTGGCAGGAGTCAATTCGACTGCAAAACTACCGAGCAACGCTCGAAGAGCGCAAAAGGCAAGCCAGCCTCTCGAGTGCCCGAAGAAGGGAGCAATCCCTCGGGTCCACACAGCAACCAACCCCACGACCTAGGTCGCGGTTGGCAAGCCTTCCAGAACATGAAAGGGTAGCAATCACCCGTAACCTGTCGTTCATGACAGAGGACGCTAACGGAATCCCAGTGCCCAAAACTGCTGCGGGTGCATTATTCTCCGTAGGTGCTTACCTCAAGGCAATGCAACCTCCGGCGAATGACCCTAACGCAGCCCTGCATCGCCAACAACTCAAATCGCTAGCTCTAGCGGCACAGGCTATACAGCCAGAAGACAAAACTCCAGCAAGGAATCGCGATCGCGACATAGTCGACTCACGACACGCAGCACATCATCGCAGTGGTCGCAGCCACCACTCGGATGAAGGAAGGAGAAGCACGCGCCGGCACAGGTCCAGCAGAAGCAGATCTCGAAGATCCTATAGCAGCGATTCATACTCTGATCGCGAACCAGAGCCATGCGGAGCATTGTGCTTCACCGACGCATCCGTGAGACGCGGATGCCCAAAGGTTCAAGTTGACAGGCGAACAACCCAAGTACAACGGCCGCCAAGAACCTTCCGGGTGGTTAGAAGATTACAGACTCGCCGTGGCATGCCAGCGTGGCACGAACACCACGGCGATGCAGTACATACGACTCATGCTCGAAGGAACTGCCCGCGACTGGCTCAAGGCGCTCCCTCCATCATCATACGACTCGTGGGACGATTTCCGCAGAGACTTCATCAAAAACTTCGAGCCTCTATGTGAGCGCCCGAAGACATTCGAAGAATTAAGGGCATGCACTCAACGATCAGACGAGTCGTTGAGATCATACATACGGCGGTGGACCGAAATACGCAATTCGGTTGGCAAAGTGTCAGAAGACAGGGCCATGGATGCCTTCACACAAGGTCTCGCCAGGAAAGACTTCAAAGAGGCACTGGTCGTGAAAAGCCAACCTCCCTGGCTGACCTCATCAAAGTTGCGACTGAGTGGGCAGATGGAGAGGATTCTGTACGCAGATCCCGTGCTTCCCCACCACGCGACAACTACGAAAGCGGCAGTCGAGGCCGCAGAGATTCATACAGAGAAGATCGCAGGCGCAAACGTTCCAAACGTCCTTACGACGATAACAGACCCGAGTTCATGGCGGCTGGATACACACAACCGGGAGGACCAAGATAGAAGCAATCGACGCTCGGATGATCGACGGACAGTCGAGATCGCGAGCAGCGGAGCGACAGCTACAAAAGGCAAGAATGGCGCAAACGCAGCGACGCAAAACCCGAGCGGTCATTCGAGGAAAAGATGGACGACTGGTGCAGATTCCACCTCTTCAAGGGGGACGACGGAAAACTACGCTCCAATCACACCCTAAGGAACTGCAGGGAATTCGACCAAATGGCGACTACATGATACGACTCAAAGGAATGGCCCAGCACCTGCTCAGCCCACGCCTGCACCCGCACCACAGCCGAACGCTGTGCCCGCTCTCATGGCGCCACAGCCGCCACCGCAACCACCACCACAGCCTGCTCCAGGCGCAAACCTCGCAGGTGCCATACAACCCGTACTACGGGCGGAAGATGATCAATATCCACAGCCCCACGGGCAGATGTACATGATACAAAAGGGTCGCCCCTCTAACAGGCAGCAAAAGCTAATCACTCGACAGGTGAACATGGCTGTCATGGCACCTCCTGCCATGCCCGAATTTCTGAAGGGATCGGAAACCATCATAAGCTTCAGTCGAGAGGATCATCCCCCAGCTGTAGTTCGACCAGGGCACGCGGCTCTGGTACTCGACGCGCAAATAGGAGGCTACGCCATGACCAAGGTCTTCATGGATGGAGGCAGCGGCATAAACATCATCTTCGCGGACACGCTCCGCAAAATGAACAGGTCAGTCGAAAACCTCCCAAAATCTTCAAATACCTTCCACGGTATCGTTCCTGGCAAAGCAATTAGCCCAGAAGGCACCATACAACTCGACGTTACGTTCGGGGACAAAAGCCACTTCAGGACAGAGTCGATTGAGTTCGAGGTCGTCGACTGGAAATCACAATACCATGCTATTCTTGGTCGCCCGACGTTTGCTCGATTCATGGCGGTGCCACACTACGCGTACCTCACGCTGAAGATGCCAGGACCAAAGGGAGTCATACTGTCCGTGGAAACTTTCAAAGGTCCGATGCTTGCGACCGCGAGTTCAGCAAAATCTCCGAGATGTTCGGGGTGGAAGAATCACTCGCCGACTGGCGATTTCCAACGACCGCACACTCCTTCCGGAGCATAAGAAGTTGGCAGTCGACAGATCCTTCAATGCTACAAATGACACAAGGTCGCATCAGGTGCACCCGACCGATCCGTCCAAGACAGTCAACATATCTTCGAGCCTGCCTATCGCATAGGAAGGCGCGCTCGTCGAATTCCTCCGTGAGAACTGGGAAATATTTGCGTGGTGTCCAGCCGACATGCCAGGTATTCCCAGGGAATTCGCCGAGCACTCTCTCCAATTGTTTCCAGATGCAAAGCCAGTCAAGCAAACGATGCGTCGAATCTCCGGCCCAAAGCGAACCGCAGTCGAATCTGAAGTCGACCGGTTACTCGCAGCAGGATTCATTAGGGAAATCAAGAAATCACAATGGGTGGCCAACCCCGTACTCGTAGAGAAGAAGCATACAGACATCCTTCGGATGTGCGTGGACTTCACAGCGCTGAACAAGTGCTGTCCAAAGGATCACTTCCCGCTACCCCGAATCGACCAGATCGTCGACTCCACCGCCGGATGCGCACGACTCTCCTTTCTGGATGCTTACTCAGGTTATCACCAGATAAGGATGAAGCAAGAAGACGAAGAAAAAACGGCGTTCATAACCCCACTCGGGGTCTACTGCTACACAACTATGCCCTTTGGGCTCAAAAACGCGGGTGCAACATACCAGCGCATGATGCAGGACTGCCTCAAAAAGCAAATCGGACGCAACGTCCAGGTCTACGTGGATGACATTGTCATTACCACAAGGGAAGAACACACACTACTCGACGATTTGAGGGAGACGTTCGCAAACCTCAAACGCTTCCATATCAAGCTCAATCCTAAGAAGTGCACGTTCGGCGTTCCAGCCGGGCAGCTCCTAGGGTACCTAGTCTCTGCCCGTGGAATCGAAGCAGACCCGGAGAAAATACAGGCCATCCTCACAATGCAAAGGCCTTCAAAGCTTCACGATGTGCAGAAACTAGCAGGACGAGTAGCAGCGCTCAGTCGATTCATCAGCAAACTGGGTGAAAAGGCTCTACCATTCTATCGACTGATGAAGAAGGCGGACAAGTTCGAGTGGACGCCAGAAGCTGAAGCAGCCTTCACAGATCTCAAGCGGATCCTCACAAGCCCTCCGATCCTCGTCGCACCTAAGGAACGGGAACCACTCTACCTGTATGTCTCGGCTACAAACAGGGTGGTGAGCACCGTACTGGTAGTCGAACGCATGGAGGAGGGGCACATCCAAAGCATACAACGTCCAGTCTACTACCTGAGCGAGGTTCTCTCCATATCAAAACAGCGGTACCCGCACTATCAAAAGCTGGCATACGCTGTATTCATGTCCTCAAGGAAGTTGACACACTACTTCACCGAGCACCCGATCACCGTGGTAAGTAACTCAGCAATCGGTGATATCCTCACAAACCCCAATGCAACGGGTCGAGTCGCAAAATGGCTCATCGAGCTGGCTCCAAGAGACATCAAGTACGAGCACCCGAAGGCTATCAAAGCACAAGTCCTACCCGACTTCACAACCGAGTGGATAGAGGCCCAATTACCTGGAGCACCAGACGTGTCCAATTCCTGGACCATGTACTTCGATGGGTCCAAGAAACACGAAGGCGCAGGCGCAGGCGTCATCCTCATATCACCAAAAGGGGACAAGCTACGTTATGTTTTGCAGATGGGATTCAAACTACCCTCCAATAACGAGGCTGAATACGAGGCTCTGATCCATGGCATGCGGATGGCAAAAGCACTTGGGTGCACTCGATTGATGATCTACGGCGACTCCAATCTCGTGGTGCAGCAAACAATGAAGGCCTGCGACGCAATCGCGGACAACATGATCGCTTATCGCGACCTGTACAACACACTGGAGGGCAGCTTCGAGGCTGCGAGTTGAGGCACATAGGAAGGGAAAGTAACGAAGAAGCAGACATGCTAGCCAATCTTGGCTCAACTGGCGCACAAATTCCACCTGGTGTCTTCCTCGAGCGCATCGAACACAGATCTATCAAGGAGAAACGAGAGCCTCCTCCGTCGACTACGCCAGCCAAAAGCAAAGCGCCCAGCACAGAGGACCCCCCAGTCGAGGTACTCCTCATTGAGCCAACTTGGACTCAACCTTTTCTGGCTTACATACTCCGCAGCGAGCTACCAGATGACATAACCGAGTCCCGACGCGTGACTCGAAGATCAAAAGCATACACCGTTATCAACGGCGAGTTATACAAGCGCAGCATATCAGGTATGTTCCAAAGATGCATCGCATTCGAAGATGGCCAAGCCATACTTCGAGATATTCATGCAGGTACCTGTGGGCATCACGCCAGCAGTCGATCACTCGTAGCCAAAGCCTTTCGCGCAGGGTTTTACTGGCCTACAGCACTCAAAGACGCGGAGGACATAGTCAAAAGGTGCGTCGGCTGCCAGAAATTCGCAACAAGCCGCACGCACCCGCATCGGCGTTGAAGACCATACCGCTGGCCTGGCCTTTCGCCCAATGGGGGCTCGATATGGTTGGGCCACTCAAAAAATCATCGCATGGCGGGCATACTCACCTACTGGTGGCAGTCGACAAGTTCACAAAGTGGATCGAGGCGGTCCCCATCACAAATTCGACTGCTACTACGGCAGTCAACTTCATAAAGAGCATCATCTACCGCTTCGGTGTCCCAAACAGTATCATCACTGATAACGGCACAAACTTCACGGCTGAGGAGTTCAAAACCTTCTGCAAAGAGCAGGACATTACGCTCAACTACGCATCCGTGGCGCATCCACAATCCAATGGCCAAGTCGAAAAGGCCAATGGACTTGTGACGAGTGGGATCAAGAAGCGCCTCCTGGTGCCACTCAAAAGAGCTGCGGGTGCTTGGGTCGAAGAACTACCATCTGTGCTATGGAGCCTACGCACAACTCCCAACACTTCTACGCAGTTCACCCCATTCTTCATGGTCTATGGTGCAGAGGCAATTCTGCCATCAGATAAGGTTCAATGCGCCACGAGTTGAAGCATACAATGAAGAAGACGCGGAAGAAGCACTCGAAGACGCAGTCGACTTGCTCGATGAGGCGCGCGACACGGCCTTGGCCCGCACAGCTGTTTACCAGCAGGACCTTCGCAACTACCACAGCCGTCGACTGCGCACCAGGTCCTTCGTCGTTGGCGACCTGGTTCTTCGACTGAAGCAAAAGAAGGTGCACAAGCTCGCTTCCCCATGGGAGGGTCCCTTCATCATCACGGAGGTCCTTGGTGGAGGCGCATATCGACTGAAGCACGCGAAGACAGGCGAACTCTCTCATAATCCTTGGAACGTTGCGCATCTGCGCCGTTTCTACGCATAAAGTGCTCACAGTCATACAATGTAATAGGCTATATGTCGGATGGCTGCAGGTTTCAGACGCGCTCTTTTCCTTACCAGGGTACCTAAGGGGACTGGAAGGTTTTTAATGAGGCGGCCTGCAGCCTAACATTCAAAAGAGGAATAAAATCAATGTTCCTTCGACTTCTTTGTGGCTACTACCCGCATAATTCATACCTTAACCGCACCCGAAACCCTCGGGGGCTGTGTTATCGATCAAATGAGCTCTCGCTCTTGCAGAAACACAATGCCTTAGCCGCACCCGAATGCTCGGGGGCTGCGTAACAAGGATCCAAACAAAGAACACAAAAACTCTGCAGCCGCACTCGAATACTCGGGGGCTGCACAGTCATTGGTTCACAACCAAACATATTTCACAAACCCCGCTCGACTGACTCGGGGGCTCGACAAAAAATCAAAGTATACAAACTATACAATATACAAAGAGTCAAAAATTACACTCGGGGGCTGCCCCCTATACAAAATTGCACTCGCAAACTATTCTAATCCTCAGGCTCGTCCTTTACGGGCAGCTCGGGACCGCAAAGCTGTTCGCGAGTGCACTCGATTAGTGTCTCCGCAGCTTGGATCGTGTCATCCAGGTCTTTTTGTTCGAGAACTCTCTCCTGCAGGTGTCCGCAACACCAACCTTGGTTTTCGACTACGCATATACGCCATTGCAGCGTTGGCTCCAATCACAAGTCTTGAGACAGCAACTCTCGAATGGGATTTGTTTGACGGAAGATGTTCAACAAAGCACGAATCCCTTGTGGTTGTGGCCCCGCAGGAAAAAGAGTCTCGTTCAGGCGAATAAACGCTGCCCGGCATAACTCCAGCAGTTCAGCACTTCGCCAGACGCGATCCTTCAGGGTGGCGAGTATGCGGGCATGGTACCTATCAAGCCAAAAGTGTTGACGCCCAGTCGTAGGGTCGTCAACCACGCTATCCAGACGCCCTTCCACGCGAATCTTTTCAGCCTGGAAGTTGTCGACAAAGCCTACAAACACGGGCGCACCAGTCAGATCAAAAGGCAAAAGCTACGCAAAAAGCTTGTAAACAGAGCAAGACTCGAACTTACACTCGAGTTGCCTGTTCACAAGATCCATCTCCCCGAGCACATATTCCTCGCGTTGGGTGGCCAACGCGGGTCTCGCCCTCAATCGATTCAGCTCAGCCTGGGCGTCCTTCAGATCTTGCTCCATTCTCACAAATTTGGCCTTCATATACTCCATCACCTTGGCATCATTTACCACCTGACCCTGGGATCGGGTGGTGATTGGAGCCTGCGAGGAACTAGTCGCAGTAGCAGGTTCTCGTGACTGTTCAAAGAGCATAATCACAAACACAAAGTTTGTGTCAGAAGCTAAAACTCATGTCATAAGCATACAACTCTTCGAGTGAAAGGCATTAGCAAAAGACTGTTTGCATAAACAAGGTAGCATAAACAAAGCGCAGACTCGCGCAGTTCAGAAGGTATCATTACAAGGCATAAAAAAGCAAAAGGGTACAGCTACCCTAAACCTAAGATTTCGATTTCCTAAGCAGACGATTGGCAGTCTCGAGTGCCCGGCGCTCCATGGTGTTCATAAAAACTTCGGCCAGTCGCGCGGCGGCTCCGCTCACCCCCTTCAGGAAATGGGCTTCCCATCTGGCTTCTGAGGGAACGCAGACAGTGCTGCCTCATAGTCGCAATCTATCCCATGTCCCATAAGAAGCTTGATGGTGGACTCGGATCCGCGTACCGTGTTGGCGCGAGCGAAACCCGCCATGGTGGACGTCCCGGGGCCAAACACGTCGGCGAAGTCATCCACCGTCGACGGCACTACGCCAGTCGGGAACACCACCTGGTATACAGCGCCAAGTGTGCCGTCGATTTGGCGAGTGCTTCTTTCGCCTGGTTGCATAGAGCGCCTAAGCCGCCCACAGCCTGTTCCAGCGAAAGATCGTCACTCGCCACGTCCGCAGAGGCCGGTGCGCCAACAGCTTCTGCACAATTCAAAACAGGCATAAGTCATTTTACGACACTCGACAAGTTATATCGTCATATCAAAAGGAGAAAAGATTACTCACCTCCCATGACCTGCGCGAGTGCCGCGAGCTGGTCAGCATATCCTCGCTCGCGTGCAGCGGCTGAGTTGGTGGCGGCAGCCAGCTCTTTCTTCGACTCTTCGCGCTGCGCGGCGAGTGCGTCTTCCAGCTCCTTCTTCTCGCCTGGCCCAGCAAAATCACGTGCATTCAATACTCGACAAAATCAAGCATTGCAAAAAGAAAATTCAAACAAAAGCAAAAAGGAGAACTCACGACTGAGCCGCTCTAGCTCGGCGCGCATGGTGTCCCTCTCCTGCTCCACCTGGACATAAGCCTTGGCAGAATCTGCCAAGGTGTGGTAGAAGGGCTGCGAGCACACGAATTCAGCAAAAATCCAAAACTCTCACAGACCTACAACTAAACGGGTCAAGCAAAAAACTACTCACGTGGTTCATCCACGGCTCAGGAGCCGCGACTGATGTCCCGACATCTGGAGTTGCCGCCTTGGCTGTCTCAACGACAGCGTCAGTGGCCATTGGCTGGGCAGCCTCGTTTCCAGTCGGTGCAGACTTCGAGTGCTCCAGGGTTGGAACATTCTCGACTGGAGGAGTCCCAGGCTGATTGTTTTCAGCACTGTGAGCAACACAACAAAACAAAAGGATGGTCAGCACAAAATGTGACAGCACAAAATTTCATATCATACTCAAAAAACACATACCTGTGCTCCT
Organism: Poa pratensis; assembly: GCA_947311845.1. Taxonomy (NCBI): domain Eukaryota; kingdom Viridiplantae; phylum Streptophyta; class Magnoliopsida; order Poales; family Poaceae; genus Poa; species Poa pratensis. Next base: position 31,748,788 of record CAMZMU010000106.1, on the reverse strand, counting down.
CATCTTCCTCATCTTCGGAGTCGCCAAAAATTGGTCCCCCAAAGGCTGGGGTACCACTCGACTGAAGCGGAAGAGTCGAGCTTGTTGAGCACGCACGCAAAGGAGCGGCTTGGAAAACAGGTGGTGAACCTGATTCCTCGTCATCCTCCAAGCCCTGCTCCTTCGCGGGTGAACTGCAGCAGAAGGCGCCTTCTTGGCCAGTCGACGCCGCTTCGGTGCGCGGTATCGACTTCTTGGTCAGAGGGGGCCTTGTCTTCAGATTGGACTTCTTCTGCTGCTTCTCCTCGACATCCTCCACATGTGAAGTGGTGGCAGAAGGGATGGGCGACTGATCCCCTTTCGGGTCCACCACCTGTGCCTGTGTTTCTTCAGTCTCGCCATTTTCAGGCAGAGGAGGAAGGGAGGCAGCAGTCGAGTGACCCTGCATAGCATACATCACAAATTGCAAAGTCAGAATCAAAAATCGCATATCGCAGAACATGCGAGTGGCAAACTCTTCATTGCAAGCAGGCTATAACACATACATACCTCAAGCAAAGGGTTCTCCAACCCATATGGTGCAACAGGGCAGTCGACGTTGCAAGTGTCGCCTGTCGTCAAGTTGGTGATGTGCCGCACATGCGTCAGCAGCTCACTCCTTGAAAGCTCCTCTGGGTTCATTCGGGTGATGTCACCCGCGCCTTCATACTCCCACATGGGGTGCGCTCGGGCACGGATGGGCCACACCCGCCTCTTCACAAAGGTGGCGATCAAATGGATGCCTGTGACCTTGTCCAGCATGCCTCCGATCCGAGCCAGCAAAGGGCTTGCCTCCTCCATTTCTTCGGCTGAGAGTTGGTGATCCCACGCCTTGGTCCTGGTGAAAGCAGCAGTCGAGAAAGGGGCGGCTGCATCCTGCTCGACAGTCGCATAAAACCACCCCTTCCTCCAGCCTTGAGCGGAGTCGACGGTCTTCAGGCGGAAGTAGCGGGTGTCGCTGCGCACCTGGATTCCACAGCCGCCACGGGGTAGGTGCGACCACCTCCTCTGTTCGGCCGCACCATGAAGATGGCTTTCCACAGCGCCCAGCTGGGTGCGACGCCGAGGAAGCACTCGCACAGCGTGATGAAACACGCGATATGCATAATGCCATTTGGGGTGAGATCATGGATCTGCACCCCGTAGGCAAAAAGAAGACCACGAACGAAATCGTGGAGGGGAAGCGAAAAGCCCCTAGGCAAAAACTCCGCAAAACAAACACGCTCGTTGGCGCGTGGTTCGGGGAGTACCTCCTTGGGCGACGGCGCGCGGACGGCGAGCTGCTCCGCGGGTGGCAGATACCCCTGCTCGCGGAACTTGACCAAATGGGCGTCCTTGATGGTGGACTTCGCCCAGTCCCCGCTGCCCTTCTTCAGCGCGGCGGATGCAGATGTACCCGCCACGGCCTTCTTGCCCTTGGTCGCATCGGTAGCGGCGGCGGCGGCAGCACCACGCTTCGCACCTCCACCTTTCGCCATCGCTACGTGGAGGGAGTGTGGGGCAAGAACTTGGGCGCAGAACAATGGAGGGGCAGCGCGAGGAAGGAGACGAGGGGCGGCGCAGGGGCAAATGGCAAGTAAAAAACTCTGCCAGCGCCGTCCCCCCTATTTACCACAGAGCGCAAAAACGATCGTAGCCGTTAAAACAAATCCATACGCTCCGCGCGAAATCTGGCCATACACGTGGCGGCCACGGAGAGCAACCGTCGCCGGCCACTCCGCCCACTACGCACGAGAATCCAGGAAACCATCATCACGCCCCGTGAAAATCGCGCCAGAACGGTCAAATCAAGTCCACGCGGCGTCATCCCTGGTCAGCTCTGCAAAAACGGGCCCACAAAACAGGGTCACGTCTTATCAAAGCCTCTCCAAGCACGCCACCGCTTGTCAGAGATAGCAGTCGCAAAATGCGTCATTGCTGACGTTGTTCTCTCTTTCACAACTGGCATAAAAGTCACTCGATGATATCTTCGGGTGGTCTCTCGCATAAGTCTCGGTTGGTTTTTTAGCAAAGTCATAGAGGCCAGTCGAATTCTTTCGACTGCAGCATCGTACTCCCATCGGGAGCGTATCAAAAAATTTCTTTGACTAAAATGTGCAGGGTAAAAGATTTTGAGATTATCCTCCATTGCAAGCAATAAAGCACAATCTCGGGGGCTACTCCCATCGGGAGCGCTGTCGCGCACCCGATAGAATAATGGCAAAAGTGTCAGTCGACGAAACATTCGACTAAGTTCATAAGCAAAATCACACTCAAAATATTCCCGAGTTGATCCGACGATCCTTGGATGCTGCATGCATAGTGCAAAGGTAAGACCCACCGATCAGTCGAGCTGGGCTAAGGACCGCTCCAGCAGCGTTATCCTTAAATTTTCCGTGTCAGCAGACATGATGAATTATCCCCGACGGACGCGTTGGGTTGATTCAAAATTATACTGCAGTTCGATTCCGTAAGACCTCAACGGCTGTTTCGAGTCTGTCCAGTTTGTTCCAGATTCGAGTCCGGGGACTCGAGTTTGATTGAAAGCTAGTATGGTTTTGCCACAAATGGTAGTTAACTGGCCCCGATCCGTCGTGTGTGCCGGGCCTGCTAAGCTAATATCCCTTGACTATCATAAGCAAAAACTCATAGTCGATGAAACACTCGACATAGCCAACATGTGCTATTTCATAAGAATTCTAAATACAGATGTAAAAAATATAACGTGCATGATGTATGAGTCCATGCCCGACTCTTCGAATCAGACAAGTACTCGGGGGCTACTGACATGGGTATGCCTATCGGGTACCCTACCATGAGGGTACCTGGTGCACGTATCGACTAGGCCCAACTATCAGAGCCTACATGAAGCCCATGAAGGGAGGCCCACGAAGATGGAGTATCCTCCAAGTTTGGCGAAGCAATAGTCGGTTTAGAGTTTCCTTACTTGTAAATCGAGTCGGTTACGAACACCCGAGACCCAGCCTATTATTTAAGGACTGGGAGGGCCATCGAACCAGACAACGAACCACCAGAGCCACAAACCCTAGCGAGATCGACATCTCGCCGGGATCCTTGTAACCATCATATTCACAAAGCAATAACAGACAGGCAGGACGTAGGGGTGTTACCTCCACACGAGGGCCCTGAACCTGGGTAAAATCTTTGCCCTGCTTGTCAGCCGACGATACTTCCAGCTCTACCACGTTCTCTCCCCCATATTCATAACCTAGGGACCTCGACTATGGGTCTTGATGAGTCTACCCCTCGTCACCTGGAAGAACCCGGCTTACCAGCAATGTCGGACAATGCACAAGGGCCGAGTAATGTTAGTAAGTTCACGGGTCCTGCAGGCCTCCTGCCCGAGGCTCAGAAGACACGGGATTCCTGGGAGCGCAGCAACCTAGGAGCTGACTCGGCCAATTCGGGAAAGGGACTATGACCTAGACCCGGTGGGCTACACCTGCCATTGCCCGAAGTGGCAAGATAGGCCTGCTAGGGCCTGACAGCCAGGTCAAGACACGGGATTCCTGGGAGCGCAGCAACCTAGGAGCTGACTCGGCCAATTCGGGAAAGAGGATGTGACCTAGACCCGGTGGGCTACACCTGCCATTGCCCGAAGAAGCAAGATAGGCCTGCTAGGCCTGACAGTCCGGCCGTTGGATTGACGGGGGGCAGAGGCTTGTCCTTTTCCTCTTGGCAGTGCCATTATCTCATGGAGCCAGGGGCAAAGAAGTAACTCGGCAAGCCTTTATATACAGCACCACCACCTCCTGTGTGGGGGACGAACCCGAGAGCTCATTTTCCCCCCTTAGTAGCTTCTTCTTCATCGAGAGCTTTCACCATTGTTGCTTCATACAGCTCGAGGAGCGCTTTGTACTTGTCACTATTGAGATATAAAGAGACTAGGCTAGTGCTGCAGTAGGGGTGTTACCTCCACAAGAGGGCCCCGAAGCAGGGTACATCGTGGTGTGCTTTGAGTTTTTGGTTTCTTGGTTTCTTGTTCTTGTTCTTGCGGTTTCTTGTGTGTTCTTGCTTGTGCACTTCTTGAGTGCATAAACCCTCCCCGGTTCCCCCAACGCACTTTCGGCCCCATCTTAGCCATACCTATGGCATCTGCCGTGATCCCACCACGACATATCTTGTGACGCACCTTACTAAAGATGTGAAATATTTGTGATTTATACTAGGACACCGGGTCATTTTCTCTCCTGGTCCACCACTTTTCTCTCCTCCTCCTTTCTTTTTTCTTCGAAGCGACTTTAGCGATCGGTAGGGAGCCGCGGTGTGGAAGACGCCGTCGAGATTTGAGCGGTTGGAGGAGAGCAATTGACTTAACAATGAGGGTCTGGATTTTCAATGTGATGGTCGGGGCGGCAGATCTTCTTCCTCCGAGCCCATGCGCGACTTCACCGTGATCAGTAGGGAGGCGAGGCGTAGAAGACGTCGTCGAGATTGGAGTGATAGGAGGCGGGCAATGTACTTAACGGTGGGGTGGGGGATCATAAAATATATAATCGTATTATATCCATAATAATATCGTATTATAGATGTTGATATTTCTCTATATGTTTGATTAAAGTTTACAAAGTTTTTTTTTTTTGAAAGCGAAGGCAAAAACTTTGCCTTTTCTATTAATTAAGCAGAAGGTGTCCGGTTTATTAAGTTTACAAAGTTTGATTTTTACTAAACCCATAACGCAGGGTAATTTGGGATAGACAGAGTAGTATTTTTTTTTGCGAAACATCGTACACACAGACGCTCACATACACATGCGCACACTCACCCCTATAAACGCACACACACGCACACCCTACCCGTATGAGCACCTCCGACAGACTGATCCGGCGAAGCACATCACTTCCAGTTTTCTGCTCATAAATCCGAACTCACAGTATTATCTAATACAGGAACACTTTTTTTCGAAATAGATAATCTTGGCGTGGATAAGGAAACATGAGGATCATGTATGTAGCAAGAGACAAGTACAATTAACGCATCTATCCTCTATATAAATCGACGTCACAGAATCACGTCTTGTTCTTTTGCGCAATCCATAGCGGACGCGGGGCTGCTACGGACCGCAACCGCTGCCTTCGAGGACGTTCACGGGTCGCCCGCCACGTTGACCATGGCGTTTGTCTGATCTGTCAGCCGAGATTCCAGGCCCATCGTACAGGTTTTCTATCCACAGATTCAAAGCCCCAACTGGCAAAGAACACAAGGCCCATTAGCCCAGTTGATCCGCAGAAGTGCAGAACGCTCTCTCCCAATCTCATGGCCGTGCCGCAACAAACAAACGAACCACCACCACACACAGCTCGAGCTTGACGAAGGCTTAACGCCAAGCCTAAACCCCTCCTCCTTCTCGAACCATCCGGAAGGTTCTCGAGCGATCGGCTCCGGTGGGAGGGTTCGGCGATGGAGATCAAGGGGCTGGGGCAGCTCCTGGCGGCGCTGGCCGCCGCGCTGTTCGTGCGCGCCGTCGCGGGGCCCGGCCCCGCCCTCCTCCCGCCGCCGGAGGACACGGAGGACACCGACGCGGAGGCCGGCGAGGGAGGCGGCGGCGTGCGGCCCGTGACCATCCGTTGGGCCCGCGTCACCTGCGCCCTCAAGAACAAGCGCGGGGAAATGGTGAGCCCACTCTCTTCTCGCCGCGAGGCCGAACACCCTGCACGCATTGGTCTGAATTGTCTTGTGACACCGGGGCCCTGCCGGTGGCCGTTTACTGGTTGACCGTTGACCCCGCAATGTGACAGTGGCACTCGACAGTGACACCATGGACAGTTAACTGTAGAACAATCTGCATAATTTTGCGTGGCATAGACTTTGTCTGAATTAGATAGAGTATGCACCCCTAGTTATATTGTTCTTGAAATGCTGCCTAAACTGTCGCAGACAAGGTTTCTGAGTCACTGTTAACAGTTAGGGGAGGCCTGTCAGTAAGGGGCAGCGTTGGTGTAGCCTGAGTCACTGGCACTGGAGCCCTGCTGGGGCTGTTCACTGGTTGCTCCCGCGATGTAGCAGTGGCACTCAGACAATGAGACCATGGATTGTTAACTGTAGAACAATTTGCATGATTTTGCGTGGCCTAGACTTTGTCTGAATTAGATAAGAGTATGCACGCTTAGTTATATTGTTCGTGATCTGCTGCCTAAATTGTCGCAGGCAAGGTTTCTGAGTCACGGTTAACAGTTAGGGGACGCCTGTCGGTAAGGGGCGACGTTGGTGTAACCTGAGTAACTGCCACTGGAGCCCTGCTGGGGCCGTTGACTAGTTGATCCTGCGATGTAGTGGCAGTGGCACTCAACAGTGGGACCATACTGTTAACTGTAGAACAAATTGCATAATGTTGCATTGGCTGGGCTTTGTCTGAATCAGTCAGTGTATGCACACCCTGTTTTGTTCATGCTATGCTTTGTGAATTGTCGCAGGCAAGGTTTCTGCTGTCGAATTTGTCCGGGGAGGCCAAACCAGGGAGGCTGCTGGCACTCATGGGGCCGTCAGGGTCCGGCAAGACGACGCTGCTCAATGTGCTAGCGGGGCAGCTCACGGCATCGCCTTCACTGCACCTCTCCGGGTATCTGTACGTCAATGGCCAGTCTATGTCACAGGGCGGTTATAAGTAAGCTATGACAGTCTCAATTGGGCTCTTATTTTTTGGCAAATGTTGGTGGAATAAAACTGATGTGTGTTTCTTTCTGTAGGGTTGCTTTTGTGCGGCAGGAAGACATTTTCTTCTCACAGCTTACGGTGCGGGAAACACTCTCGCTTGCTGCTGAACTCCAGCTTCCTGACACAATGTCTCCCGAGAGGAAGGAGAAGTATGTTAATGATCTCTTGTTTCGACTTGGATTGGTGAGTGATTGATGATTGATCAGTAGCAACATGGTTTAGTTGTTTTTTCAATTCATGGGGAATCTGCATGATTTTTCCATGATCGATATATGCCACTTTCAGTCCATTGAGATTTACTTTTCTATAGTACTACCATCAAGTGATTATTTCTTTGTAATGAAAGGTCAACTCTGCTGATTCTATCGTGGGTGATGCAAAAGTACGTGGAATTAGCGGTGGTGAAAAGAAGCGCCTCTCGCTTGCATGCGAACTGATCGCAAGTCCTTCAGTCATCTTTGCTGATGAACCAACAACAGGTATTTTGCCTGATTTACCATCTCTTTTTGCTCCAATGGTTTGAATAAACCTTCTATTCTACTTATGTATAGTTTAGAGTCAGATTTACTTCAATGCAAGAAAATGTTCGGGCCACTTCTTCTGTCTAACAAATGCATGTAAATAGGTAGGAATCCACAAAAGCTAAAGAATAAATTGTTACAAAAAAACCTACTTGAGTCAAATGGTAGGTTAACTGGGATTACGTGGCATCTTGACAATGTTGTTGACCTCCCGAAGGGCAAGGAGGTTTCTGTCCTGGTTATTCCTGCAAAACTGAATTATGATAACACTAAAGCACATGACCACTGTAAAAAAATCCTGGCTGTCGTGTGACAAACTAACGTACTGTCACAGGCAAGACAGTCCACCATGGCTTTTCTTACAGGTTACCATTTAAGTGGGCCAATTGAAAAAAACTCTTGTGGAAGTGTTTGAATATTCCTGAAATCCTATTCTGAATTTTAGCCACAGAGTTTTTTTTTAGATCGGTATGACAGCTGTAAAATATGAACTGATAAAGACATGAACTTTGTCTATTCACTTGACTTTCTTTTAGGCCTTGATGCGTTCCAGGCAGAGAAGGTGATGGAGACTCTTAGACAGCTTGCAGAAGATGGGCACACTGTGATATGCTCTATACACCAGCCCAGAGGCTCGGTCTATAGCAAATTTGATGATATTGTTCTATTGTCAGAGGGAGAAGTTGTATATATGGGGCCTGCGAAAGAAGAACCTCTAACATATTTCGCAAAATTAGGGTTGTTATTCTGTCACCACTTACATCCTTCCTGGCATTCGATATTTTTCTGAAATATAATCTTTTCCAAGATCGCATATTTTGAATGTATGTACGGCACTTGCTTTATTATTTTATAATGCAATTAGCCGCTACCCAGGAATAGATTAGGTTTTGGTAACGCATCACACTCTTTTTGTATTTGACACCATAACATGCCACGATCAATTTGTTACAAACATGGATATGGTGATGTGCCAACATTTTAGTATTATTCATCTGAAATGCAACATATGGTAACATATGAGTATCATGTTGTCACACGGTACTGAATCAAGTTTTACATAAGTAGGCATAGGATGAGGCTCTCTGAGCCTAGGATTTTTCGCGCTTGCTTCAAGCATAAATATCTTGATCATTTTGACTGTATGCAACCTTGTTAGCATAGACCTAAAATTGAATATTCACTACGCTGGAATCTTTGACCACTTTACAATGTGAAGAATGCTTCACGTCTTGGTTAACTGCCTATGTTTTTGCCCACATCTCGTTCTGCTTATTTTGCACCTGTACTAATACATAATTTGGTTGATTAATTCATCAGGTACCAGTGCCCAGATCATGAGAACCCTGCCGAGTTCTTGGCTGATCTAATTTCCACTGACTATAGCTCAGCCCAAAGTGTACAGTCATCACAGAAAAGGATTGAGAGTCTAATCGACGAATTTGCTAATAAGGTTTTGATTACTGAATTTAACAGTCCAGTAGCACCATCAGAGGGCTCTGAATTTTCTACCAAGCTTGCTCAAAAGTCCACTAGAAAGCAAAGACATGGTTGGTGGAGACAATTTCGCTTACTGTTGAACAGAGCATGGATGCAGGTTTTTCTCTAAACGTTGTTCGATTGTGTCTTCCAACTTGATCAATTTTTTCCGAACCATCCAACTTGTTCCTTTCAATACGTTTTTCCTACTTCTGCTTTGAATAGTTGATAACTAAGTTTAAATTTTCTATGGTGAGAAATTTCGCTGGTACTTCACTTATGAGGATACCTCTTAGAAGTTATTTGGACTAACATATGCTTTTAACCTAAAGTAAATCAGGAGATATGTCGTTGCAACATTTACTGTTTTTCATGGTTTCATCAACTCTGTTACTCAGGTAGGGGCAAGACCTAACGACTGCATGAAACATACAAGTAAACAAGAAAGGTCTTGATGCTGACAAAAAGATGTGAAGACCGCTAGATTGGTTATTTGTAAATGTTCAAATCTTAGCTTGTGTAGCTTTGGGATATCTGAGCTTATCTAAATGTTGTTTGCCTGAAGATTGACTGTCACACTGTCATTGGTTGATTCTGAGAAATATTTCAGGCTTTTCGTGATGGACCAACAAACAAGGTGAGAGCAAGAATGTCTGTTGCTTCAGCAGTTATATTTGGATCAGTGTTTTGGCAAATGGGAAAAAGTCAAACTTCTATACAAGACAGGATGGGACTTCTTCAGGTAGAATATCTTGGGTCTTGATGACCCCTTGAGTTTTTTTTTTTTTTTGGGAGTACAAGGTGGACACGCACTAGGAAAATATTGGATACCACTAGGACATATTTCCATCCACGACGACTTGAGTTAAATTACACATTTAAGATTCTGGATCTACTGAAAGATAATCACTATCTTCTGATATTTGATTGTCCTTATGATTGTTTCCATTCTGTCGCAATAAATTTAAATAATGTATGAGCATTTTCTGATGGTGTCCTGTCTCCCTTTTATTTACTGAGTCAGGTGGCTGCCATAAACACAGCAATGGCTGCACTGACAAAAACAGTGGGGGTTTTCCCGAAAGAACGAGCTATAGTTGACAGAGAACGAGCTAAAGGTTCCTATGCCCTAGGACCATATCTCTCATCTAAGTTGTTAGCCGAGATTCCTATTGGAGCAGCATTTCCGTTGATATTTGGATCCATCCTCTATCCAATGGCTAAACTTCATCCTACACTTTCTAGGTCAGTATTATCCTCATATCAAATTGTAAATGCTCTCTGGCACCATATTACAATCCAAATTGTGGAATTCAACACTATTTTGAATATGCACAACCTAAACAAATATTTCATGCTACACATTCAGGTTTGCCAAGTTCTGTGGCATTGTGACTGTCGAATCATTTGCCGCATCAGCCATGGGTCTTACAGTTGGAGCAATCGCTCCTACGACTGAAGCTGCAATGGCTCTTGGACCATCCCTTATGACCGTATTCATTGTCTTTGGAGGATACTATGTCAATCCTGATAATACCCCCGTCATATTTCGCTGGATCCCGAAAGCATCTCTGATCAGATGGTAATGCTCTTTCTCTTGATAGTTTAGTGATCTCTTTAGCACACAGTGGGATAGATAACATCTGGATGTCCTTCTGCATTGATTTTCAGGGCTTTTCAAGGACTTAGCATTAATGAGTTCAAGGGTCTTCAGTTTGAGCAACAACATTCTTACGACATTCAGACTGGCGAACAGGTATGGACATTCATGTGAAAGCAGTTATAGTACCACCAAATATAAAACTCTATCAAGTGTGAGGAAAAAAATTGCGGAATCACTGTTGGAAATTTCAGACTAATAACAACGTATTCAAGTAGCAAATTGCTCATGTTGACAAGTATTGGATGATCATGGTTGCTTCTGTGTGTCAGGCTGATACTGTGCCGCCATTTTGATACATGCTTCTCTGTGGCAGGCCCTGGAGAGGTTTTCGCTGGGAGGGATTCGTATCGCCGACACGCTAGCTGCGCAGGGCAGGATCCTGTTGTTCTGGTACTGGCTAACCTACCTTCTCCTGAAGAAAAACAGACCAAGGTATCAGCAGCTCCTGCCACCCTCCGAGGAAGATCAAAATAAGCAGTAGGTGGAGTAGCGTCGCTGCCAACAGCTCATAATCTTTGTGTCAATTTTTTTTGCTGCCTCTACCGTTCTAGGCATGCCACTTTTCGAACAACGACTCAAGAACAATAAAATTTGGAATAAAATTATGGGCTAGGCAGTTCCTGTTATGTTCATATATTGTAATCTAAAGAATAGCCTTGAACGATCACATGGATGGCCTACTGGGCCTGGTGCTCATCATGGGACCCACTTGTCAGTGGATAACTTTTTTCTTTCTTTCCTTTTCTTATCTATTCCAACTGGGCATTGGCCCATTCAGCTGGGCTGAAGCCCGCAGCAGGTTTTGCTCCGCCAACAGCATTCACCTCTAGTTGTGATATTTTATTAATCCCAGTCGTATGTCAAGCCATGAGTACATATGTGTTATGCTGAGTTCCATTTCTATTTATACCGGTCCTTTTCTCACTCACATTTTTTTATTAACCAACATAAGCAAGCGGACCTTAATCAAGGAATTAGGGGCCAGCTATGTCGCCATTGTGTAGTCTAGGAGGCCTTGTACAAGGGCATGTTGGCGTGCCTGGCAAGGTTTGCCAGATGTCGACGGGTTCGTGGCCAGGTGGGTGTTTGAAAGTTAGGGGATCTGGTGTTCGACATCTTTAGGTGAGGATGCTAATTCACGTTCACCCACGCGCTAAGCCGCACTCAGTCACTTTAGGGCAGAAAAACGACAGAATAGAAACCCTTACCCTAGTTAGCCGTCTTCCCCACCTCCAGCGACCTGCTCCGCCCGACTGCCCCTTCTTTCTCGCCCCCGAACCGTTCTGTCCCACACAGCCACCCTACGGTTCTTGATAGGGGTTGCCTCCTCCAGGCTTGTCGTGAGCTACGGGGAGGTGGTAGGCATGGAGGATTGTGAGGAGAAGGGAAGGGGATTGGGGAGGAGGTCTCTCGGTCTACCGCGACCTCGTGGGGAGGAAGGGGGACCGGGAAGGGGAGAAGGGAAGAGATATTGGGGAGAGAGATAGGCGGCGAGCCCACCAGAACAAACGCGCGCCTGGCCGCCCACCTTGCCTTGAGCTCCTTCTTTGTCTATTTGTTGTCGGACTGACCATCCAGGTGTTGTTCAAGCTGTCGATCTGGTTTCGATTGCGATAATTGAAGCCTAGAGCCACTTGCATGCCGTTCGTTCGTTCGTTCACCACATCGTCTATTGGAGATTAGCCAACCAGGCTTGCCGCTTGGTGATTACCTCCGGTCTCTTCTCTGTAACCGATGTGGGACTAAAGCGTACGCCCTACCGAAACGATTCAGTACGAAGTGGGCCGCGGAATTGGGCGGGTGAGGCACGCTAAGTGGGCCGGCCCATTACGCTCCGCAGCATACGCCGTACGTTTTCCTTTTGTTTTTTTTGTCCCACATCGCTTGCTGAGTCTCTCGTTCCGATCAGTTTAAAAACTGTCATCCGTGCGTTGCGCCGTGCCTTCACGGGGAAGACCGTCAGCCGAGGAAAAAAATACTCGTTCGGTGAGATAGCCTCTCGGGTAGTAATATGTGGTGAGCAACCCAAACAAAATCAATACCTGGTATCCACCCATGCTTTTTTTTTCTACCCTCATTGATAAAGAGGAGCCCATAAATAAATAGATTAATTAAAAATCTATACCACCGCCATGTTTTTATGATTCACTACGCAATTTTTTTTCCATGCGACCCGATGCCACCGCAATTAAAATCTATAACACTGTCAGCCCTAGGGTCGCGCACAGACTAGCCAACGACGAAAAAAGCACATCACCGACCAGACCAGCAGATCAAACACCAATACGGGAGGTGAGGGGCTTCATAACGATGCCTCCAAGGAGGGGTGTGACGACCGAGTGTGCCACCATCGCCGGCATCAACCGACGTCGGTGCAGGGTTTTCACCTGAAACTCACCGTACCCGAAATCGTGTCCGCCTGCCTGCCGTGGCCGACTCTGCACATGCCTGATTTCCTTACTATGTGGACCGGATTTACTGTAACATCGGACACGCATGATCGGGACGTCTTTCTTCCTTTTTCACTTATTATTTTTTCTCTCATTTTTTCTTGATACAACTTTTCTACTTTCGTGTTTTCTTTTGTTTATGTTTACTTTTTATTGCCTTATTCTTTTACTTATATTTAACTTTTGTATTTTTTTTATTTTTAGCATATATATGAACATTTTTCCTGGGTTACACGAATATTATATGGCTAAACTCGCCGAAGTAGAAATCCATGCCTAGCCTGCAGAAAAATGGGACACAACAAGGATGAACTCAACTATCCACCATACGGCCCTGTTTGCGCAGAAACATAAAACAAAGAACTTGTGGCTCGATCAATCATTACCTCACTGAAGACGACCCAAGATCGCCTCCTTATATATTCCACCCAAATCTCGTCAGCCGATGAAGATAGAGAGCGGGAGGATGGAGATGTCACCGACATCTTTTTTCCTTTACCTTTTTTACCCTAATTATATTTTCTTCCTATGACTTTTGTATTTTGTGTTTTTCCTTTTGTTTTTGTTCAGTTTAAATATGTATTGCCTAATTAATTATAATTAATTATTTTATTGCTACCATAAATAAATAAAATATTGGGACACATTAATACATACACCCTATTCAGCACCCAGGGTGCATAATGCGTTATTTTGGACCCGAAGTTTTTTAGTTTTTATTTAGAATTTATGTTTGGTATACAAATAATTAGATTCATGATGTCCCAAAGCAACAAAAAAATCTACATAGAAATATAATGTAGAGTCATAACAGTGTACAAATCACAAGAAATGTGTATTTTACATCATATTTTTTTTCACCTCACAAAATTTGCTTTACGTCATGTTAATATTTTCTTACGTTTTTATTAACTTATGAAGTAAAAAAATTACATGACGTAGAAATCATGTATGGTTGAGAAGATACAGGGTGGGTGTAGAATAACTATTCTACATCCTCAGAGTCAAATAGCGCGACCCCACATGAATATTATAATATTACATGGCTCCGACGGTATATCTGGATAATAGTGGTCGAAACTTACGAGAGTAGAAAACCACAGTAGAGATCCACATCTAGCCTGCAGAAAAAAGGGACGCGGCGAGGATGAACTCAACTCTCCACCACACAGTTCCATGTGCGCAAAAGCATAAAACAAAGATCTCACGGCTCGATTAAACATTACCTCACCGGAAAGACCACCGAAGATCGCCTCCTTAGGTATTCCACCCAAATCTCGTGAGCCGATGAAGATGCAGAGCAGGAGGATGGAGATGTCACATGCATCTTTTTCCTTTTTTTCGTTTTTCTCTATCATTATTTTTCTTACTATGACTATTGTCTTTTTTTGTTTTTGTCCGGTTTAAGTTTGTATTGCCTTTTTACTTATATTTAATTAGTTTATTTATTTTTCGTACCATAAAAAATACTAGGACACATGAATATTATAATATTCCTCCGTTCCAAATTAGATGCGTCCGTATCTACATATAAGTGAGTCATCAAAAATGGGACAGAGGGGGTATTACAGTTCTCCGACGGCATATGGATAATAGTGGTTTGAAACTAGATAGAGTAGAAAACCGCATTAGAGATCCACATCTAGCTTGTAGAAAAAAGGGACGCGACGAGGATGAACTTAACACTCCACCACACAGTCCCGTGCGCGCACTGAAGACCTCCTGGATGTGTCTTCCCCGCCTCCAACGACCTGCTCCGCCCGAGTTTTCCTCCTTTCTCGCCTTCGAACCCACCCAAACCATACCCTCTCCATGCGAACATGCAGCCGGCACACTACCACGTGCATCGTTGCCCGCCCTGCCGTAAGATCCTCGTTGGTTGATTTGTTGCTGCCCCGGCCATCTATGGAGGCTCGCGTTTGCAGTTCCCCACCTAGCCACCCTAAGTTTCTTGATAGACGCTGCCTCCTTCAAGCTCTACGTCATCGCGGCATTGACCGCTCCGACGAGGTGGTGCGGGTGTTGGCATAGATGATTTGGAGGATAAAAGTGTAATGGGGAGGAGATCTCTCGATCTGTCCCAACATGGGGGGGGGGGGGGGGGGGGGGGGAGAACATGGGATCAGGAAGGGGATAAGAGAAGAGAAATGTCAGAGAGATGGAACCATGCCCACCGAGACGCGAGTTAGACATGAGTGGTAACCGGGTGTGTGGTCGACCGCGTAAGAGCAATCATGTCTTTTGAGTGTATCAAAGATCCGCAAATAGTCTAGGGTCTACGGATTGCCCGTGTGGCATGAAGATTACGAGGGTGTGCTTTTCCGATCCGGCAGGCTGGACTAGACACGAAAAGAAAAGAAAAATGCTACCACACCATTTCGGTGTGGCCCCTAATGACATGTTGTTCAAGCTGTCGATCAAAAGAAAAGAAAAATGCTACCACACCATTTCGGTGTGGCCCCTAATGACATGTTGTTCAAGCTGTCGATCTGGTTTCGATTGCGATAATCGAAGCCTAGAGCCACTTGCATGCCGTTGGTTCGTTCGTTCACAATCGTCTATTGGAGATTAGCTAACCAGGCTTGCCGCTTGGTGATTACACTGCCTGTATGGCTGTTAATAAACTGCTCCTGTCACTTTTCATCAAGCGATGTGGGACTAAAATTGGCTCCCGAACCCAGCGATTTTACTCTTTACGTACGCAGGCCTTAGGCCGCGGATAAGGGCTTGGCGCAGTTGGCGTACGCAGGCCTTAGGCCGCGGAGAAGGGCTCGGCGCAGTTGGGTGGGTGAAGCACGCAAATTGGGCCGGCCCAATAGTAACGATTGACCCGGGCCACTATCGTTCCGTCATACACCGTAAGGCCATATACAATGGAGGGTGTTTAGAGTGATGCTTACGAAAATAAACCAACCTTTTTCTTAAGCACTAGTGCTTGTTTGTATAGAAAATGTGCCTAGTTAGATATTTTCCTAGTGTAAATAAGCACCTGTGATTAAACAAAAACCGGTTTATTTTTGTAAGCACCTGCTCTAAACATCTTGCATTGTACATGCCCTTAGTTGGTTTCCTTTTGTCCCTAAAAAAAAGTTGGTTTCCACATCGCTTGCTAAGGACTGATCCGACCAGTCCCGCGTGCCGCGTGCTGCAAGACTGCAATCTCAACTACACAAACAAGTTTTCGCAAAAAAAAGAGGCGAGGATACACTATCCATGTATCCATCGATCTGTGCGAGCCAACACCGTCATTTCTTTTCACCTTGTCGTGATTGGAGTTCACCTTCGTTTCGTTGCGACGGTACAACATTTAAGGTAACATCGAACAAGCTTAATCAATTGATCAAGACGTCCTTTTTACCTTTTTATTATTTTTCTATCATTATTTCTCCTCATATAACTTTGTATTTCCCCTTTTTTGGTTTATCTTTGCTTTTTATTGCCTTATTTTTTACTTATATTTAGCTATATTTTCAATATTAGTCAGCGTATATATGCACATTTTGTTGGGACACATGAACATTATGGGGCTCCGACAGCTTATCTGGACAATAGTGATAGAATCTCATCAGCATAGAAAACCACTCTAGAAATACACGCCTAGCCTGCAGATAAAAGGGACACGACGAGGATAAACTCAACTCTCTACCACACAGACCCGTGCGGGTAGAAACATAAAACAAAGAACACACGGCTCGATGGACAAGAAAGCTAAGACTTCTGCTGAGTTGTTCCCCTAGCGTAAAACCTAGGGTTTGGTGTCCTCCGACGGCGGCGGCTGTCGAGAGTTTTTCGAGTCTGCCCGATCGCTCCAGGCTTCTCCAAGGAGTCATGGCAGGCGAGGGGGGAGAGGCAAGTGGTACCAGCAAGGATCCAGTAGAGGAGCTGTTGGGTCGGCTAAACCTGGAGGAAGAAGAAGACGCGGGATTCGTTTGGGAAGAAGAAGTTCAAGAGCCGCTTGTTACCAAGTGGCTAGCAATTGCAAAGGTACATACAGAGAGAGGGTTTAGCCCTAGTGCTCTCTATGCTGACATGCGATCAGCGTGGAACCCAGCCAAGGAGGTGATCTGGCGCAAAATCGAGAATAATTTGTTTACGGTTCAGTTTGCTTGCTTAGGAGATTGGAACAGGGCAATGTTTTTTGGGCCGTGGCTGTTCAGGAATCAGGCAGTAATAATGGAGGAATATGATGGATTTGTAAACCCTAAATCGGTGGTTTTGGACAAGATTAGGGTTTGGGCGCGGATACTAAAACTCCCTGATAATTTTCTGAAGGATCCGATAATCCGTGGGATGTGTAGATCCGTGGGAGATGTGGAGGAGGTTCAGATCAAGCTGCCTGCTGGTTTTGTGGGCGAATTTGTTCGGATCAGGGTGAAGATCAATGTACACAAAAAGCTTTCACGGTTTGTCTCTATGACGAAGGACCGTAAAAAGGAGTGGTACCAAGTTCAGTTTGAGAAGCTGCCAACGTTCTGTGGTGTGTGTGGTCTTATGGGTCATTGGTATGAGGAGTGTGGGGATGGTGTTCATGATGTTTCAAAGCTTGAATGGGGCGGATTTATACTGGTAGGTGGTGGTCGAGGTTCTGGTCGTGGTCGTGGAAGTGACCGCAACAATGGTGCTGGAAGGGCGCAGTTCATGGGGAGAGGCCGGGGATGGTCTGCAAATTCTGTTGATGATTTAAACAAGGATAAGCAGGGGGTTATACTACAGAGCTAGCTCTGCCGAGTATTGGTGACACTCATATGCAGGATCGGGATGGTCTAAACAGGAAGAGCTGAACGATGATGAGAAAGTTGAGAGTAATGCTTTGGCTCTTGTACCTAAAGGGGCTCGGTCAGTTCATGCGGATGGGCATCGTGATGGTGGTTCGCAGGAGACAAGTCCAGCTGAGATTATAAGTGACGTGCAGGTCCAGAAACGATCGCGTATTGCTGAAGATGACAACAACAAAACTATATCGGCGACCTCCGATAAGGAGGTTGACCGGGCGCAATGAGGATCCTAAGTTGGAACTGCCGTGGCCTCAAAAAGGCTGCGGCAATCAGGGCTCTTCTGGATGTGATTAACCGAAGAAGCCCTGATGTTTTGTTTCTGTTGGAAACGCATTTGGATAGGTTTCCGGCAGAGATGTTGAGAAGAAAGGTGCGTATGGATTTTAAGGAGGTGGTGTGTAGTGATGGTCGAAGTGGGGGTCTTTTAGTTTTTTGGAAGAAAGAAGTGGTGTTGACTGTGATGGATAGCACGCCTAATTTTATTGACATGGTGATTGGTGTTGGACAAGAGAATATTTGGAGGCTAACTGGTATGTATGGTGAGCCGAGATGGGAGGATAAATATCTCACTTGGCAAAGATTAAGAGATCTGAGCCAGATCAGTACTATGCCTTGGTTAGTATTGGGTGATTTAAATGATATATTATACCCTTTTGAGAAAGAGGGGGGCAGGCCTAGAAGGGCTCAGTGTATGCAAGCGTTCCGTGATGCTATTGATGATTGTAATCTTTCGGATGTTGGGTAATTGGTGATAAATTCACATGGCATAGAGGTGATATTAGAGAACGTTTGGATAGGGGGCTGGCAAATGATGCTTGGCGATTGAAATTTCCTAACTCGAGTTTGCTTCACCTAGACTATTATAGATCGGATCATAGACCCATTCTGATGTGTGTGGACGAACAGGTGGAGGCCCAAATTCAGGGGCCGCCAATTCTGCGTTTTGAGGCTCGGTGGCTGAAGGAGAAGTCTTTCTTGAATATTGTTGAAGGTGCTTGGGAGCTCTCAGGCCCATCGGTTCATAATAATTCTCTGGCGGGAAGATTAGCGCAGGTACATGATCATTTGCATAAGTGGGATAAAACTATTTTGAAGCGGACAAAGAATAACCTAAGGCATACTCAGCGTCAATTGGAGAATGTGGTGAGGGATTCTTTGACTGCGGAAAATATTGCGCGTCAAAAGGAATTATCTCAGGAAATTGAAAAGCTATTGGAATTGGAGGAAATTCATTGGGCACAACGTAGTCGGATTAACTGGCTTCAGTTCGGGGACAAGAATACGTCTTATTTTCATAATTTCGCTTCTTTTAGGAGGCAGCGAAACCGAATTAAGAAGTTAAAGAATGCTGATGGTGGTTGGGTGGAAGGAGCTGCCTACCTTAATCCTCTTATTTCAGATTATTTTGCAGGTCTGTTTACTACAGAAGTTGATGAACCGGATCCAGAGTTGATTGCAAAGGTTAGGCCTAAGGTTACTGTAGATATGAATGAGGCTTTGATGAAACCATATTCAGCGGAGGAGGTAAAGAAAGCCTTATTTTCAATTGGGGATACAAAAGCGCCTGGTACAGATGGTCTTCATGCTTTGTTCTTTAAAAAGTGTTGGCATATTATTGGTGATCTTCTTACTTCTGAAGTTCTGGGGGCAATTAATAACAAGGTAATACCAGAGGGATGGAATGACACGGCTATTGTTCTAGTCCCAAAAGTTGAATTGCCGGAAACAATATCGCAGTATAGACCTATCAGTTTATGTAATGTTTTGTACAAGGTAATATCTAAGATGATTGCGCTGAGACTAAAGGTAATTCTGGATGACATTATATCACCGGTTCAGAGCGCATTTGTTCCTGGTAGACTTATTACTGATAATATTCTTATTGCATATGAGAGCATGCATAAGATTAAAAATAAGAAGACAGGAAAGGAGGGTTTATGTGCGGTGAAATTAGATATGCATAAGGCTTATGATCGTGTGGAGTGGATTTTTCTGAGGAAGATGATGATTCGGCTGGGTTTTCATTCGGAGTTTGTGGAGTTGATGATGGCTTGTGTGAGCTCCGTTAAGTATAAGGTGAGATTTAATGATCAGGAAACTGATTATTTTGTGCCTACTAGGGGTCTCCGGCAGGGAGATCCGCTATCCCCATATTTGTTCATTTTGTGTGCAGAAGGTTTATCAAGTTCTTTGGCTCATTCAGAGGAGGTTCGTGGCATTGAGGGTGTTAGGGTGTGCAGAAATGCGCCATCAGTTTCTCATTTATTATTTGCTGATGATTCCCTAATACTTATGAAAGCTGATAGTAATAATGCAACCTCATTGAGGAAAGTTCTTGATGATTATTGTGCAAGCTCAGGACAAATGATAAGTGAATCAAAGTGTAGTATCTTTTTCAGTCCTAATGTTGCTGTTGATGTGAAGGCACATGTATGCACTGAGCTGAATATTATGACTGAGGCTATTTCTGAGAAATATTTAGGATTGCCAAGTATGATTGGGCTGGATAAGAGTGATAGTTTTGTTTATCTCTTGGAAAGAATTATTCAGAGGCTGCAGGTTTGGAAGGAGAAATTTTTATCAATGGGTGGAAAAGAAATTTTGTTGAAAGCAATTATTCAATCAATACCGGTGTTTGCTATGGGAGTTTTTAAATTGCCGAAATCGCTTTGCAAGGATATTAATGATGCTATGTCAGGGTTTTGGTGGGGAGATGCGGAGGATCAAAAGAAGCTTCACTGGTTTGCTTGGTGGAGGATGTGTGTCCCGAAGAAGATGGGTGGAATGGGTTTTCGTGATCTCCACTGTTTTAACTTAGCAATGTTAGCTAAACAGGTTTGGCGGCTCATTAATAGACCCAACTCTATTTGTGCTCAGATTTTGAGGGCAAAATATTATCCTGATAGTAATTTACTGAAGGCTGGACCGAAGAAGGGATCATCGTTTGCTTGGCAAAGTATTGTTGCTAGTTTACAAACTTTTAAGCGTGGTCATATATGGAGAGTGGGTTCTGGTGTTAATATCAATATTTGGGAGGACCATTGGATTCCAAATAGTTTTACACGAAAGGTATATACAGTCAGAGGGCAAAGTCTGTTGCGCACTGTAGATGATCTAATTAACCCAGTTACAGGGCAATGGGATGAGATTCTATTAAGAGATAATTTTCGGCCAATTGATGTTGAAAGGATACTTATGATTCCTCTTAGTGAACATCTTACTGATGATTTTGTGGCATGGAATAAGACTAAAACTTTTACGTTTTCGGTGCGGTCAGCTTACTACATCGAATGGGAGCATCAATTTGGGGGTCGGACTAGGACAAATGATGGACAAGGTTCGGCTGCAGTTAATCCGGTTTGGGGAAAGCTGTGGGATTTACAAGTTCCGAATAAGATTAAAAAAATTATTTGGAGAGCTTTACATGGTGTGGTGCCGGGAAGATCAATTCTTGCTTCTAGGCATATAAAAGTTTCACCACAATGCCCAGTTTGCCAGGAAGGTCCAGAAGATATTCGTCATCTATTATTTGATTGCCTGCGTGCTCGTGAAGTGTGGGCTGCTTTGGGTCTTCGGGATTTTATTGATGATCATATGACTGGGGAGTTTTCAGGTTCTTCGGTGTTGGAGGATTTAATTTGCAGGCCAAAACAAAACAATCCCGTGTTAGGTTTGCTGCACCTGCGGGAATCTGTGGTGGTAGCCTGTTGGTATATTTGGTGGCAAAGAAGAGAATCAGTGAAGGGCGAAAAGGTAGCAGACCCAACTCGTACAGCGTTTGCTATTAGTGCTTTAATTGCAAATTTTATTCCTGCGGCGTCTTCTAAGGTTATGGTAAAAGATGTTATGTGGTCAAAGCCAGCAAGGGGTGATTTAAAACTGAATATTGATGCCTCTTACCATCCGAATGGTTCTGGAGCTGTTGGTATGGTGCTTCGTGATTTTAAAGGTGATGCAATTGCTGGTTATGCTTGTGGGATAAATCGGCTGTTAAATGCATCAATGGCTGAAGCTAGGGCGCTTTTGGAAGGATTGAAATTCCTCGAGAGGATGGGTGTGTCCAAGATAACAATTGAATCTGACTCCTTGGAATTAGTTCAAGCATGTAATGCTGTCATTGAAGTTTGGAGTCCGGTTTCTGCTATATTGGCTGAGTGTTTCATGATGGCGCATAGCTTGGACTCAGTTGCTTTTGTCCATTGCCCAAGACAAGTGAATCAAGTGGCGCATGAGCTGGCAAAGTTTTCTTTTAGTTCGAATTCTGTTGTTAGCTGGGATGGTGTTCCCCCTGGGTTTATTCTTCCATTTGTAATCAACGATGTAACTGTGCTAAACGTTTAAAAGCGGCAAGTTTCAGACGCGCTCTTTTCCTTACCAGGGTACCTAAGGGGACTGGAAGGTTTTTAATGAGGCGGCTTGCTGACTTAATATATTGGGTTTAAAATTTCAAAAAAAAAAAAGCTCGACCACCGAAAGATCTCCTTACAAATTCCACCCAAATCTCCTCCGTTGTCGAAGATGGAACGCGGGAGGATGGAAATGTCGCCGACTAGGTCCAGCTTGGGAGAGTTGCTCCGGGCAGTAGCACCTCCTAATCCATCCCGTGAAGGTGTGGACCGACTAATAAACCATGAAGGGGGCGCAATTCAGAGGAGAACAAGAGGTAGTAGCGATAAAGAGATGTGGATGAGCCCATTTTCACCCTACTGCTCACAGGATTGTACTTTGACTGCAACTGGATTAGAATCCCTCTCCCCTCCCATGTCTCGCCCATGCGCGGGCGAACAGGGCAACCCTAGCCTGCCGCCGCCTTTCCCTCCCCCTCTTCCCTCCCCTCCCCTGCCGCCGTCGGGTCGGGCTGCCGTGCGCAGCCTGTGCGGTTCCGGCGGTGGCGGCGGGCTGGTTCCGCGCGTGGGTGGGCTGGCGGCGCGGCGCCACGCGACGGTGTACTTCGACCTAACTTCGGTCCGGCACGTTTCGGGCGGCGGTGGTGCAACCGTTGGCGGCGGGGAGCCCCGGTAGCTGTGTGCGGTCGGCCGGTTGCTGGCGCGCGGCCGGCAGCGCCCTAGGGCTCAGATCTGATCCCTTTCGGGCCTAATCTGGGCTTGGGCGGGCCGTCTGGCGTGGGTGCTCCCCCGGGGGACGGAGGAGCAGGAGCTTGTCCAGGGGATGGCGGCGTCGGCGGTGCCATTGCTGCAGTGCGGCGGTGGGGCTTTACGGGCCCCCTTGGGCTCGGCCGGGCCACTGAGGGCCCGGTTTGCCTTGTTGCGGCATCCGGTCGTCTACTGCGGTGGAGCCAGTTCCCTCCCGCGTGCCGCTGTGCCGCCGACCCTCGCCGGGTTCCTTCTACTCGGTTTTTCCGATCTCGTGACAGGGCCTCGGAGAGACGTCAGGGATATCTGCAAGATCGTGGTGGCGTGCATTGGTGGGCGCAAGTTTGGTGGAGCTATTCGGAGCGTTTGGGGGTGTGATTCTTTGGAGTCCGGGAGAGATCCTTGCCGTCTCGGCACTGACGCGGTGACGCCTACAGGTGTCGCCATCCTTCCTGAAGGGCGTCGAGTACCTCCTTCCCACCCTTGGCATACCGGAGAAACCCTAGGACTCAGTCCGGGCAGCAGCGTCGTCGTCGTCGCTCCCTTCTTGGAGGTGTTGCATGGTATGAGACGCTTTGGAGCGCTAGGAGCGTGGTGGTAATTTTTCGGAGGCGCAGCGGTTGCGAGTCATCTCTGCTTTCGTCGAACCGTCGCTGTCAGCTTTGTTTTCTCTTCTTTGTTCTTTTAATTTTCTTTTGGGCATGATTGTGTTGTTTGCCCCAGCAATATTTCTTGTACGGTGGTCGTTGCTTCATTTATAAAATGGGACGAAAGACTATTTCGAGGAAAAAGAGATGTGGAAAGCAAAACTCCACTCTTGAGTTGCTACACACAAAAGTGCCGCTTTGCGCGGTCCGTTCGATCTCGATCGCGCGGCCAAGAGGAGTGATCTCGATGTAGGGATAAGCTAAAAAAAATAGAAATTTCGGAGGCAAAGACCCATTACACATATATGCGTCGATCAAAGTAAACCTTAGAAGCAACGACTTGTGTACCACCTACACTACACTCACGAAAAGTTCCTAGAGGAAACCTTACAAGGAACAATCATCCACGACTACGCCTCTCTGTGATTGCACTCCAAGCAAACAACCAAGCTATACTCAACATTTGAAGACATTTTGTTGGAGGCAGCTACTAGTCAGCTGGCGCATGCATGGCACTTGTGGCGCTCATAAGGCTAGCTCTATGGCTTCTGGGCTCGTTCCTGGAGCTCGCCGTCGTCGTGCTCTTCCGTGGCCTGGCCCTCCTCGTCACCGCCACAGTACACCTGGTCAGGCTGCCGGGGCAGGTGGCCAACGCGGCGCTCGAGGCCACCAAGGGCGCCCTCGAAGCGGCGGCCGAGTTCGTCTTCGGCCTAGCCTGGGATGTGGCAGCTGCCTTCGTTTCGGCGTTTCTCAAGGCCGTGTGGAGCATGGTGACTGGCACGGCGGACCTCGCGTCGTCAGCGGTCATAGAGCTCATGGAAGCGGCACGGGTCGGCAGCGAGGAGGCGGCCAAGGCGCTTGCGGAGGCGCTGGAGGGCGCGGCCGATGCGGTGGCCGGGACGCTGGCGAAGCTCGGGGAAGACTACGTGGATGCTCTTGTGCACGTCTTGCAAAACCTCATCTGATTATTGCGAGATGATGCTCTTGTGCACGTCTTGCAAAACCTCATCTGATTATTGCGAGATGATGCTCTTGTGCACGTCTTGCAAAACCTCATCTGATTATTGCGAGATGATGCATTCATGTATATATTCAGTTCATCATGTTTGCTACGAACTCTGCAATCTTAGGTCCGTCGGCGACGAGGGGTTGGAACTGACCGCCGCCGGTGCCAAGTCGTGGTTGGGTCCGCCATTGCACTTGCGATTGCCGATCTAGCCCACATCGTTAGCTGGACTAGGCCCACTAACACCCGGACCAACGTCGCGAGCGTGTTAACTACGAGTATTATTTTCACATACCGCTAACTCGCATCGTACCGTACCATACCCAACTGGTTCAAATAGAAACTAAACTAAACTCACATGTTGTCAAAGCCGGCCTGTTTACACCCAAACCAAGCAAACTCGGAAGGGAATATCAACTAAACACGCCCGGTTTAGACAAAAACATTCTTAGATTTATTTGCGGTTCATGGATAGATTAATGTTATTTTTAAAAGTTTAGCCTTGTGTCAAAAACACATCATTTATACTAAACTCTTCTACTTCGTATTTTGATGTAATTTAATCGGAACTATTGTGTTTTCTATCATTTAGCATAATTAACCAAACCACAATGTTGTTGAATATTGATTATGTTTTTTTCATACAGCCTTAGTGAGTTTACTCGTTGTGTGGTAAATACAAATTGATTATGTTAGAAAGGTGGCGCTAGTTTTGTCTTTCGATGCATTACCCCTTATAGATCATTATCATAGAGGGGAGTAAAAAAAGTATGAAAAAATACACCGTGCATTAATTTGTACACTTGCATGTAAATCTCTCTCTGGGTTGTCACTGTAATTTATAGTTCAATTCGTAGTGATATCTAATGGGTATGGTTAGGAAATATCTTGATGACTATTTCTAGTGCATGATTAGGTATAAAAATATAAATTTTAGAGTATGGAAGAGTGTTTATGGTGAGCTTTCACTAGTACCGGCATTTCTCGAGTCCATGTGGAGCGTGGTGGCTGGCTCGGCGGAACTCGCGGTGTCACTGGTTGGGGAGCTCATGGAAGCGGTGCGGGACGGCAGCGAGGAGGTGGCCAAGGCGCTCGCGGACGCGCTGGAGGGCGCGGCGGATGCGGTGGCCGAGACGCTGGGGGAAAACTACATGGATGCTCTTGGTGCACGTCTTGCAAAACCTTATCTGATATTGCGAGATGATGCATTCATATACTGTATACGCAAGTGTAATTTTCTATTTTTCTCCAAGGAGCGTTGGGGCGACTTTGTTTTTCCTTGACAGACGAACGAGCGTTGGGACCGTTACGCACCAATAGAGAGGTTCCATCGGAGGCGTACGCCGATGCAGCCCACGTCCGTAGATGGGCCCGGCCCACTAACACTTGGAGCAACGCCGCGACGGCCTACGCCCGCCCGCGTGTCGTGTTGGCTATTTTATTAGTCCCATACCGCTAGCTCGTAAGATATTTTACCAGCATATAACCTCGGGTCGTGGCGATAGTATCGCCTCCTCGCAGATACACGCGACCGTCGGAAAAAAAGCTGACTAAAAAGAAAGACAGCGCTGCCTCTCAGTGTAGGCCGTCACTGGATCGATGCACACGCGTCACTGCAAAGATCCACACGAGCTGAGCTGATGTGTCCGGTCGTATTAAAAAACAAACATAAATATGTACATAAAAACAATAAATAATGTGTAACTGTGAGGAGTGCACCGTGTGCTAGACATTAGCACCTGGCATTTTTGCATTTTATTTCTTTTCTTGTGAATTGTTTTGGAGTAAGATTCTGAACCTAGAGTCCCCGATCCACTTTGGTAGGGTCCCCGTCCGGGTGTTTGCTCCTACGATGTGGTGGGTAGGGGAGGTCGAGCGAAAGTTCCACGCTAACGCCGATGGTGGAGATACATGTGGGGTGTTGCGTTCCACTTGGAGGCACTGTTTTAACTCTTCCCCTACCTTCCGATGCTCAGGGTGAAAACCTTTCTCTGACTCTCGGCCAAAAGTGGCGGCGGAGCTTCATAACCCTCTAGAGGCCACCGTCGATGAGAATGACTATCTCTCAGATGCGACCGCCTATCTCCTATGCTTTTTTCTCGGCGACTCGTTGGAAAAGTTTAGTTGCCCATGTTTGTGCATTTCTTAGACTAGTTTTTTCGATTGATGTTTGTGCATTTCTTAGACTAGTTTTTTCGATTGTGTTGGTTCGAGAAATAGCAAGGCCAACCAGAGGTGCTGCGTGGACGACGGTGCCGAGCACGGACACAAGGACATCATCGGTCACATGTAAATATACTCCCTTCACCCTTCGGAAGTGTCATGATGAAGTACCCCCTCAGAGTTCTACATTGGGTCAGCATGCCACGTCGTCGAGACGAGAGTGATCTACCTATCGGACAAAAAAACGTTGACCAATGGGGGAATGGTCCCTCCCTTGGCTATGCGTTGTTAGATAGATAAGATCTCTCAGATGATTTTTCGTCGCGGATAGTGTTTCACCTACGACTCAAACTCAGGTGTGCCAGCTCAACACTCTGAGCTCTAACCACCAAGCCAGCGCTTGATTCTCAGTAAGTTAATTGATGTCACAAATTGTAAAAGTAAGGGGTAGTATTTGCAATTCACTCGACTAGTGTTGTTCTTTGTTGTGACATTCCATCCATAAAGCATTCGACTTTTGCTTGCATCTGACTTTTTATCTTAATGGAGCAATCTGATAGGCTCTCATCCTGAAACTTCTCAATTTAAGTGGTAAACACAACAAGGCCAGGGAGAAAGAAACCCCCAAACAAAACCTTATCCCTATCCCACCTCTGAGCCAGAAGAGAGCGCGCGCGACAAGGAAGAAAGGAAGAAGAGAAGATGCTGCTCGGCTCCTCCTTCGCGTCCCCGCTCCAGCTCCACCTCGCGCCCAATGTCGCCGCCGCGTCCTCCCGGCCGGCGCTGATGGGCCGGATCGAGGCGGCGAAGCAGCTGACGGGGCGCGTGGTGACGACGAAGGCGAACAAGACGGTGGGGGTGGAGGTGGTGCGCCTGGCGCCGCACCCCAAGTACCACCGGCGGGAGCGCATCAAGAAGAAGTACCAGGCGCACGACCCGGAGAACCGGTTCAAGGTGGGCGACGTGGTGGAGCTGCTCCCCTCCCGCCCCATCTCCAAGACCAAGCACTTCCTCGCCGTCCCCGTCCCGCCCCGCGACACCCGCCGCAAAGCCCAGCTCCTCCCGCCCCTCCAGTCCGACAGCGCCGGCGAGGAGGAGATGGCGCCGCCCTCCGCCTCCTAGTGATGGTTCTGCTGCTTTCCCTGTCGGTCTGTTAATTAATTTCCATTTTGCTTCTTCTATCTATGCCTCATCTGTAGACTGAATCAGTTCCGATGCTACCACTTTGGTTCTGAATTTGTTTTCTTTTTCGGAGTAAGAACTGTGTACACGATTGCATTTTCTATACCCTAGCAACACGGAAACATTTATTCAGATCCAGTCAGATACAAACTACAGTTTTTCGTTTCCACAGCCACCGGTATGGTATGGCGTATACGTACGTGCCTAATATCAGCAGAAGCTCCAATGCACACACGTACTGCAATTGTGAGGCAGGCGACGTCGGGCTATGCAGATTACTACGCACACACAAATGCAGGTGTTATTGAATATATAATCCATCTTATTGCGATGCAGATTACTACTCACACACAAATCAGTGGCAAAATTCAGTTTGAGGCTCCCCGCTAGGATGATATATTTATGGAATTCTGGCATGACTGCATGAGGCAAGAATTAGAACCAAGGTTATTAAAGAGGAGCCTAACTGCCGGAGCCTGTAAATGAATCCCTCGGTCACATGGTTTGCTGAAAAAGATGAGGAAAGTGCACATATGATTGCGCATCCATCAGAACATGGAAAAGATCATGACCGACTCCATCAGCTTCAAAGAAGCTAATCAACCAACCTGCTAGTTGAAAATGTAGAAGAGCTGAAGGACGCCATGGATTCACATTTTGATTCACATGACTAGTAAAAATGCGGAAATAGAAGAATATCTGGGATTGAGATTACTGGCCAAATTCATCAATTGGAGTGCAACATTAGCAACCAAAGCAAGTCTGTTTAGCCTGTTTTTCCGTGTGTTCTTTGGGATGGTGAGGTGACGGCTATATTCAGAAAGCAGAATAAGGTCCTCCCCACCCTATTCTCGCTCCAGTGGTGCGTCTAGCAGAATAAGGTCCTCCCCACCCTATTCTCGCTCCAGTGGTGCGTCTAACACTGGCGAAGGACGCGTGGAGTAGTGTGTCCAGTGGACCTCCGGGGATTCGGTCGGTTTTCCTGTTCGTTGTTGTGGTTTTCGGTCTAGTTCTTCCGATTTACGAGTCTCATCTTTGGTGATAGTTTCCGCTCCAGTGCAATGGTCCTTTGTGGTCTTAGCACGACGATTTACGGTTTGTCTACTACAACAATATCTATTACGACAAGTTTTATCCGGTTCTTGTGATGGAAGGGCAAGGACGGACGCGCGCCTTCGGCTCGTGCCAGTGTGTAGTCGTCGCTAGGTGGTTCAAGAACGTATTTGTAATTTTTATTACCTTTTGGGCTCTCTATAGTATTATGAATGGTTATCACCAGTGATTGGTGGAGTGGAGATTTGGTGCTCCCGAGGTCCAGTGATCTCACTATTTTCAAAAATAAAAAATTACATTTTTTAAAAAAAATATGAAAAGTATCATGCATGTTATATCCAACAAACTTACAAAATTTTAAAGCAAAATACTTTACATTTTGAGCTATACAAAAATGACGATCTGAGTATTGTGAAAAATGTACAGTTTCAATTTTCCAACTTTTGTCATTTTTTGTGTAGCTCAAAAGGTAAAGTTTTTGCATTGAGATTTTACACCCTTGTAGGATATATCAATGAGAAAATGCATTTTTTCAGATTATATATATATGTATATTTGATTTTATTCAAAATAATGAGATCACTTGACCTCCGGAGCCAAAATGACTTCGGAGATTGGTGGATCTTTTGACAAAAAATAAGAACACATCCATGAGAATTGAGAGGAGCATGGCAGACCAGAAAGGATCTCCATTCATTAAGAACCTAATTAACCAACTAAAATTTAGTTAGGCGTCAACTCTAGCCGCTTTTCAGTAGTGCCAAACCTGCCCCACCTGTCAGTCACAGGTCAACGAACTGCACCTACCAGTGGCAACTGGATCGAGCTGCAGAGCAAAGCAGAGCATAGTGGAACGTGGCCAAGCTACATCTCAGATCCTTCGATCGAGCCAGCCAACCAAGCTATCATGGAATCCATGGCGGAGCTGCGCGTGCTGGAGGAGACCCGCGTGTCCCCGGCGCCACCGACGCCCTCGGCCACGCTCCCCATCACCTTCTTCGACGCCGCCTGGCTCTTCACCGGCCCCGTCGAGCGCCTCTTCTTCTACCGCCACCCGGACCCAGCCTCCGCGCTCCCGCTCCTCGCCTCCTCCCTGCCCCACGCGCTCCGCCGCTTCTACCCGCTCGCCGGCACCCTCAGCCCTGCCGCCCGCTGCTTCACCTACGCCAGCGGCGACGCCCTCGCCTTTGTCCACGCCGAGTCCACGGACGACTTCGACCGCCTCGTCGCCGCCGGGCCCCGGGACCTGCGCAAGCTGCGCCCACTCGTACCGTGGCTGCCCGCGCCGCGGGAGGACGGGGCGTTCGGGGTTGCTGCTGTGCAGGCCACCGTGTTCGCGGGGCGGGGGCTGTGCATCGGCGTCTCGGTGCACCACGCCGCCTGCGACGACGCTTCCGCCACGCTCTTAGTCCGGACGTGGGCCGCCGCGTGCCGCCTCGGAGGCCTCGATGGCGAGCCGCCGGCGCCGGTACTCGACCGCTCCCTCGTCGCCGACTCCGACGACCTGCTCGGCAAGACGCTCGCCGGGATGAGCCGTCTCGCGTCCGGCCCCCCTCCGCCTCCGCCTCCGGCAGCGCAGGAGATGCCGGCACCAGTGATCGCGTCCTTTCAGCTGACGCGCGACCAGATCGACATGATCAAGGACGCCGCGGCGGCGGCCGGGACGCAGCGCCCGTCGTCGTTCGTGGCGGCGTCGGCGCTTGCGTGGGTGTGCCTGCTGAGGTGCGGATCGACGGGCGTGGACGGCGCGGCGCGCAGCCACATGCTGTTCTCAGCCGAGTGCCGGTCGAGGCTCACGCCGCCACTCCCCGCCGAGTACTTCGGCAACTGCCTGCGCCCCTGCTTCGTGGAGGCCGCCACGGCGGATCTCACGAGCGCTACGGGCGGCGTGGCGTCCGCGGCGGCGGCCATCGGGTCGGCGATCAGGGAGATGGAGCGGGGCGTGCTGGAGGGCGCGGAGGGGTGGCTGGGGAAGGTGCTGTCGGTGCTGCCGCAGCGGCCCATGTCGGTGGGCGGCTCGCCGAGGCACGGCGTGTACGAGGGCGCGGACTTTGGGTGGGGCAGGCCGTGCAGGGTGGACATGGTGTCCATCGAGAAGACCCCCGGGACGGTGTCGCTGGCCGAGGGCCCCGACGGCGACGGCGGCGTCGAGGTCGGGGTCGTGCTCCAGCCCAACGCCATGGATGCTTTCGCTGCTTGCTTCGCCGACCTCGTCCGTCGCGACAACGGGAGCACGTGACATCGTATGTTGGTGCGCCTTGCGTGACCGCTGAATCTGTTGCTACTACGATCATGTGTATCATCAGCTATGAATGAAATGGGCATTATTTCCTTTTGAAATTCAATAGTAAGCTTGCACGTGCAATGCTCGTCTCTAATAATATAATTGCAATATAATGAAAAATAAATTGAACAAGCAATATTTTGGACCTAGCCCAGTACGTATGAGTCAACCACGACAAACATGTATTCACAGTTCGCCAATGAAACACTAAACTCACAAAGCATGAAGAGAAACAAAGGCATCATATACGGCTCACTATTGACATGTAAGTTGGCCACCAATGAAGAGTATTACCTAGAGTTCGACCATGGTGGGCATAGGGTCCAATGGTTGTTCCTGGAACAGACTATGGAACGTTAAATGAATAAACAAGTGGTAAAAGGAATACAACAACCACAAATTAAGGGCGATTACTGGTAGGAAAAATGGAACGTTGGTAGCAATGCCCAACCATGTTATGACTTGTACAGTAAGTTCAAATTTGAATGTCATGTGTCACTATTCGTAGTGAATAATGCATAAAAATACATCGGAAAGGAAGTATAAACACCAAGCAAGGAATTTTGCTATTCCCCTAGTCCAGTAAATCCACTTGTACAACACCTTCCATCTCCTTTGAAATGTTTATGTTCTCTGCTTCCTCTTTAATCAGATTCATTACTGAAAAGGTACTTGAGTTGTTATTGGTCAGTACACAACATCAGAGATAAATAATACTTTTGATGTAAAGAAGTAATTAGAAAAGGCAATTCGCATGCATGTCTTGCATTAGCGTATGCTTGTAGTCCCTACTACTGGTGTACGAAAATAATAACAACAAAAGGCAACCAAGATTACATTGATAATAATACATGGTAGCATACTTTGCAAGTTGCATTTTCATTAGCTAATAATTTGAAACTACACATCTCGATTGAAAAATGATGTGCATAGTGCAGTTACCCAAATGCCTATTCAACCTCACATTGGCGACAACCAACAAAAAAAAGGTTCCTAATCCCTGCAAATTAGGTGATATGTTCTTTCAGTATATTTAAATCACACATTTGCTCCATTTTCTTAAACTAAACTTGGCCAAGATCCATTCCTGGGATTTAA
Organism: Poa pratensis; assembly: GCA_947311845.1. Taxonomy (NCBI): domain Eukaryota; kingdom Viridiplantae; phylum Streptophyta; class Magnoliopsida; order Poales; family Poaceae; genus Poa; species Poa pratensis. The sequence continues at coordinate 31,716,702 of CAMZMU010000106.1, read as the reverse complement.
AGTTTTTAGCCTAATGGAAAAATAAGCGTATATGGACATAACTCTATAATGGGTTCATGATCAATTGGTCATGGTTAGTTACATGAGCCAACATGTTTACCCGAATAAGATTTGAATTCAACCTACTACCGCATCAAATGCCTGATGTAAAGTTCATCAAGTGTAAGCATGTAAGGAAAGTTCTTGACGGATCAAACATGAAGGAACACGATAATTGAAGATGTCATTTACGAAGGATTGTACTCAGTATCCAAGCATTAGAGAATTAATGTAAGTTTTTCTATTATACACCCTCATCCAATGATATCATGTGTACAAATAGAATATTTTGTTTCATTCTTGTAGTGACTCTACCACCTGGGTGCAAAGCTCTAGAAAAACAAGAAACATATATGTTACCATCAAAATAATACAAATGCCAGTCTAGAAACGGACAACCTTTTTGATTACAATGCGCATTGCTGAAAACGGTCACGGATATAAATATAATTTTTAGAGAGTGACCTCAATTTCAAATTTATACACTATCAAGTAAGAAAATTTAACCGGCATCATTAATGCTACCCACAAGAGCTGGGATTATGAGATAATTGTTTTTTGCGACTATCCCATTTTAGTGCCTGAATTTAGTTGCAAAGCTCACGATTTAATCCATGAATGTCATTTCTAAAGAGATGCCTTATTTAAAACCAGACCATGAGCAAGCCCCATTGCCCAAAATAGAGTTGAGCAAGCCTGGAAAATAGCATAAAGAATTAATTAAGAATACTGATATTTCGCTTAGAACCTAAGGCTGCTACAAAAACACAATGGTGATCTGACATTTAGCCATATGTATTTTTTGAACAAAATCGTAACACCAAAACTATCAAAAGAATATTATGCAGTTGCAACCTGTTGTAATATGAATTTGATCGCATGTTCCTTCCCGATACCAGAATGCCTATCATTCATCTAAACAAGCAGGGCCACTCAGCCATCTACAACCAGTTCCAGCAAATAGAAAATTAAGTCAGCTAAATACCAAGAGGAAAAGGGAAGCCATATATGAAAACTGAGTTCACGTGAATAGAAGGATAGAAAATCTACAACTACTGGGCACTGCCACCAAAGCCTTGTTTAAAATTGCAAGAGAGCTGGTAAAACAGATGCCCAGTCCTAAATAAATAAATAACAAAAAGGCACTCCTCCATGAAAAGTTGAAAGTTGGCTGGCACCCGAGTATTCGGTTAGCCAAGATTTGTGAAAGTAAAGTTGGGGAGGAGTGTTAAGCATATGAACCGCTCTCAATACTCTAAACAAGTGTTAGCGTGGAAGCTGATGAGTTTCTTTACTGCCAACACCTCTCAAAATAATTTTTTACTTCTGTTTTCGATCGATCAAATAAGCTCTAGCACATGTCAATCCCTGCTTCCCTCTGCGAATGGTCTTTCCACTTACTTTTATGTTGTGTCACCACCTTCTTCGAGCACCAACTTATAGAGAGCACAATTGTCATTCTTAGTGTGATATGCATTGTATCTAAGTATTGTTGGGTAATGCATGATTATGATTTTATTTATTCTGAATTATAATATCTAGTTGCCACTAAAACATCGGAGGTGCTCTGCGCATTTATGTTTTGCGGTATCAGAAACGGCCGGTGAGATACCACTCTACCATATTGTGTTATGCTCATTATAATCCCGTTGATGCTTCTAGATATCATATTATTAACTTTTAGTTCGTTATGATCTTTTCATGAGTAAACATGATTGCTAAGTTCTATTATTCTTGTGGTGCTTCTCATGAGCATGTTATAATTTTATCGTGGCCTAAACTTCTGTATATCGATTAAGCAAATGTGTTTGTAGAAGTTTTCTTTGTCGCGTTCAGTTTGTCAATGGAATTGCTTGAGCGCAAGCAATAAGCTAAGCTTGGGGGAGCTGATACGTCTAGAACGTATCTACTTTTCCAAACACTTTTGCTATTTTTTTGAACTCTAACTTGCATGATTTGAATAAAAACTAATCCGGACTGACGCTGTTTTCAGCAAGTTTTCTATGGTGTCTATTTTTTGTGCACAAAAAGTATCCAAAAAAATAGGAAAAGTACGCCATAAAATTTTTTTGGGCGAAAAGGGCCACAAAGCCAGAAGAGGAGTCGGAGAGGGGCCACAAGGCCTACTCGCGGTGGGGCCTCGCGGCACCCTTGGCTGCGAGGTGGGGCCGCGAGTAAGCCCTGTGCGCCGCCTCTTGCCCCCTTCGGACTATATTTTTCATCGCCCCCGAAACCCTCGAGGCACCTCTCACTTCATATTTTGGCGACACGGAGCCGCCACCACTTCTGGTCATCTTCGGAAGGGCTAATCTGGAGGCTGATCTTGGCCTCCGGAGAGGGGAAATCGTCGCCGTCGTCATCACACTAGTGCAGAATTGCCTAGCAGTGGCGTGCAAAAAAGGTTACCAGTGGCACGGAGGTGGCACGCCACTGCTATGACGCCACTGGTATTTGGTACTAGTGGCATGCCACGCCCACGCCACTAGTAATATACGTACCAGTGGCGTGTCCAGGCCACGCCACTAGTAATATATATACCAGTGGCGTGCCAGATATATTACGCGCCACTACTGTTTTTTGCAGGAAATTTTTTACAGCGAAGCGCTGCTTATATAGATGACAATTATCATCAAAATGGCAATAAACAAAACCACAGAAACAAAATCATATATAAGACACAAAAGATATGTCTCTCTTTTAACTAGAAACGTCAATTTAATCCTCCACAAAGCTAATATAGCAACGATATGTCTCTCTCTTAATTAACTAGATATAATTATTGACCCTCAACATAATTATTGACTCTCAACAAAATAACTAGATGATCTCCATCACAATCGTCACCTCCAAGTAGCACCTATTAGTGTTTCTCAGTGTGACGAGAACAACTTGTGCAACCTCTAAATCCTTGCCCAAATGGAACTCCTTCCACGCTTGCTTGGCGAAGACGATGCGCCCGTCATTGTCCGTGTTGTACGGAACGGTGGTGACGGCCCTGTTGCTCCAAGGCGTAGTCCAACATTGCCTATACTCGGGATGCCAACGCTTTCCGTTAGCGTCTTAGGAAGTTTCTGGGATAACACACCATCACATGAAAAAGAGATTATGTCATACCGTCACACATGCATGATAACACAAACAAAGGAAACAAGATAAATAATATTAGAAACATACCATGACATGTTTGTTGGACATATATGTGCTCGTCAAACGAGTCACAAAAGGAACCCCGATGTAGCAATCTTTTTTTTTAAAGCTTTAAATACTGCGAGGGAGCCCCCCACAGCCTTTTATTTCAAGGAAAAAAGGACAGGAGTTACAATATTTACAAAATACACGTCAGGGAATTAAATAAGGTTTTTAAGCCATAATTCTAAGAGGGGTAGAACCGAAGCCTTCACTCTATGCCTAAGCAAAGAGACATCATACACAAACCCTGCCTTCCAGCCCCTAAAAGTAGGCCTAATGTTTTTGAAGATCCAAGCATTACGCTGCTTCCAAATGTTCCAGCACGCCATAATTAATATCTCTTTCAAACATGGCCCAGAGAAACTCAAATTTGCATGCTTCAAGCTCCCAGCATGAGATCCATCTATCCAATCAATCTGAAGATAAGTCCAGATTCTGGAACAGAATGTGCACTGAAAGAAAAGGTGACACCAATCCTCCAGCGAATGTTCATGACACAATACACAATCATTATCATCTGTCACGTTCCAATTTCTCCTGACCATCATGTCCTTTGTGTTCAATCTGTCATGCAAAGGCAACCAAGCAAACACCTTGTGCTTCGACATACATTTAGATTTCCAAATCCATCTAGAAGGATTATGATTGGGCAGAGTGGAAAAATGCAGATCATAGAAACTCCTGGGGGAATAAACACCTTTACTGAAGTTGTAAATCCACATATCATTCCCTTGCTGAAGGCTCACTCCCTGCAACTCAGTCTGCAGGTCATTATAATCTTGGAAAGCTTCCACTGACAGTGGTAAATGAAAACCGTCCGAGAATTGTGCAAGTTCCAAAACTTCCTTGACAGAGGCTAGCTTATCCTAAGCAAAGGAGAATAATCTGGGAAATTTTTTAGCCCGAGGGACGTCTTGCCGAATATCCTCCCAAAAGAGCACAGAAGAACCACTGACCACCTGACAGTGAGATATAGATCTCCAGGTGTCAGATAAATTCATAATAGCGCGCCACCAGAAAGATCCACTCAAGACCACAGCATGGGGAACCGATTCGAAATAATAAGAATCTGTAATAAGTTTAACCCACGGCAAATCAGCATTGTTATAGAACTTATCCAGATGTTTTAGGAGAAGGGCTCTATTTTGCACATGAAGGTTAATGATGCCAAGCCCCCCTTTGTCCTTAGGTCGACAGATCATATCCCAAGCTACAAGGGAATTGACTCTCTCTTTATTCTTATCTTTTCTCCACAAACATCTCCTCCTGGCCTTATCAATAACTTCAATAATTCCTTTAGGAATTACCAGAATGCACATGAAGTAGGTGGGCAAAGAAGATAACACTGAATTAACAAGAACCAAACTGTCTCCATAAGATAGAAATGTGACTGTTGCCGACAATCTTCTCTCTATTCTGTCCACTAAAGGTGCAAGGTCCTTGATTGTTGGTTTGGTAGTGCCCATAGGCAACCCCAAATAGGTAAAAGGCATAGCAGCAATTTGACACCCCATGATCTGCACAAGGCTAGTAGCCTCTTCACTATCCACATTAATTGGGATCATTGAGGATTTATGATAATTCACTTTCAGACTAGTAAAACTGGCATATTGATCTAGTAGATCTTTGAATACCTTGAGCTGGTCAGGATCAGCAGGTAGAACAATCAAGGTGTCATCAGCATACTGCACAATAGGGTAATTGTCCCCAATAGGGATTGGCAACTTTAGTCGTCCATCTGCCAAAGCAATATTGACAATGCTCTGCAAGAGATCACCACCCAGAACATACACAAGAGGGGAAAGAGGATCACCCTGCCTGACCCCCCTTTTGCACTGGAATTGTTTGCCAGGAAGGCCATTCAGCAAAACCGATGAAGTGCCTGAAGATAAAATCTCTTTGACCCATTGAATGACCATTGGAGGGAAACCCTTGCATTCTAAAATTTTCAGGATAGCATGATGTTCTATGGTATCAAAGGCTTTCTCGAAGTCAATCTTAAACAAGACAATTTTCCTTTTTGACTGCTTACATTGATGAATATACTCAAAACACCAAGCCAAACAGTCCTGGATGGTTCTGCTCTTAATAAATCCATATTGATTCTCATGTATACATCTTGTGATAACTTCCTGAACTCTGTTAGCAATAATCTTTGTCAATAATTTGAGGCAAGTATTTGTGAGAGAAATAGGACGAAAATCATTCACTGTCTCGGGAGACTACTTCTTGGGCACTAGAGTGATGAAGGACCCATTTATGTTCTGGAGGGAAGCCTGTCCACTAGAAAAATCTGCACACATCTTGTAAAAATCCCCTTGATCATAGGCCAACACTGTTTTATGAATAAACCAGTATACCCATCGGGTCCAGGGGCCTTATCTGGCTTAAGGTATTTAACCACATTCTCAATTTCCTCTTGTGAGAAAGGATCACCAATTTGTTGGAGATCATCAACAGACTGAATTACTTCTTCTAAACAGAATTGGTTAGCCGTGGAAAATGACACCCCCATCCTATTTTTGTAACACTGCCAGAAGGGAAATGCTTTCTCCTCATGCTCCACCAAAGTAGTGCCATTACCATCCATAATGGAGGAAATAGTATTGTGTCTGTATCTCTCAGTAGCTCGGGCATGAAAATACTTAGTGTTTTCCCCACTCAGCTGAACCCAACGTATTGTACATCTTTGCTTCCAGTAATCAGATTGAATTCCATGTAGCTTTTTCAGATGGACCTTAACAATGTTTCGAAAATTGAATTCAGGAACACTTAGTCCCCTATCATCCTCCAACTGATCAAAAAACAGGATGACCTTATTGCACTTCTCAATAAGGGATTTTATATGAGAAAGAGATTTGCCCCATTTCCTAAGAACAGGCCTGAGCAGCTTGAGCTTAGCAGAGATAACTCCCACACTGGATTTAGCTCTGACTGGCTGGTTCCAACATTACTGACTACGTCCATGAAACCTGGCTGCTTTACCCAATGGTTCTCAAACCTAAAGATGTTTGCTTTCGGAATTTCAGTGGAGATTCTAACCAGGAGAGGAACATGATCAGAAGTGGGTCTAGCCAAAGGAGAAACTGTGGTATTTGGGTATTTCTATGTCCACGCGCAGGATGTATGAGGTCGATTTGATAGCGTTGACCAAACATTTACAAATTGCTCGGGGCGATCTCCACAACTTAATTGGAGGCTCCCGAAGCATGCCCAAAGCTTCACACGAACTCCGCGACAACACCAACCCGTTTAGGGCGCCCAAGCACCCAAGAGGAACAAGCTCCCGGGTACCCAAGCACCCAAGAGTAAAAAGCTTCTCAAACTTCACACCACGTATCACCGTGGAGAAATCAAACCGATGCACCTAATGCAATGGTAAGAACACACCAAGTGGTCAAAGTCACTCACTCTCAAATCCCACCAAAGCAACTAATACTATGGAGGGAGATGGAAGGAAGAACAAGACAAACAATAAATGAATCCCAAGATCTAGATCCAATGGATTCCCCTCACTAAGAGGAGATATTGATTGGTGGAAATGTAGATCTAGATCTCCTCTCTCTTTTCCCTTCAATTAGAGGCAAGAATCATGGAGGAATGGAGAGAAAGCAAACTCCAAAAGGTCAACAATGATGGGGGAAAATTTGCTCAAGAGTTGGGAAACCTTTGGAGAAGAAAGCCCCTTAAATAGGTGCCCCACGGAATCTGCCTGTTGGAGGGCTGTGCAGGAAGCCCGGACAGTCCGGGCTCGCCCGGACATGTCCGGCCTAGGCAAGAAACGCGGGCAGCAGCACCCCAGACATGGGCCGGACATGTTGTCTGGGATGGACACCCGAAAACAGGAGTTTCAGCAGCAATCCCAGACATTATGTCCGGCCTAGTCCGGACATGTCTGGCCTCCCGGACAAAGCTCCGGACAGTCCGGCCTGGCAAAACACCAAAACTGAAAATGCAATAACTTTCGCATCCAGACTCCGTTTTCGATGATTTTGGGTTTATTTTGAAGCTAACAACAAGGTCTAGATATTCAAACAGAGAAACACCAAAAACCAACAAAGGAAATAAAGCCAAATGGGGAAAGGTTAGACCTCTCTATAAAAGAATAACCGACAAACCTCCAATATCAAAAACGCAATAAATTTTCCATACGAAATCCGTTTTTGATGAATTTGAGCTTGTCTTGAAGACCATGACAAGCTCTAAAACCACACATGGTGAAAACCCAAATAAGAACCAAGAAAGATGATGACAATGATGCAAAGATTTGAGCTCTACGAACGATACGATCAAGCTACTCATTTAAGAGTCCCCCTTGATAGTACGATTATCTATCCTATAACCCGTTCTCTCAACTAACATCATGAGACCGGTAAAATGAAAAACCTATCAAAGTAATACCTTTGCCTTACGCATTCCACTTGAGATAGATAATGACGATCTTGATATCCTCAAGTTGGACCACCTTTCTTGATTGCCCTTCGCTTGGTGAACACTCACAAATTGCTCCCCATACACCAATATGCGAGAACATCTCTTAGGCACATCTTCACTTGACCATTATCATCAAATGGGTGGCAAGTTTCAAGCATATGATTTTCGATATGGCTCATCTTGAACTTGCACTTCTCAACCTTGATGACGAACATAACTTGACGTCATCCTCCATGGGCTATATGAAATCTTCCTTTTGATGCAAACCCATGGGAAGATACCTAACCCCACATGGAAACTCCACACACATATTTATATGGGTTAATTCACAAAGCTATATGAACAAATGCTTACCATACCACGAGATCACTTGATCCCTCAAGGTACATCTTCTAACTTTGTGTGTTGATCAAATTGAATCCATCTTCGCACTTTATCTTGATCATCCTTGTATCTGCTTTTCTCTCTTCATTAATGGTGATGTCTTGAAGGTAAACATGAATGTACACTCCATCTTATTCTTCAACACATACTTGCAATATACTCAACTCTCTAATGACCAATCTTTGGATAACACGTTTGAATAACACCTTGGTCATCATATAATCTTCTTGAATCCAACATATGGAGTTAAAGCATTGCCTATGGACACATCCTACAAGAATATCTCAAAGCAAACATTAGTGCATAAGGATTGTCATAAAATTACCAAAACCACACATGGGGCACCATGCTCTTTCACCCTTTGGCATACTTGTCGGGAGGTAAGAAAGAGACGACACCGGAAGAACTTGAAATGAAGAACAACCGCTGACGCCATAGCTCAAGATGGTCGCCTTTCGGCCAGAATGGACTGTCGTAGGACGGCCTTTTGCCGTCGAAGGGCCACTGAGGATGAACAACAGAACAACGCAGGCATGATTTTTCCTTGCGAAGCCCCAGAACCAAGCCCGACCGCCGTCAAACCAAGCTCCTTTCCCGTTTCACCACTATGGTGACACTAGAGAAGAAGGATGGAGACCGCAGCGGGCATATCTGAGGCCACCACGAGCTTATTTTGAGGGTAGACTGCAAACCCTCTCCCCTCCACCTTCGGCTCCGACCTTAGAGCACCATGGAGAGAAGAAACGCAGCCGCCAGCCACCGGATGTAGCTCGAGTTCTTCGGAAGCCACCTCCCCATTGACATAAAGCCATACTCAACACGGGGAAAATAGAAGGAACCTAACCTACTATATACAGAAAGGGGCGGCCTCCTCTCCCACCCCACTCCACCTGACAAAGCCACAGGAGGAGAGGGAGAGGAGCCGGGCGGCAAGGGCGACTCTCATGGGAGGCTATGAGAGGGAAACAAGGGGAGTGTTTGTAGGGTCAACCACAAAGAGTGGATTGGAACTTGCACTTACGCAGGCATTTCCAATGATGCTTAGAGGTAACTTAAGTACCGATGTGATCATAGGTGGAGGTGGTGCGTCCTTGTTACCAGCCAAGGCCTGGCTCTAGCTTCCTGAGATGAAAATATGGGTTTTCCAAGGCATATATCCCATTAGATGACCCATTTAGGTATTGCGGCACATCAATTGCTGCATTTGCTAAGCAGTTGGATTGACAGCCTCATGTTGTCCTCACCAGAGGCAGACATTGGCGATTGGGCACCTGGTTGTCCACCGGCAAACCCGCACCACCGTCGCCAGATCGAAAGCGGAAGCCCCTTCCAAGATCATTTGCCGTCCAGCCCATTCCTCGCTTCACCCCAGTCGCCCTTCAACCCAAAACCATCGTCGTCGAATACGAAGGTCCAAGACCCTTCGGTGGCTGCGCGCAAGCCACATCCTCACAGTCAGGGTTGTCGGTCCGTGTCTCCCTGGTGCGAGGTGCTCCCTGCATGTCTCTCTTGCGGATCGTGATTTGGAGCTCCCAACAAGTCGTTGTGTCGGGACATCATCCGCTTCTGGCAACCCCTCAAGCATGCCTCTCCCGTGGACCAAGATAGGGGTGTTGAGTGAAAGTTTTTGGCAACATATATTTTCAGATGTGAACTACAAAAAATATGAGGATCAAAATCAAGTTTTTTTTCTGCCTTGAACCACATTTTTTTTCGTACCCCAAAATATCTAAATAGCATTTCAAAAAATCTGGGCTCCCTGGAGCTGGGAGCCAAATCGATGCACTCCCTACATTTCAGGGATTAGTTCATAAAACTTCACAAGTTAATGAATTTTTTAAGAACAGTGCTGAGCGTCCCCCGGGGGATAATTTCCTCCGATCCCCCGGGTGGACAGGCCGACACGTGTCTGTTTTACTAGTCAACGCCGAATAGGTCACGTGAACCTCTCGTCCCCTCGCAGGAGAAAAACACCAACAAAAATTCCCGCTCGCCCATGGCGCCACGACGCCGCGCAGAACCTTCCCCCTCCCCGTCGCTCTGCACGCCATCGCCGGAGAACACGCCGTCGCTCCGCCCGCCATCGCCATGCGAGCACCGCCCGACGCGCTGGGAGCACGAGCCGACGCCTATGGGAGCACCGCCCAGCGCCGCTGGGAGCACATGACGACGACTATGGGAGCACCGCCGGATGCCGCTGGGAGCACTGCCCGACGACGCTCGGAGCACGGGCCGACGCCTATGGGAGCACCGCCCCACGCAAGTCGGAGCACGAACCGGTGCCCATGGGAGCACCGCCCGACGCTGGTCCGTCCGACATCGCCATGCGAGTACCGCCCGACGCCGCTGGGACACGAGCCGACGCCTATGGGAACACATGACGACGACTATGGGAGCACCGCCGGACGCCGCTGGGAGCACGGGCCGCGCCTATGGGAGCACTGCCCGACGCCGCTCGGAGCACGGACCGACGTCTATGGGAGCACCGCCAGACGCCGGTCGGACCACGTCCCGACGTCCATGGGAGCATCGCCCGATGCCGCTGGGAGCACGACCCGGCGCCTATGGGAGCACGGCCTGACGCCGCTGGGAGCACCACCCCGACGTCTATGGGAGCACGGTCTGACTCCGATGGGAGCACTGGCGACCACCGGTAGTAGCATCTGCTCCGGCTCGCCTAAACCCTAAACCCTAAACCAGTAGGAGCACGGTCTGACTCCGACGGGAGCACTGGCGACCACCGGTAGTAGCATCTGCTCCAGCTCGCCGGCCCCGCCATCTCCAGCCTCCGACTTGCAGCGGAGCAACAGAAAGGTCGGCAGCAGCAGGCTGTGCTCGCCGATGCGAGCTGAGGCTGCTCGACGGAGGGAGACCGGCATCAACATAGGAGGAAGGACACGCGGAGAGGAGGATCTCCGACGGGGAGTTGCCGGAGCGACGAAGGTCGACGCAGTCTCGGGTGTCGCACGGGAAGAGGACGCAGTGGAGGGCGTGCTCGACGGCAGCGGCCCGATGAAGAGAGGAGGGAGTCGGACGAGCATGGCCGCGGCTCGCCGGCATGCCGATGCGGCGGAGAACCGGTCGAGGGGAGCCATGGGCGACGGCGCGTCAACGATTGAAAAAGCGGCGGCGAGGGCCTGCATGTGTGTCGAGAGAATTTGGGGAAGAAGATGGAAAAGAGATTGGGGAAAAGTGTGGTTAGAGGAGACGACGCGTGAAGAGATAAGGTAGGTAGCGGGTCTGCTGCTTGTTTTGCAAAGGCGGACGCGTGTCACGTGGAGGAGGAGGATGCGGACGATGGATCCCCGGAGGAACAGCAGCGTTTTCCATTTTTTAATACGACGCGCTTAGCTCGGTGGACTGATTAAACGCTGGATCCCCGGAGGAACAGCTGCCTTGCTAGGGAGGCATTCGCTGAGACGCTGACCCCCGAAGGCGAACACCATGAACAAGCAGGCAAGGAAGGTCGAGGACGATGCCGGAGGCGGAATCCAACAACTCCCGGAGGAATGCTTGGCGAAGGCCATCGGCCTGACCTCACCGGCGGATGCCTGCCGTGCTGCCACGGTGTCCGCCGCTTTCCAGTCGGCGGCTGACTCCGACACCGTGTGGGAGCGGTTCCTGCCGCCGGACTGCGACGCCGTGCTGGAGCGGGCCGTCCACCTCGTGGATGCCTCCTGCAAGAAGGAGCTCTTCATGGACCTCTGCGACGAGCACGTCCTCCTTGACGATGGCAAACTGGTCTGTCAACTGTATTTTCACTTTTGCTGCTTGAGCCTGACGCCCTGACCTGACGCTTACAAGAAGAACACATCGTTTTTTGCTGAACTATGAATCGATCTGATACATGCCTGCATGCCTTGTAACCATCTAATATTCGATAAAAAATGATTCAGAGTTTTGGGCTACAGAGATCGAACGGCGCCAAATGCTACATGTTGTCTGCAACCGAACTGGATATCGCCTGGGTTAACGTTGATCTCTACTGGAGAAAGAGGTCGGACCCAGATTCAAGGTATTCCGGGCGTTCCCGCTCTCCTGATATAAAATTGTGTGTCGTTCTAGGACAGGCACGGTCGTACCCGAAATAGGGAAGGGCGAATTCCACTTTTTACACCTTTAACTGTGATTATGTGACAGTGCATGCTTGAAAAACCCTATACTACGAACTGAAAGAGAAAAACCGCTCCCGTGCTGCTCCTCACGGGCGACACCGGGGCGCCCCAGATACACCGCCGAAGCTCCGCTCCACCTCGCCCCTTCTTGCCGCCGCTGCCGCCGGCAACTGCCGCGGTGGCGGCGCCCCCCCACCCCGAAGGTGGTGGGGGGAGGGTGTGCTGCGTCGGCTTGGCTGCTGGACTGCCGGCGGCTGCGCTTGGAAACAGGACGGCAAGGAGTTGAGTTGCGTGGGGTGCATGGCTGAGCTCTCGAGTGAGGATGGCGGCGAGGCACGGCCGGCAGCCTTGTGCTGTGTCAGGTCGTCCTCGTCGCCCAGATCTCGCGGCGGAGTGGCCGGGCGCGGCGACGTGCAGTACGGCCGGGAGCAGCTGGCTTGAGACAGGAGGAAGCCGGGGCGGCGGCCCCGGGACGAGGGCGACGACAGCTTCGGTCGTCGTGGTGGCTGGGTGGCAGGTCCGCGGCGGCCCCGGGCTGATGAGGGCGACGACGTCCTGGTCGTCGTGGTGGCAGGGGATCTGGACCCGGCTGCTGTGGTTGTGTTCTCATCGCAGCGTGTGGTGCTGCGCAGGGATCCCTCTGATGGTGTTTGGTGGTTGGCGGCAATGGTGTGTGACGGCGTGCACATCTGCATGGTCTAGATGCTGTGTTGATCTTGATCTACAAGCTTTTTCTGCGGGAGAGAAGAAGAGCCGGGAGAAATCCTATCCCCGACCTGGAATCGGTGCCGGCGACAACAACGCATCTATGGCGTTGTTTTCCTTCCTGAGGTGTCGTCGGGGAGCTCCTCTTCCTCTCTCCACAAGCTTGGACTCTAGGTGAAAACCTAAACTCTGGTTGTCCAGAGTGGGCGATGACGGCGTCTTCGCCGCTACCTATTGGGGGCATCGTTTTTGGAGAGTCGATATGTGCTTGCTTCGTGCACCCCTCTTGCGTCAGGGTTGGTGGACGTCGGAGCAGTGGCCCCGGAAGGTTGTTGTGCACTGAGGCGGCGGCCTCGGAAAGTGATGCGACCGTGGCCCTATGGTGCAGGGTGGCTGGGTCGTGCGGCGTTGCAACTCGAGAGCCAGTGGTGGTATGTCGGGGCGGCGCCCCGGAGGGTGGTATTTGTTGACCGCGCAGGGCGCGACAGAGTGGAGGAAAGTCGGGGCGGCGGCTCCGAGATATCGTCAGCTTTGAGGGTTTTTGACCTTGTGTCGTGTGGGCGATGGGGTGGCTCTCGACGCTGGTCGTCGGCGTGTCGGGGGTCACTTTTGGCGAGTGGTCTCGTGGAATGCGGTTTCTTCACCTTTGCGGAAGCGTCCCGTGTTTGCTCCTCCCATAGCAGACGCGGCTTCTTCTCTTCGGCAGGGGTGGGAGACCGGATAGTTTGGCGGAGCGGGTCACCGTTTGGTTGTGTTTGTGTGGTTGACGTCATTTTGTGCCCTTTGCTGCGTCGTCAACATGAGTGGGCGTGTCCCTGTGGTGTTCGTGTGGGCTTGGCCCTGTTTGTACCGGTTTTTGCCGGTTTTCCACTAATAAATTGGGCACCTTCTTCTTAATCAATAGATAAATCAAACCTTTTGCCTCGTTTCAAAAAATTATGTGACAGTGCTACCTCATTAAAAAATTTGTGTGCCACATTTTATCCCATACCTGTGACCGTGTGTCAAGTTTTAACCCGTTGAACCGGATACTTTATTTTTGCGACCAACAACATAAAAGCTATATTTTGTACATGGTTTTTTTTTTACTCTACTTTTACTGCTACTTCTAAGCTTACAAGATTGCATTGTGAATTTGTTCGACCAACAGGTTCTCCAAGGTGATAGAGCTTGTGTCAGTTTGCTTGTTAAGCATCAATGGCATCATCAACATCAAGGAGCTCTCTCCTCGTACCCAGTACGCGTGCTACGTCGTCTTCAAGCTCACTCACGACGCCTCTGGACTTAGCTCTCCAAGACAGATATCATTCATCGAGGTAGCCGGGCTACTGGTGGGGAGCGCCCACAGGGCGTCTCTCCATCCCTGCCACCGTGCTTCCTGCGGCCTCAGTGCGGGTGGCGAAACATTGTCAATGATGAACGCCACCACAGAGCCGCACGACCACGAGGAGGAGGAAGAAAGCGACGGCATCGTCAGGTACCCACGGCAACGGGCGGACGGGTGGTTGGAGCTGGAGATGGGCGAGTTCCACACAGACACAATTGATGATGGATCAGATGTTCGCATGTTGCTACACGAGGCTGAGGAGCTGCAGTGGAAGAAGGGGCTCATCATTGAAGGAATAGATATAAGGCCTAAGAACAATACTCCAGGGTAATCAAATCTTTGTACCATATACACCAGGGATCGAGTCGACTGCACGGGAACTTATGTACAACTTTGGACGAAATACGATGGTTAACGTTTAATTTCAGACTTGGCATGCTTACCATTGTAATGCATATTTCATACTTGTATTTGCATTTGCATCCCTTACCTTTCTCCTTAAAAGAGATTTAAATAGGGTTAGGATGCGAAACCACATCCTAGCCTTACCATACGACGTCACCCCCTCTCTCTCACACATGCATGCAACAATCACCAATGCATAAAAAGCATGACATCAACAAGATTATCTCAATTCTTATGGCTCTTTAGTAAAGAAATTTCATCAGAATTTTGTAGGATTCCAGTGCTTAGGATTTTTTTCCTATAGATCTTGTTTGGTTTGTATGATTATAAACCATAGATTTTGTCCTATGGTCTAATTTGCATGTAATTTCAAAGAAAATTTCCATTGGTCTAACCCCATGGATACCAACTATGCTATGGGCCTAATCATTTAGGAAAGTTCATGTGTTTTCCTATGGTGTAACCAAACAACTAACGTGATTTTAATTCATGTAGAAATATATATGGCATGATATCCTAATCCTACACTTTTCCTATTCATGCGGTTTTAGTATTCCAGAACCAAAGATGCCTTTAAAATTGGAAATATTTTATTTCTCCAACCGCTGACCCTATTGACAATCCGCTCTCATCGTTGATTTCATTGTGGCAAGATTTTTGAAATGTTCGACCATTTTTTCATCATCAATTGTTAGTTCATTGTCACTCATTATCAGGTTATAGACATGTTATAATCACTTAGTTAGCATATTATAATAACTTGGTTACAAGATTATTTGAATGTCACTACCCACGAACGTAAGGCTTTCGTTGTAGCACTTTTATGGTCCGATACCATCTCTACTTGCTGATAACACTTCCTTACCGATTCTTTGGACTCGCATAACGTTGGCACACATAAATAACATAAATTAATATCGGGTAATCAAACACTACTAGGTAACCG
Organism: Poa pratensis; assembly: GCA_947311845.1. NCBI lineage: Eukaryota > Viridiplantae > Streptophyta > Magnoliopsida > Poales > Poaceae > Poa > Poa pratensis. The sequence continues at coordinate 31,701,158 of CAMZMU010000106.1, read as the reverse complement.
TTAGTGGTGGAGCTAGCAATTTTTCAAAGCCTAGACACTCCTCAAGTTAAAGTACTTCTTTTTGGTCCGCCAAGAACTTTAAGTATTAAGTATCTTGTCTTGGTTAAACACCATGTTTCATGGATCATTGTTGTACAAAAGCGTAGGATACCATAAGAAATAACTTGTCAAATACTAGTCACATGACCAAACATTTCTACGTGCCCCAAACAAAAGTTTAATATCCGATATCCAGCCGTACACCTATGTGCACACCCCACAAGATTATGTACAAGAAAAAAAAAGTTAGATCAGTAAATAATATACTTTGTATTGTAGTATAAGCACATGAGTCAATGAAGCCTACATGCCAACGCAACTGGGTCGGCTCATTTGCCAATTGGTGCACACAACCACATATTATTGCTAAGTATCATTCGAGTGCAGGAATATTAAGTTCGCTTGAGCGATAAAAAAGAGAAGCAACCAGAATAAGATTACATCAAACACTTATGCATTGCTAATCCTATTATTAGGCCGCCAACCAAATCGGTTGAAGATACCCCGTGCTACCATCTCAGATGGTTGCACCCAGACTCCCATGTGGCCCTCGCCTCCACACGCTGCAGTAAGGACCACATAAGAATCTAGTGGGTCACCATATGAAGAACCTGCGAAAAATTGGAAACTTTTTTGTTGTTAAAAACTATATCATTGCGATGATTCCAAATTTCCCAACATAAAGCGCAAACTCCCGCCTGGATTTGTGCTTTTAGTGTTTTTCTAAGGCCACCCAACCAATTCCCAAGCATATTCGTAATGCTAGTAGGTGGTGAAAATCAAAAGCAACAAGTACTATACGCCATAGCAGTTGTGCGAGCGCGCAAGAGAAAAATAAATGTTATATTGTTTCCTCTTTATCAAAAAAATATTTTTATTTCCATTCCATAGACGTTTCGCTAGATTGTCTTTAGTTAGAATCACCCCTCTCCCAAGGAACCACGAAACGATCTCTATTTTTAGTGGAACCTTTGGTTTCCAAATAAAATTATTACGAAAAATAGCCCTGCCATTCATCATATAAAGGTACAAAGATTTTAGTGTGAAAACTGCCAAAGCATTCAACTTCCATCGAAAGCTATTTGGATCATCTGATAGATCAATAGACATTAGTCTTTGCACTAAGTGTAACCGGGATTCTCATTTGTCACCGGTTAGCAATCTTCTAAATGCAATGGCTCATTTGCTCCAAGCTTCATCGAGCTTGGCCATAGGCTGTCTACTCCTTGCTTGGAACTTCCCACCGGTGATCTAATGGCTTTCACAGAGATAAACGGTTGTTCAAAGTTGAGATCGAGGTGAGTTAAAATAGATATTATTTATATTAAATTTTATACTTATCTATACTTCATATTTTACAAACCATAATACTAGCTAGCGTGTTTTATATCACTAAGTTATCATAGTTAACCTCAAAACAATGTCTCTCAATATTAATCATGGTTTTCGTTGTACATTCCTAATGACTATCATTGTAAATTATACTTGCTTTATGATAAATATAGATCGTATTTTGTAAAGAAAGTTAAAGAAAAAAATTCCGATGTATTTCCCCTAAAAGATATTTAGAGTTAAGGTGAGTACAATAAACATGAAATATTAGCATGCCTTGTAGTTTAATTTGTGTTACATCCATGCAAATCTGTGTCTTTCTCTGCGTGTGTGCTCGCGTTGTGCGTGTAATTTAGTATCTTAATCTTTGTTGTGATTTTTAAAGCGAATGTGCCATAAAATATCTTGACAGAAGTTTTCGGTGTGTGATAGTTATAAACACATATGTATTCTAGATTATAGAAGGTGTCGATGAGGAGCTTGTCATTCAACCCTTGGCATGTTGCTTTACTATTTTTTTTGTAGTTAAATGTGTCTTGCATGTTCGAGTAAATTCAATTAATTGATTGTGTGTGTGTCCTGTTCTGGTCTGGCCGAGCACATAACTGAACAAGATGTGCACCAAACTTCTAAAGCAATGCAACATGATTAAGAATCCTTCTGAACTGAATAAATTATATACCTGGATCATGTACACATTCTTGACATACCTAGAGTTTGCATAAAGTTGTGCAATCACGGTCTATAGAAGTGCCAAAGTTCCTTTGTGCCATCTGATAACCCCCAAGAGCAGGGGATCACTGTAGCACCTCTCAATGTGGAAGTAAGGTATCGATCCGCAGGAGCAAGAAGGAAAAGTTATCTATTCCCTACAACTAAAGTGTCACAAGTTTTAGTTGATTATGCACTAAACAAGTTTAAGGAACAAGATGGTTGATTTAATGGATGGAAGTTTAATGCAACAAAACAAGAATGTAAAAGTGTCCCAATCCTCTTCAATGCAAGAGGACAAGACAAAGGTTTTCTCTTATAGGAACAATGGACATGGGTTCATGGGTTCACTTAATCCTCTCTCTCTCTCATCTATGGTGATTATCATGTTATGATAAAGTACACACAATTGTCATGTTTTAATGGTAGCTTTTAATGACGGCTATATGTCCTAAAACACATAGTTGAAAGAAATACTCATTTGTGTGCTATGTCACCCCGCAAGGCTAGCATGGCTGCTGTCACTCCCACATCATACTCTTTCTTTTTACCCCCAGATAAAGGATGTTGGGCTGTATTTCACATGTCACTCAATACATATGCCGTGTCACATCGGCCATCCCGTACCTACATACATCATACTTCATAATGGACAATATTCTAAACACTAGTGCAATGATTCATAATTCGTGTGCATGACCACATCTCTCTCATCTATCCACACTTGGTGGTGTCAATCACCTCATGACAAGGATAAACAAGGCATTATGCATAAATCAAACCATCACATGCATCATAGAATATCTCCAAAGTATGACAAATCATAAAAGCTCCAACACAACGGTAAATGCATAACAAATCATCTCATACCACAATATCCACCATAGGAATTACATAGATGACCGTAATCATGTTCAGCAGCTCATACGGTACTAATTAGTGAAGCTCAAAGAGAGAGAGATACATAAGTTACCACCACAAACCCAAGTCCAGGGGGTGGACTACTCCCCCTTCATCATGGAGACGGTGGAGAAGTCGTTGGAGAAGATGGAGACCACCCCGGCAGCGCCCCGCCGGAGTTTTCCCCCTCCAATCTGCAGCTCCAGGTCTCTGTTTCGTGGTTTCTGTGTTTCGGCGGCGCTCCCTTTCGCGAAAGCCCTGGGGGGTCTATATATAGTCGTTTTTAGGTCAAGACGAAGCTTCGGGAAGAAAGATCGACGGCAGCGGAGGCCCGAGGGCCAGGATGGGTCCCACGCGGTCAGGGAATCTGGCCGCGTGGGCCCACCCCTTTCGGCCTTCTGGTCTCCGTTTCTTCGATTCCTTTGCGCCTACGTTTCGTTCCTTCCAAAAAAGTGATCCCCGTAAAGTTTCAGGTCATTTGGACGTCGTTTGGGTCCCTGAAACATCAAAATATAGAAAAAGGGGTTTTCTGACAGCGCAGGGTTAATTCCAGAAAAATGGGGAGTTGTTAATTATCCCCAAAACTCAATATAAATCATGAATATAACCCTTATATGATGCAAATAACATGGAATAACATGTAATAAAATGTAAAGTTCATGTATGCATTTTACATGCATCAACATCCCCAAGCTTAACCCATGCTCGTCCCGAGTATGAAGGTGATAAAACTAACATGGACTTTGCATTTTAATACTATCAATGGATATCAAAGGTGATTACTATTGCTACATAGAGTCAAATGATTCATTCTTCAAAGGAATAACAATATGCAAGATAAATTATGAAGTGATATCAAATACTCAATGTAAAGATGTTCAATGATAAATTCACAAAGTGTAACATAGAAGAAAGTACTATGGACCAAATGTATGCATAATGAAAAGTAAAAACATCCTATGGTGGTCATAGAGTACTTCTTATGAAAACTGAATATAAAAGGTGGACACTTTGGATAGATAAATAAGTAGAGGTAAAGCATGAATAAGTTTCATCTAACTTCCAAACACTTCTACTTAAGTTAATGCTTGCAATGTGGTAGTCATTGGTGTGGAGCTCTCATTACCCCTATCATAGCATCTTGAATGATTAATGTTTAAAGTGAAAGCAAATATGAGTGGTGTGCTTGACAATGTATTGGTTGAATGTCTCATGTCCCTTGAATACAAGTACCTACACCATGTGTTACTCACTTTGGTCCACAAAGTAAATTCAAATAAAGGTCATTGCAAGTAATAATAGTATCATCAAGAACTGCACTGGGGTACCTCTTGCCCCTTGACATGAACAAGCCCATGTCAAAACAACAAGACAAACAGACAATGAACAATCTCAGCACTCTTTTATTTACTATGGGTATAGCTTTTTATTATGAGGTGCATCACTGAATGAACATTATGGTTATGCTGTAAATTTCCACCATGAATGATGCATGGCTTAGATTAGCGGCCCAGGCATTTCTCTAACCATTTATACAAACTCTTTGAACTTACTAAGTATCCACATTCATTTCACCCATGATAGGCATCCATAAACAAAAGTACATGACATCAACTAAATATAAATAAGTGCAATGTTGAAAGCTTGCCATGTGACAGCACATATGGGCTAACTCCCAACCAAAACTATTGTCAAGCCCACAACTTCATAATTTTAATCACAATGGTTCATGCTTATTAAATGCAATAAAAGTAAATTGTGCATCAAGTTCGTGAGAGCTTTTAACCAATTTTTCCCATGACAATCAATAACATAAGCATTTAAATTCAGAAATGTAGATAACACAATATAACATGATAAACATACTTGGAATAGCATAAAGCTAATAGGTAGATATGGTGGACTCACTGGAAAAACTTTGGTTGAAGGTGTTGGGAAACAAGCTTTTTACTTGTTGTAATTTTTGGGCTAGCAATAGGGAGAAAGTTGACCATCTAAATGCATGCATAAGTGTCCATAGAACTAATCAATCCATGTTAAACCAAGTAAAGTTAAAATTCAACATCTAAACATGGTAAAAGATAGCTCTTGACAACACACTTGCAAATTAACATTCATTCAAAGCACATGAATTATGCAACTATATGTATCTTTTAAAATCAACTCAAACATCCCTATCCCAATATATTTAATAGCATCCAACATAATTCAACCCAAACTTCCAGTAGCTCTCTCATATATAAATGATAGTGGTGGTCTTATTAACAAACCGAAATAACAAAAGCAAAAAAAACAGACGCTCCAAGTTTATACGATAAAGTGCTTTGATCGAAAAACAGAAGTTAGACGTGTGCAAACCGAGAGTGTGTTGGTCCAGTGGGGTTGTCTTGACATCCCCAAGCTTATGGTCTTCACCATCCTTGGATAGCTCTTGGTGCAGCTCCTCTAATCCCTGTGAAAAAACTTCAAAACACCGTTTCTCCCATTTCTTTTCTGTGGGGTGATATTAGTAGTGATAAACAAATAGGTTCCTTGCTGCATAAAATCCTTAGGCAAAAATTCATATGAATGTCCAGAGAGTATATAATGTTGTATGCCTACTCATAAACTCAATTGAATCAAAAAGATTCAAGCAAAAAGCTCAAAGAATGCATCAAACAATATCAAGACAGAATCTGTCCAGAAAAACAGCAGCAGCAAAACGCATTTTTCTACCCTACTTAAACTCGTCAGAAAAATCTGCAAAAAATCACGTGTGCAGAGGATGAAAAGTTGAAGCTACGTTCAAATTACAGCTCAATCGGAGTTACAGATAAAAAAATGAAAAATCAAACCGTGCACAGACTTCGTGCAGGCAGAAAACTCTCCGAAAATGAATAGCAACTTTTCAAACCCAAAATAGGTAAAACTTGGTTCTTTATTAAAAATCCAGAAACAAAACTAACAAACTACTCTCTTGTTACAGCAAGAGGACTCAAAGAAAATCTCAAACAAAAACAACCGGGTTGCCTCCCGTAAAGCGCTTTCTTTATAGCCATATAGCTAGGCTTACTTACTTGATAATCAAAGGGACGTAGCTCATGAGGGAACTTAACTTGATGTGTCCCTCTTCCTTGGAAAGTGTTCATGCATAATACCAGGATCCCATGGTGTTCTCAAACCAATCAAAATAATAGTCAAGTTGAACCCTAGTTGAGAGAAAAACAAAACACAAAAGTAATAACAACGAAGTCTAACTTTCTTTCTATGCATTGGCATTTTGTATATGAATGAATCACCATAAATAGAAGTTTCCCAATGCATATTAACAATATTTACTTGCAGCATATAATTATTAGCATAAAGAGGGTTCTTATCACCTCCTCTTTCATAATAGTTGCAAGTAGTAGAAATAAATTCAACCATATAACCACAAGAATCATTCAACTTAGATAATTTAGGCACATAAAGAGGATTATTAAATTTATTATGGAATTCATTAGCATGCTTCCCTCTTTCAAAATAGTTAATAAGATCAATATTAAGTTTAATATCATGGTTGCAACAAAGATTTGGAACTAAAGGTAATTGCAAACCACATAAGTATTTCTCAACATAAGCAAATTTCTCCTCTATGGTGTAATTAGGAGAATTTAAGAACAAAGTAGGACTCTCATGAGTAAGAGTACCATCACAAACAGCAAGTATATCATTTTTATCCTCACATAATTTAGTAACAACTAAACATGGAGGTTTATCAATAAGCATAGGACCATCATCTAAAGCATTATCATATAGCATATTTAAGCAATACTCCTCATTATCATCAATAAGTTCACTAGTAGCATTAATAGAAAGTAAAGGAGCATTTTTAGTTTCACCTCATAACATGGATTCTCATAAATAACAAAAGATTTTTGAGTTTGAGTGTTACTATCATTTGTTGATGGTGAAGCTGGGAGATCCAACTCTTCCCCAAGCTTAGGTTGGAGCACATCCATTTTAATCTCCTCTTCACATACTTCCTCTTCCAAGCTTATGTTTTCATCATCCTCTTGGGGTTGCACGGGCATCCCCAAGCTTAGGTTTTTATCCTCCTCTTCCTGCAAAATATTAGTACTTTCCGTGGCAGCAAGAATTCTTTTTTAGGAGTAAAATATTTAAGAAAAACCTTCCTCAAACTACTCCATTCAATAGTAACTTCTTCATCCAAAGACTTGAACCAAATACGAGCATTACCAGATAAAGACAAATATAATAGCTTCCTTTTTACCTGATCATCAGAAATACCAGGAAGCCTAAATAAACCACATATCTCTTCAACTGTCTCCACGTGTTCACGTGCAGACTTAGTTCCATCCCCTGTAAATGGATTTTTCATAACTCTTTTAACATGACCAACGGGAATTTTATATCCCACTTTAGGTATCTCAGACACAGTAGTTTCAACCACTTTAGGAGCATTAGCATAAGCACTTTCATATAAAGCAAGATGCAGCGAAGCACGATTCATAAATGCCATAGTAATAGTATCAATAGTTTTTATGTATTTTATGTTTTTAATGAAAACTGAAAATAAAACTAAACTAAATGCAAAACTGAAAATAAATATCTAGTGCAAACAAGAATAAAATTAAGCGCTACGCTCCCGGCAACGGCGCCAGAAAAGTACTTGATAACCCCCAAGAGCAGGGGATCACTGTAGCACCTCTCAATGTGGAAGTAAGGTATCGATCCGCAGGAGCAAGAAGGAAAAGTTATCTATTCCCTACAACTAAAGTGTCACAAGTTTTAGTTGATTATGCACTAAACAAGTTTAAGGAACAAGATGGTTGATTTAATGGATGGAAGTTTAATGCAACAAAACAAGAATGTAAAAGTGTCCCAATCCTCTTCAATGCAAGAGGACAAGACAAAGGTTTTCTCTTATAGGAACAATGGACATGGGTTCATGGGTTCACTTAATCCTCTCTCTCTCATCTGGTGATTATCATGTTATGATAAAGTACACACAATTTCATGTTTTAATGGTAGCTTTTATGACGGCTATATGTCCTAAAACACATAGTTGAAAGAAGTACTCATTTGTGTTGCTATGTCACCCTCGTAAGGCTAGCGTGGTTGCTGTCACTCCACATCATACTCTTCTTTTTACCCCCAGATAAAGGATGTTGGGCTGTATTTCACATGTCACTCAATACATATGCCGTGTCACATCGGCCATCCGTACCTACATACATCATACTTCATAATGGACAATATTCTAAACACTAGTGCAATGATTCATAATTCGTGTGCATGACCACATCTCTCTCATCTATCCACACTTGGTGGTGTCAATCACCTCATGACAAGGATAAACAAGGCATTATGCATAAATCAAACCATCACATGCATCATAGAATATCTCCAAAGTATGACAAATCATAAAAGTTCCAACACAACAGTAAATGCATAACAAATCATCTCATACCACAATATCCACCATAGGAATTACATAGATGACCGTAATCATGTTCAGCAGCTCATACAGTACTAATTAGTGAAGCTCAAAGAGAGGAGAGATACATAAGTTACCACCACAAACCCAAGTCCAGGGGTGGACTACTCCCCCTTCATCATGGAGACGGTGGAGAAGTCGTTGGAGAAGATGGAGACCACCCCGGCAGCGCCCCGCCGGAGTTTTCCCCCTCCAATCTGCAGTTCCAGGTCTCTGTTTCGTGGTTTCTGTGTTTCGGCGGCGCTCCCTTTCGCGAAAGCCCTGGGGGGTCTATATATAGTCGTTTTTAGGTCAAGACGAAGCTTCGGGAAGAAGGATCGACGGCAGCGGAGGCCCGAGGGCCATTTTGATGGGTCCCACGCGGTCAGGGAATCTGGCCGCGTGGGCCCACCTCTTTCGGCCTTCTGGTCTCCATTTTTTCGTTTCCTTTGCGCCTGCGTTTCGTTCCTTCCAAAAAAGTGATCCCCGTAAAATCTCAGGTCATTATGACGTGATTTGGTCGCCTGAAACGTAAAAATATAGAAAAAGGGGTTTTCTGACAGTGCAGGGTTAATTCCAGAAAAATGGGGAGATTGTTAATTATCCCCAAAACTCAATATAAATCATGAATATAACCCTTATATGATGCAAATAATATGGAATAACATGTAATAAAATGTAAAGTTCATGTATGCATTTTACATGCATCACCATCTATAAAAACAAGGAACAACAATGTGTGAACATGAAAAATGGACCAGATTCAAAACACTGACATATTTGTGTTACATACTAATATGTTTAGAAGGTATGGTCCTACCACTAAACTACATCCGTGCATAAACTCAAACTACTATATACTAGTGTTAAACTACATCTGCGGTGAACACTTGCGAGAAACATATGAGCTAACACTAAACTAAAACTAGTTGAATTCGGCGCGGCGACACGCCGCGCCCTTGAGGAGAATTTTTTTTGATGATCTGTTAATTTCTTTAGTTGCGTTATATGTATTGCAAGGAAAGGTGGTAGTCTTAATTCGTATAATGTACCTAGCTGAAATTCAATTTGAAATCAAAATATAATTAGAGAAAATGAGTCCGTATTATCTCGAAATATATATCTAATCAAGCATTTTTTTGAATGCAACTACATAATTAGAGAATTTTAAGTTATATTGCTTCCAAATATGTTTGCCAAATCAAAATGATCAAATTTGGTTTACTTTTGCTATAATTTTCTTATTTAGCACCATATTCAGAGGAAGTATATTATGGTTATCGACAAATATTAACCAATTTGAGCATTAATTTAATTTTTAAAATGGACGTATTCAATAATATTTTTAGGGTTGAAAACTGTTGTAACTAAAAAAGCTTACTTTGAAAAGGGTTCAGATTTCGAAATTTGTTCAAATTGGAAAGTTTTGCAGATTAGGGTTTTTTCTACATCTGTGAAATGATCAGATTTGGAAGGCATTTAAATGTGTCAAGTATCCAAATTTGAAATTTGATCGTATGCCGTAAATAGCTAGTATTTAAATTTGTGGTCATTTTGATATATTGACGGATATATTTAAAGTCACTGATTTTGTAGCATTTAGTAGTTTTTGAAAATTGTTCGAATACCGTAGAACAATATCTATGAATCTTCCAAATATGTTTGCCAAATCGAAATGATCAAATTTGGTTTAATTTTGCTATAATTTTCTTATTTAGCACCATATTCAGAGGAAGTATATTATGGTTATCAACAAATATTAACCAATTTGAGCATTAATTTTAATTTGAAAATGGACGTATTCAGGAATATTTTTAGGATTGAAAACTGTTGTAATTAAAAAAAAGCTTACTTTCAAAAGGGTTCAGATTTCAAAATTTGTTCAAATTGGAAAGTTTTGCAGATTCGGGTTTCTTTTACATCTATAAAATGATCAAATTTGGAAGGTATTTAAATGTTTCAAGCATCCAAATGTGAAATTCGATCGTATGCCGTAAATAGTTAGTATTTAAACTTGTGGTCATTTTGATATATTGATGGATATATTTGAAGTTTGAAGTAACTAATTTTGTAGCATTTAGTAGTTTTTGAAAATTGTTCAAATACCGTAGAACAATATCTATGAATCATTTCAAATTGTTTGAAGCATGTTCTATTTTAAATTTGGTTTTTTTTCCGACAGCAAACTACGAAATTCATTTTTGCAAAACGGCGTGAAGGTGTGAAATGAGCTTTTATATATTATTTAAAAAATTTAAGGTTTGGAATAATTTGGAAAAGGTCCCAAAGTATTTAAAATGGCTGTTTTGTTTTTTACAATTTTTTTGAATTTGGTCTGAATTAATTTGGAGCTGTATTTCAAAAGTTACAAAAGTTTTCGGAAAAAAAAAAAGGAAAAGGCCGGCCAGCCGCAGAGCAGCCGGCCCAGCCCGCGAGCGGCCCAGCTGCCCAGCCCAAACCGACGTCACCAGGGGGCGGAGCCGCCGCGGCGGCGACGCCGACGCCGGCGCCGCGCGACGGCGAGCCGTGACGCGCGGATGGGCGCGTCCGACGCTCCCGGAGGCGGGCTACGCGAGAGTGGCGGCGTCGCCTCGCTTTGGTCGCCGGAGCGCCGGCGGCGTTGTGCGGACGCGGCGGCCGGACCGAGCGGACGGCGGCGTCGATTGCGGAGCGAGGCGTCCCAGCAGGCGCTTGTCGGCGAGGAGGGAGAGGGCGCGACGGCGAACATCGGAGGGTGCACCGATCTGTGCGGGGAGCGCCGGAGCGGCGGAGCGGCGCGCCGGCGGCGGCGGCGAACCGCGGCGTCGCGCGGGGAGAGAGAGGGGGAAGGGGGGGGGGGGGTCTGCGGACGGTTTTCCACGGAGGCCCATGGGGTTTGTCGAATTTGAGGAAAGGTCCTTCTGCGGGGGGTTTCTGTGAAAGTGTGCGCCAAAAATCGTGCGCACGGGGTAACCGGCTGCGACCGGGGCGACGTGGAGGGTTCTGGACCGTCGGATGGCGTGGATCGGACGGCCAGGAATATGGGGCGACGTGGCAGCGGGATGGGGGGTAAACCTTTCCATATTTTATATATAGTAGTATATGTGTGGTAATAGTTAAACTACATATGAAGTAGCACTAAGATACATCATGCACATGGCTTATCCTAACCAAAAAAAAAAAAGTTAATGTACATGTATCGGCGCATTACATGACATAGAAGGTTTTAAATACATCCAATTTGGGTAATGAGCTGGAAAATTACTTCGCTACAAGCGTGCCGAGAGTGCTGAGAGACACAACCGGATTCCTACCAGCTCGGAACCCCTGATATATTTGTGTGTTACAAGCTAATGTCATAAGAGGGATGGCCCTACTAGAAAACTACATATGTTCACAATGAAACACATATGTACTAGTGTTAAACTACATCCATGGTAAACGCTTACAAAAAGTATGTCCTATTACTAAATTACAAATGTGCTAACGGTTAAAATACAAATAAAGTACCACTGAACTACATTACCACAAAACTACATCCATGGTAAAGACAAACTACATTACCAGTACCACTAAACTACCTCCAGCAGATACAAATTGGTTAACAAAAATGTTTAAGAATAACTGCTATTTGTGTAGTTGCGATTTACTAGGTCATGGATCTGAATCTTACTAGTGGCGTTGATCTTCAAATCCACCTCCAAGAAGATGACAATGTTGGTTTTGAACCCATGATAAAAGAAGTTGTAGCTGCAAAAATACATTGTACAAATATGCAAAACTACATCTGCTACTATGGAAACTACATATACGCTAAGCTACAACTATACTAATAGGAAAACTTCATCTATATACAAACTGAAAACTACACCTGCTTATATGAAAAATAATCCATACTATTTGAAAACAATATCCAGCACATAATGTGTCCTTCTCTTCCATGCAAGCTACATCCGACTTATCTACACTAATATAAAAAGACCCTGAGGGTCAAATCCAAGAGGCCGAGGAGCCCGTCGGGTTCGGAGGAGGCGGCGGAGGGTGTGCGACGTGTGGCGCCGGCGCCGGAGAGGGCCTCTTCCCCAACCCTGCTCCCTCCCCCTCCCCATGGTCCTCCACCCCCTGGCGCGGTGCGGCTAGAACGACCGTGGAATAGGGTCGTGCGCGAGGGCTCCGCGGAGAGCTCTGCGCGTGGCCCGGTGTCCAACGGTTCGTTCGTGCCCCCGCAGCCGGTGGCACTGGTGGAGCCGAGGGCGGCTCAGGCGCCCCGTCCTCCTGTGCTAAGTCCCTGCTTCCTGGAGTGGTCGGGGGATCTGGCAGATCTGGAGGCCGACATGCGGCGTGCGGTCCTCGTCACGTTCACGGGCACGCGCCCAGCGGTGGATATGGCAGATGTGGCCGCGGCGCTCCACGCGACGTTCAACCTGGGGCTAAGGGACATGTCCATCCGTCCTTATGCTCCGGAGGAGTTCCTGGTGCTCTGTAATGAGGTGAGCGACAGGGACAGGATGGTGCGGCGAGGCGGGGCGGGCACTGACTGGTTCTCCATGTCCCTGCGGCCATGGATTCACCAAGCTCAGGCTACGGCTGTGGCGTTGCCGTTCCTTGTCCCTGTGGAGCTCCGAGGCGTTCCGGCGCACGCCTGGACGCGTCGCACGGCAGACTTGGTGATGGACGGGACGGGGTTTGTGGTGGACATCGACACACCGACGAGGCGCCGTGACGGCCTGCGCGTTTCCGTCTTTCGGCGAGGACGGACGACCCGACGCGCATCCCGCCTTCCAGAGAGCTATTCATCGAGGAGCCACCCGTGGTCCGGTGCGGTCCCGGTCGCCACCGGGGTCCAGTTCCTTGGCGCCGGGCAAAGACGCTACGGTACGCGGTGCAGATACGTGTGCTAGCGGAGCTGGTGGAAGCAGCGGTGTCGGATCCGCCCTCGCCGCCTTCCTGCTCACCCACACAAACACAACCAAACGGTGACCCGCTCCGCCTCACCCACCTTGCTGAACCAACGGAATGAAATCCGGCAAAGGTTATGCACTAGCAGTCCCGACCGAAGAGGAAGCCGCCCGCTTTGCTCCTGCCGCGGCAGGATTTTGTGCCACGCGCGGCAGCGGCAGCACTTTGCTGCGAAATCTGTGCCGCGGCAGCTAGCGCAGCAGCCCCTGTCACGACACCCTGAAGACCTCCCCCTCCTGAGCCCGGCACAACTACAGCTGGCTGTGCCCCGACACCATGCAGAACCGGCGCCGAGCCACCAGGACCTCCATTAGCTGCATCCACCGCCGGTGCGATTCGCGGCAGTGGGTCATCCTTGTTTTGATAGTTATAGGGGATGTTGGCCTTCGGACAAAACCCGTTGTCGTTCTTGCCTCCGTGAAAGTATCGTGTGCTGCCTCTTCCCCATCGGAATTCATTCCGACGGCGATTCTGGTATCCCGGGTTACCACCATTGAAGTTCCCGGAGTTTTGCCGAAACTGATTCGGCCTCGCACCAGCATTGAAATTCCCTTGGAATCCGCGCTGGTTTTGCTGAAATATGCCGTTCTAATTGTGCCCCTAACCACCATTGGCCCCGCTTGGTCCTCCAACGTTGGGGTAGCCCTGACCTCCCCCGCCAGCTTCGCCGCCAGCGCTAGGGAGATTCATGCGAGCACCGTCTCTACCGGAATTGCCTCCTGGATCGTACCCTCCTCCACCGCCGTCACGATGCATGACCTTGTCGCTCGATGCAACACAGGGTGCGGCGGCTGTGGACTTACGTCAAGAGATACCTAGGATATGACGCAAACCGTGTCCGCTCGATTTTAGTCCTCTTGGTCGGTCACGATCGCTAGCAGGAACCGGTTGGCCCGTCTGGCCTACATTGTGTCCAATAGCGTTATCGGTCACGCCAGAACCAGCCCGGTCACGTAGACCTGGTGGAGATCATGGTTTTAAATTTCAGTTTCAGAAAAATTTCGGCCACTAGTGAAATCACTGAAATTCAGTGAAGAAAATCACTGAAATTCATTGAAGAATTTCAGTGATTTCGGTTTTCGTTTCGGCCAAAGGACCGAAATTTTCTCTTAAAATTCATTTAAATATTCAAAAAAATAAAAATATTTAAATATTTTTTGAATTCCCGTGTAGCACTGAAAGTGCTGAAATATTTTGACTGAAAGGTAATTATTTCGGTGTCTACCGAAATCATTGAAATTCAATGAATTTCGATGAAATCTCGCTGAATTTTAAAACCATGGTGGAGATAGACCCCTAGTGCCTTGCAAAACCTTGGACCCCAAGCCCGCATGGCCCAAATCCAAGTTTTTGAATTTCGAATTCAGATCAGATCTCGAGGACAGAAGCGGACACACCGGCGATGAGGAAGACAACGGAGCTTTCCGCCGGCGTTGACGCAGACACAGGCCAGCAGCTCGCTTCGTTGAAGTTCGCTTCCGATCCACTCCTCCGCGTTGAAAGACTCCAGCATGAATCTCGACGGCGACAGAACCGGTGTGCGAAGCCGGCATACAATCTTGGGTCCTGCGCGATAAGTGAGTTTAGACATACCTTGATCGGTAGTATCATCATCACCATGAAATCCTGCCTCATTCTTCTCTTCATCCTCCCCTTTTCCTCGCGCTTTGACACCGAGGCCAGAGAAAGCTCTCGCAAAGACCGAGAACCCCTCCTCCCGTGGCGTCTCACACCAATACGAATTGGCGCTCGAAGGAGAGGGATCATCATGTCTATACGCTTCTCATACTTGGGATCTAATCATGTCTATACTTGCGTCTCACACCAATACGAATTGGCGTCTCAAACTCAGGTGTACTTGTGAGACATGTTCATGTCTATACGCTTCTCATACTTGGGTCTAATCATGTATTGGCTCGTATTAGGTGATCCTGCATGCCCAACGACCATAGCTAATACTCACCTTTTCCTTTGACAAAATTTATCTTGCCCAGCCAGCCACGTTACATTTCTCCGTGTCTGATGTCTCCATCGTGCGTTCAATTCGGGCAGACGGTACACGGTAGCCAACTCGTTTCGTTCATCCACTCAAGAAGTAGCGATTCCATCTCAATTAGCATGTTACTCTTCACTAGCACAATGCCCGTGCTTTGCTACGGAGTAAACGCTAGTGGCGCGTTGCCGGGCCGTCGAGACTGCCCTCGCGCCGTGGTTCGTGACCCACGTCGTACCCGCCTTGGGAGAGCCCACGCTGTGGCGCACCATCAGCAGTGCGGAAGGAGCGTTGCGGTAAATTCGGCAGAACGGCGAGATTTCGAGAAAGCTGACAGAATGGCGAAACAGCGGCAGGCTCACGGCGAGACGGCATTTTCCGGCAAGGTCGGCAAGACGGCGGCAAACTCACGGTGAGATGACAGGTTCCCGCAAGGTCGACAAGACGACAGCGGACTCACGGCGGGGTTCCAGCGAGGTCAGTGGGCTCACGGCGAGACGCGTTGCTTGTAGTGCTTCTCTCGGAACACCATGTATGTTTATAGGTGAAACGGACTGATTGAGTCCTTGCACTATTAGAGTTGGACTTTGCTCGGCTGCATGGCTGCATACTGCATACACATCGAGCGTACTTTTTTTGTTGTTGCTTGTGATACACATTGAGCGTACATGTTTTTTTTTGCTTGTGATACACAATGAGCGTAGATGTTTTGTCTACTTGTGGGTGCATCAAATCGTACAAGAGCTGTACTTGGCTGGCGCGATGCACTTAGCTGCTGGGCCGGTCCACAGTCCACACCGATGCGTTGGCTGGGCGAGCCGCAGCGATCGGGGGAAATCAGACGAAGCACCTTTTTTTTCTTTTTCTTTTTTTCGAAACTACGCAGACGCTCACATACACGTACACACACTCACCGCTATGAACACATGCACGCACATCCTACCCCTATGAGCACCTCCGAGAGACTGAGCCGGCGGGTCGGGTCTTGAGATTGACGAAGTCACCACAGGTGTCTCGCTGTCGACGGGAACGTCGCCTCCCACTAAAGAATATTTCGCCTAAATGAGAAACACCAGTATCAAAGCACTTTTTTTGATCTGGTTTTTTAGCGAGGAGACGCAACAATCGGTCGAGGAGTTGGGAAGTACCAACATACGGACACCAACTCCCCTTTAACAGTAAAGATTGCAGGTGTCGTTTATGGACTTATGGTTGTACCTCTTGTACGTGTCATATGCCAGAAATCGTACCGTGTACACAACTTTTGGATCTATTTTTTTTCTGAGAAAAGACCTGGTAGTTTTTTTAGGAGAATTTTTTCATGGGGAACATACATGTCGTTTATGGCTATACCTCTTGTATGTGTCATATGCTAAAAATCGTACCCATGATATTGTGTACGTAGCTTTTGGATCTATTAATCTCAACCATTATAATCTTAATCAACGGATAATATATTTTTAGTCTACGTGGATTAACGTGGTGTCTCTGTTAGAGTTCCGTAGACCCACTCTCTTCATAACGGCATCTTCCATCATCTATTATATACTAAAATCAATATACGGAAGAGAAAAGAAGCCACCACATGATTCCACACGTGCTAAATAATCTCATCCGTTAACTCTTCGTTAATTGTGAATATTAGCGGTGAAGATAAAAAATAATGTGTGTACCAAATATGTCCCGGTACGGACATGCACAAACACCATACGCTAGCACAACCATCGTGCGCTGGTAGAAACCGAACGGAAGAGTCCGGCCGGATGCCAGTCGTGCCTTTGGTTGAATAGTACGAAGAAGTTTGGATGCTATACGTGCACTTAGCCCAGAACTATTTTTTTATGTATTTTCCCTATACCGAGTCTGGCCCTACAAAGCCATGGATTAGAGATTGAGAAGCACATCCGTTTAAAGCACTGCATGAAGCATATTTTAATGGCATAATAGCCGGATTGTCCAATCCAACAAAAATATGAATTGCCAATTAATCAAGACATCTTTGATTCTAAAAGATTAAAAGAAATATAGGAATAGAAAAACACAAGATTGTTTGAGTCATGTAGACTCGAATTCCCAGAATTAAAATTTGTACCAACAAAAGATACTTTCAAAGAGATTTGAGTGTGATAGAAAGTTACTTTTAAAATCATAGCAGAAGGTGAATCGTTAGAAAAAACCTGCTCCAATCCTCCAAAAAATTAACAAAAACCCTATGACACAAATAATAAGGAAAAAAACATACTACCTATGAAACGCGATAAAAAACAAACCACATGATTGTACAATAGAAGTTGAAAATTAAAAATGAAACACATACCACAGTAGCAAGAAATACATTACATATGCCTAAATTTTTTCTCCGCATAATCAATTACGTGCGTACGAATTTACTTCTAAAAGCAGATATGAATTATGGACTCAATGTAGCAATGCTACTAACCAATGGATGATCGGAAGATGGAGAGTGAAAGCTAAAATAGTACGAAACTTTATATTTTTGCACAATGAGCTAGCTACAAACCATAATGCGGATGGTGTTTTACTTTGCCATATCCGGATCCTTACAAACAAACTGTTATAACTAATGAAAAGATTTTTCACTTAAATCTATTAACTTTATCAAAAAGATATTCATATTTTCACAACCTTTCATACATATTGAATGATTTAATGTTAATGGATGGACAAGTTAAACTAAAATAATTTGTGTGCAA
This sequence comes from Poa pratensis, assembly GCA_947311845.1. Lineage (NCBI taxonomy): Eukaryota > Viridiplantae > Streptophyta > Magnoliopsida > Poales > Poaceae > Poa > Poa pratensis. The sequence goes on along the minus strand of CAMZMU010000106.1, from coordinate 31,683,073 downwards.
CAAATATCTAACTATGAATTAACCAAATAAGTGTTCGCATGGTGCCTTTAGGCTTCACGTTTACTCTAAAGTTGCCAACTAGACTATTACTATAATATATTTATAATGGCATAAACAGAGCAATATACAAATCTAGCCGCACAATTGCGCGGGTCAAGCTGCTAGTTCAGATAAATGATGGATCTTCCTGGGCAAAATACAGCATGTAGCTGTAGTATATGTGCTCTGTCTTCGAGAAGTGGACAGAGTTGTCCATGCAACCCCCATTGTATTTTTCTCCAGCTAGCAAAAAGTATACCTGTAAAAGGTATATATACATATATTTCAGCGGTTGATGAGCTGATTTTCTGACAAAAAACTATGCAAAGAGCGTGTCATATATGGTACAAAAAGAAGATTAAAAAGGCAAAACAAAACCTCACACTAAACCATAACAATATATATCTCCTTGTTGCAGATTCTAACATGCGGAGATTTTCGGCAGATCATCCTCTGACAAAGAATTTAGAGAGTGGAAAGCATATTTATCTCCTCGTTGTAGATTCTAACAAGTGTGGGTAAAATTTGCAAATTTTTCCTTCTCTAATGGATCATCCTCTAAAAATATAAACATGCATTAAGAATTTAGAGAATGTAGAACATGCTTACAAAAGTATTATTTGTAGCATAGACGTTGGAACAGATACATTGGTGCTCAAATTTGGTGGCTTGAAGACGATGAAACCGTATCAATCGATAGATTTTGGATCGTCTTCCCGTTAATCCGAATGTACGGAACATGTGAAATGTTTAGCCAATCTGACCCTCCAGGTGTGAAATTACATTCATGCTCAACTGGAAAGTCCATAATCAGTTCTTCGAGGCTTCGTGGAATATTTTCTCTCGCTGCGATTGGTTTCATGCTGATATGAAGTGCCTTCAAGGAGGTAAGTCTGGCTAGTGTAGAAGGGAAACGTTCAAGAAAATAACAGGAATGGAACACGATTTTTTTAACCGATGTCAGTTGTTCAAACCATTCCTCCTGCTCTGGAGTGAAAAAATGGTTCTCTATATAAGCTATTTCCAGAACACGCACCGAGGGGAGAAAAGAATTTCTATGCAACAAGCTGGAATCTGTAATTACACTGGTAAGCTGAAGTACACCCTGCTCATCTTGCGTTGTTGATTGATCTGAAAATTCAGTAAGAATGTCGGGACAACCAAGAACATTAACCTCCCTGAGGTTGGAAAAGCGGTGTAACCCATCAATCAAACGTAGCGAACTACATTTCGTAAGATGTAGATACTCCAGTGACTTCAACTGATGCCCAAAGAGTAGGAGCGCGTGATCACAGTACGATATACTTAATTTTTTGAGACATGCCAAGAGTTGTAAATATTGTGGCAGTGCCTTGGCAAAGCCCCCACAATATGAAATACTAAGTTCTGACACCGAAGACAGGAATGATAGATTGGGCACTTCTTCCAGTAAAGGGCAATCGTGAAGTTCAAACCTTGTGATGTGGGGAAGGAGGGGGCCATGATCTTCTTCAGCATGTGACCATCTTATCAATGATGTCATTGAAGAAACTTTTAAGTCATCCAAACTTGGGAGATAACTAAAAGTTGTCCCATCAGCATTCTTCACTGAAGGCAACTTATCGAGAGTGAGATGCTTGAGTGATGGGAATTTTCCAAACGGTGGAAGTACAACTAGAAGTCGGCAGTTTTCAACATGAAGGGAGTGAAGTTTTGTGAAGATGTGAGCTCGTATCATCCAGCTCGGGGAAGTTGCGGCCCCGTAACCTTCAATCATGAGCTCTTGCAAATTTGAGTGTGGTTCCAAACCTTCAAGTACATCTTTGGATACATTTCTCCCCTTTAGCACCAAGGCTTCAAGGTGTTTCTTCTCAATCATATTTGCATCCTTTGCCTCTTGCATGCTCTTAATGACATGGATGTTGCTAATACAAAGTTTTCCAGATAGCTCTTGCATGTTCTTCAACTCATTTATCATGAATCCATTTTTCTTTCTAGCACTGAAGTTCTCTAGTTCTTGAAGTTGACTTAGTTGTCCAATACTAGGAATGTCAGATAGAGCTGTAGAATCAACATGCAAGTGTCGTAGGTTGGCAAGCCTATTAATGCTTTGAGGAATATAATTGCTGGTATATCCACGGAGGTATAAAACTTGAAGATTACAAGGGAAATTGCGCAAATTTTTGACTCTTGTGAAAGAAAGATCGAAGAACCTCAATCTTCTCAAGGATGCAATGTTGGGCAACATATTTGTCAGCACCTCCAAATGAGATAAGTCTAACACCCGGATGCTTCTTGAGTTGGCTAACATGTTGTCAAGAACATCACAAATTGCATTACTGTCACAATGACCAAATAATAAGATTGTCCGCAGATTCTTATACTTGTTGAGTTCATGAATGTTCACTTGATTACCAACTTGCAGAGCCAAGTGGCGAGCAGTTGGTGACGCTCTCTGTGAGATCTCTTTGTGGAGGAAGCATTCATATGAAGAAACAGCAATCGCTAGAGCCCTTACTAGATCGTGCATAGTGTACCACTTGTTGTCAAATGTAGCCTGGAAAAATGATCTTTGTACAAGTTCATCAAACAATTTACTCCCAATATCCTCTAATCTGGTGTCATCAAATTCTCTTTGTTGGATGAAATCGTGAGAAACCCACATATTGACCAATCTATCCTTATCAAACAAGTAGTTTTGTGGAAAGATGGAACAGAAAGCGAAGCTCTGCCTTTGCCTAGGTTGTAGGTCTTGATAACAAATTCCCATATATGAAAGGATTCCAGAGAAAACTTCACTTAGGTCCCACCAATCACTCTCCAGGATGCTTTTCCACTGGTCTACATTCAATCTGGACCTCAACAGATTCCCCATTACTTTTGCTGCTAATGGCAGGCCATCTAGCTTTTTTGCTATTTGTTCACCAACTAACATAAGGCTATGATTGTTCTCAGCCATAGCAGCATCAGTAGTGCCAAATGCATAATACTGGAAAACTAACCAAAAACTCTCCCATGGCAAAGGTGCCAGAGGAACATGACACATTGTGGCTACTGTGTCTGCAACCCTTTTGCTTTGTGTCGTGACAAGAACTACACTTCCTGGCACTTGACAAGCTATGGCAGTAAGCAAACTATTCCACTGGTCACACATCTCATCCCAAACACTGTCTAGCACAAGAAGGAATCTTCCATTTTGCTGGATGACGCTTTGAATATTGTTGACAACCGTTTCCAAACTATCTGCATAGTCAAAAGATGAATCATTCCCTTTAAACGAGCACAAAATCTCTTGCAGTGTTCTCTTCACGCTATAGTGTTTTGAAACATACACCCATGCTCTATGCGTGAAGTGGCCCTTCACATTTCCATGATTGTAAATGACTTGAGCAACGGTTGTCTTCCCAACCCCGCTGATACCAACAATCGGGATAACATCAACACCAGCAATGCGGTACCTTGCCCCAAGTTTTGCACTTATGTTGCTAGGTTCTGGTTCAGAGCTAGATGAACCCAAAATAATTTTCAGTATCAACTCTAGAACTTCATCGCGGCCAAACACCTTGACATCAATTGGAACACGAGAAGTAGTCTCTCCCCCGGTTTCTTCCTGCTTTATTGTTGATGGATTACTGTGCTTCATGAGCTCCAGAAATGTGTTGGATGTTGCACAAAGGTAGTCCAGCTTTTGCACAATACATTCAAGCATTTTGATGCCCTCATCAGGCACAATCAAACTTTTCAGAGCCCTGACCGATGACGAAATGAACTCGCTCACCTTGCGCTTCCCGGTGACTATCTCATGACAATCAAATCCGTCGAGCACATCCTCGGCTTCATAGGCAGCATCATGGAGGTTCCTGAGCCACTTGGTAAGACTAGTGTTGGTGATAATCTGGTTGTCAGCCACCTCGGTAATGGCCTTCACCATGGTTAGGCTTGTGCACAGTTTGGTCAGAAGCTCTTCGGAACCATGGCTCCGCTTGTAGTTGCTCTCGAGGAAGTCCATCGTCTTGTCAATAGCACGTTGGATAACTGCTGATGAGAAACCGCCAACCACCTGCTCTGCTGCTGCAGACATCATGATTTGGGTCCTGCAGTGATGATATAATTTGTTAGTCCACGTTTGTATGCAGTTGTAGGAAATTGTGTCTTGTTAGCGACATCGCTATCTGATGCCTAACTACAACGAGGCTACATGTAGCCCGGTATTGTATTTATTTTTTTGTCGCCATTTTAAGTTTCCAAAAAATCCGGAAAACATACTGGATGTTGACAACGACCTGATCTATGATTCTGAAAAGTTTCAACGGGAAATAGTTTATATTGCGCCCTACACGAAAATGACAAAATTCTGACAATTTTGAGAGGATTTGAATCACCACCCAGATCTAGAAATTTGTCTTTTTTGTGTAGGGTGCAATACATAATATTGCGAGTTTAAACTTTGCAGAAACATAGATCAGGTAGTTTTCAACATCTAGTATTGTTTTCAGAATTTTTGGAAACTTTAAATGGTGATTAAAAAATAAATCATAAACCGGGCTACAAAGAGACTTTTCGACTACAACGATCACTAGATAACCAAAGGAAAATTTTCAAGCACTTCGCTACCTGAAGAATTTTTTTCTTTATTATGTGTTGGCACTAATATATGCAGGTTCCATAGGCAGCACTAGGAATATGTTCTTTTAGTTCATCAAATAGATGGTGATTATCACAACCAAAGGCTTACCTGTTAGTCAATCATTCAGTCGGTCAGCTGTAAAAAAATCAGTCACCGATCGAGTTGGATACCTGCTAAACTATATATTTTCTTTGATCTAGTTAATCACCTAATTAATATAATATCTACTCTGAAGAACATGGCACAACATAGTTTTTAGTGGTGACCCAGAAGGAGATGCCCTATTTTCTAAAATCAGCTGTTAAGTTTGCCTTGTGCTCGATACTTCCCGAAACATCGAGGACCTTAGAAGAAATTACACTATATATAAAAGGCAGAGGAAGCCACGGCCTCACAGCGCGCCACGTCGCGGCCAAACCACGCCCGTCCGATCCGCGAAATCAACGGCCGAGATACGTCGCCCCGTCTCCGCGAATCACTGTTCATCGCGATTTTCTACCAATCACGACTCGCCACATGTACAGGTCACCAGCCGGTCACCCCGCGCCCAGCTGGTCGCCCACCCGGTCGTCGCACCCTTTTGCAAAAAAACCCTCTTACTTCCAGAAATTTGCATACTTTCCACGCTTTCCCGCTGCGGTTGGACCTAGACACTATTTCCAGAAACCTCGGGGTCTTTTCTGCAAAAACGCCCGCGGGCTCCTCCTCCCCTCACGCGCGACGCCATCGTCGCCGCACCCGCCGCCGCGGCGCGCCGCCGCCTCGCGCCTTCCCGGCCAAATCCGCGGCCACGGAGGGCTCCGCTGCGCCGCCCTCCACCTCCTCGCCGAAGGATGCGTGCCGGGGCGCCGCATCCACGCCGGATTCCTCGCCGCCGCGCTCGTGCCGTCCGCGGCGACGGATTTGGTCGCCGGCGACGCTCCGGCGGCCAATAAACGGCGGCGCCGCCACCTACGGGTCGGCCAGGACCAGCCGCATCCGACGCCGGCACGCGCGCGTGCTGGAAGCCGCCGCCGGCGAGCTCGCCGCCGTCCCGGGCCACTCCGGCCAGATCTGTCCCTGTGACGTCAGCACGACGTCACAGTGGGCCAGACCTGTCTTTTTTTTAAAATTTTTTTAAAAAAATACCCCAAATTTTCCTTACAATTTAAAAAAAACAAAATAAATATCTTTAAATACACCCATCCAAAAAATATGCAAAAAATGCCAACATAGCCACAAAAAAAACTAACTACTTACAGGAAAGTTCAAACATATTTGAATATTTCAATACGGTAAATATCTGAAGGAACTCCAAATTCATTTCAGAAAATGATTACAAATACAAAATTAATATCTTCGAAAATATCTAAAACAAAAAACAAAATAAATATCTTTAAATACATCCATCCAAAAAAATATGCAAAAAAAAGGCAAAATGATCACAAAAAACAAAACCAACTACTTACGGCAAAGTGCAAACATATTTGAATATTTTAATACGGTAAATATCTGAAGGAACTCCAAATTCATTTAAGAAAATGATAAAAAATGCAAAATTAATATCTTCGAAAATATCCATCCAAAAAAATATGGTTCACACATGATTTTCACATAATTTCAAATAATGCAAACTGATAATTTCAAATATGCCAACAAAAGATAATGACAGATATGCCAACTTTCCATGCGATTTGAAATAATTCCAAATAATGGAATCTAAAAAATTCAAATATGCCCACAAAACAAAATAAATAGACCCAAATTTCCATATAATTTTGCAAAAACTCCAAATAATGCAAGACAAAAATTTCAACTATGTCTACAACATAGAATGACAAATATGTCAAATTTCCATAGGGAAAGGAAAATAAATATGCACTACAAAAATTCAAATTCCAAAATTCGACGTGCCTTACAAATTTGTGTACTTCGTAGACGTCAAAAGGAATTCAAATATGTTAAATTATTCGAAAACAGGAACAATTTCCGAAATTTTGCATTCCAGCAGTTTCGCATACGAATAATTCAAAAAAATTAGCCCACGGGCGCGGCGGAGCCCGCGCTTAGTCCCCTAATTGTATATAATGGCTTCTCTATCTGCATAGTAAATTCGTCATTGCACTATCCTGGATATCAGTGCTGCTCAGTTATCTCTTCCCTTTTTTAATATTTGTTTTGCCAAGAAAAGCATGCTAAACATCTACCTATATGGCTAAGTCTATGCATTATGCTGATGAGTGCAGATTTACAACGAAATGCAGCTAAAGTAGTAAGAGACGAGAACAGAGTATAGAAAGGGACCTTAGGAATTAGGCTCAACTAACATGTAAGCTTTTTCTAATCAAGCATCTATTACCTCTCGAATGAAGTTACTATACTGACATAATCAAATCATGAAGAAGAAAATAATATTTTCGTTTTCAACTTCAAATCTTCTGGGGAAAATTGATAGAACACCTCTGGCTCATATGTGTAAGGGGGGGGGGGGGGGGGGGGGGGGGGGGGGGAGAAACTGTGCAGATACCTGTAGCGAGCGCGAGGTCGTCTGCGGGAGTGGCGATCCGAGCGGGTGCTCGGCGGCGATGCGATAATCACCAGACCAAAACAATTACTAGCTGCATGCTTAGGCGCTAAGCAATTACCACCATGGAGTATTATTAGCCGGCCGGCCTTAGAGGTTTAGAGGTCAAGTCTTCCTACGGAAAAGTCGCGGCGGCATGTCTCCATTGTCGCCTTGTATTTATCCATTTGTTCCCATCTAGGAGGTGGATATGTTTTTCTTATCACGATATAACTCAATATTTATTGTCCATTTCAAACAAATGCTAGAAGAATGGACCATTTCAAACAAAGGACACGTGTATTTGTTGTCAAGAGTTGATATTTCTTTACCCGAAAGTAAGTCTTTGGCCAGACTACACTACCGGAAAAATTGAATTTGCCGTGTGGACGAGAGTTTGCCGTGTGCCGCAGGTTCTCGGAACACGGCAAAGAAAACTTTGCCGTGCAGGCAATAGGAAGATCATGGCAAATGAAGGACGCACGGCACAGAAGCCCCAGAGCACACGACAAAGAATACAACACGGCAAAATGGAACCAAGCGGGTGCAGATACCTGTAGAGAGCGCGAGGTCGTCTGCGGGAGTGGCGATCCGAGCGGGTGCTCGGCGGCGATGCGATAATCACCAGACCAAAACAATTGCTAGCTGCATGCTTAGGCGCTAAGCAATTACCACCATGGAGTATTATTAGCCGGCCGGCCTTAGAGGTCAAGTCTTCCTACGGAAAAGTCGCGGCGGCATGTCTCCATTGTCGCCTTGTATTTATCCATTTGTTCCCATCTAGGAGGTGGATATGTTTTTCTTATCACGATATAAGTCAATATTTATTGTCCATTTCAAACAAATGCTAGAAGAATGGACCATTTCAAACAAAGGACACGTGTATTTGTTGTCAAGAGTTGATATTTCTTTACCCGAAAGTAAGTCTTTGGCCAGACTACACTACCGGAAAAATTGAATTTGCCGTGTGGACGAGAGTTTGCCGTGTGCCGCAGGTTCTCGGAACACGGCAAAGAAAACTTTGCCGTGCAGGCAATAGGAAGATCACGGCAAATGAAGGACGCACGGCACAGAAGCCCCAGAGCACACGACAAAGAATACAACACGGCAAAATGGAACCAAAACACACGGCAAATCAAGGCATCTCGGCAAAGATATCTTTGCCGTGATCCTTTACGTAATATCACGGCAAAATAGTTGACTAGGGTCCGAAAGTTTGCCGCCCTCCCCAATATTTTGCGGGAGAAATTTCCCGCACTATAAATAAATTGGCGGGAAAAGATATGCCGTGTGTAGAGAAAAACACACGGCACATATACTCTTTGCCGTGCGCCTAGAAGTGCCCCACACGGCAAAGAACCCCTTTGCCGTGCGCCTTTCATTCTGTCACACGGCAAACCATGTTTGCACTTACCGCTTTGGTTGTTTTATTTCAACATGTTTCCTTTGTTTATTTTCTTTGTTAAGGCTTCTACTACGTTCATTTACTTCAACTAACACAACCAAGGAAAAAATTACACTGGCCTACCCCCTTTCGACGCCGTTCAAGATGGTAGACGAAAACCCTAGGGTTTTTCCAGCGGATCTAGGGTTTCGCCGAATCGGGGCCCCGGAGCGTCGAAAACCCACCAAAACCTAGATTTTGCTATAACATGTATGTACAAGTGTGTTGGGTGTTTTAAATGTCCAAGATTTTGCTCCGGTGTGTGACCGTCTTCACCGACCGGCACCCGACACGGGAGTTTTCACCTCTAAGTGTCGGAACTTACTACAGAGTAAGTGGGGTCGGTGAAGCGGGTCGCACCTCGGAACCGTATCTTGGTTCCCACAACCTACCAAGACACTGTTACACATATATTGGGGACCCATGCAAGTTTTGGTGGGATTCCGACGCTCCGGACCCCGCTACGGCGAAACCCTACGCCCGCTGGAGAAAAGTCAAACCTGTCGATCTACCCCTTTGACCGGCGCCGAGAGGGGGTAGGCGCATGAATTTTTTGCTTGTTTGTGTTAGGTTGGTACATAGGACCATGGGGAACCAACATTTCATGTGGTCCGTCGCATGATTCCGTGCCCGGCACCCGACACGGGAGTTTTCACCTCTAAGTGTCGAAACTTACTACGGAGTAAGAGGGGTCGGTGAAGCGGGTCGCACCTCGGAGCCGTATCTTGGTTCCCACAACCTACCAACACACTGTTACACATATATTAGGGACACATGCAAGTTTTGGTGGGATTCCGACGCTCCGGACCCCGCTACGGTGAAACCCTACGCCCGCTGGAAAAAAGTCAAACCTGTCGATCTACCCTTTGACCGGCCGAGAGGGGGTAGACGCATGAACTTTTTTGCTTGGTTGTGTTAGGTTGGTACATAGGACCATGGGGAACCAACATTTCATGTGGTCCGTCGCATGATTCCGTGCCCGGCACCCGACACGGGAGTTTTCACCTATAAGTGTCGGAACTTACTACGGAACGTTAGGGTTTTTCCAGCGGATTCAGGGTTTCGCCGAAGCGGGGCCCCGGAGCGTCGGAACCCCACCCAAACCTAGGTTGTGCCATACCATATGTATACAAGTGTGTTGGGTGTTGTAAATGTGCAATATCCTAGCTACTCCTAGGTGTGACCGGCTTCACCGACTACACTTTCTCTCTAGTGAGTTTCTGCACTTAGAGGTGAAAACTCCCCTTTCGGGCGAACCGGATGGAATCTTGTGTTGATTTGGGGTAGACTTTGGTTTCTCATGTTCCTATGGCCTAACCTAACACAACCAAGCAAAAAATTCCACTGGCCTACCCCCTTTCGATGCACGTCTATGGGGGTAGACGAAAACGTTAGGGTTTTTCCAGCAGATTCAGGGTTTCGCTGAAGCGGGGCCCCGGAGCGTCGGAACCCCACCCAAACCTAGGTTGTGCCATACCATATGTATACAAGTGTGTTGGGTGTTGTAAATGTGCAATATCCTACTCCTAGGTGTGACCGGCTTCACCGACTTCACTTTCTCTATCGTGAGTTTCTGCACTTAGAGGTGAAAACTCCCCTTTCGGGCGAACCGGAAGGAATCTTGTGTTGATTTGGTGTAGACTTTGGTTTCTCATGTTCCTATGGCCTAACCTAACACAACCAAGCAAAAAATTCCACTGGCCTACCCCCTTTCGGCGCACGTCTATGGGGGTAGACGAAAACGTTAGGGTTTTTCCAGCGGATTCAGGGTTTCGCCGAAGCGGGGCCCCGGAGCGTCGGAACCCTACCCAAACCTAGGTTGTGCCATACCATATGTATACAAGTGTGTTGGGTGTTGCAAATGTGCAATATCCTACTCCTAGGTGTGACCGGCTTCACCGAGTGCACTTTCTCTCTAGTGAGTTTCTGCACTTAGAGGTGAAAACTCCTTTCGGGCGAACCGGATGGAATCTTGTGTTGATTTGGGTAGACTTTGGTTTCTCATGTTCCTATGGCCTAACATAACACAACCAAGCAAAAAAGTCCACTGGCCTACCCCCTTTGACCGGCGCTACGGCGAAACCCTAAGCCCGCTGGAAAAAAGTCAAACCTGTCGATCTACCCTTTGACCGGCGCCGAGAGGGGGTAGACGCATGAACTTTTTTGCTTGGTTGTGTTAGTTTGGTACATAGGACCATGGGGAACCAACATTTCATGTGTTCCGTCGCATGATTCCGTGCCCGGCACCCGACACGGGAGTTTTCACCTCTAAGTGTCGGAACTTACTACGGAGTAAGAGGGGTCGGTGAAGGGGGTCGCACCTCGGAGCTGTATCTTGGTTCCCACAACCTACCAACACACTCTTATACATATATTAGGGACCCATGCAAGTTTTGGTGGGATTCCGACGCTCCGGACCCCGCTACGGGGAAACCCTATGCCCGCTGGAAAAAAGTCAAACATGTCGATCTACCCCTTTGACCGGCGCCGAGAGGGGGTAGATGCATGAACTTTTTTGCTTAGTTGTGTTAGGTTGGTACATAGGACCATGGGGAACCAACATTTCATGTGGTCTGTCGCATGATTCCGTGCCCGGCACCCGACACGGGAGTTTTCACCTCTAAGTGTCGGAACTTACTACGGAGTAAGCGGGGTCGGTGAAGCGGGTCGCACCTCGGAGCTGTATCTTGGTTCCCACAACCTACCAACACATTCTTATACATATATTAGGGACCCATGCAAATTTTGTTGGGATTCCGACGCTCCGGACCCCCGCTACGGCGAAACTCTACACCGAAATTAAACAACGTCGTCTATCCCTGCCCCGCGCGGTGTACCCCCTATACTTTCTCCGAACGATGGTAACTCGGTGGAGTTTTCTATTTGTTTTTGTTTGGTTAGATCATAGGATGAAAAATAATAAAGAAGAAAAACAATTAAAAGAAAAAAATAGAAAGAAAAAAATGAAAATAAACTTGTTTGTTTCTTTGCCGTGCGCTTTTATGCAGACCACACGGCAAATCTTGTCTTTGCCGTGCGCTTTTATGCATACCGCACGGCAAAGCGTGTCTTTGCCGTGCCCCTTTTACGCACGCACGACAAAGAGCGCAAGCACGGCAAAGTCTTATCCCCTTCACCACGCGCACTTCCACGGCCACCCACACACACACCCACTCCACGCACGCACACACGCACACTCAGACACACGCCCACCTGCCCGCCGACGCAGCGCCGCCGGCCCGCCGCCCACGCCGCTGGCCGCCGCCGGTGCCTTGGCCGCAGCGAACTTCCACGGCCACCCACACACACACCCACTCCACGCACGCACACACGCACACTCAGACACATGCCCGCCTGCCCGCCGACGCAGCGCCGCTCGACGCCCCCGCCCCAGCCCCGCCGCCGCCACAGGCCACCCCGCCCCAGCCCCCGGCCCGCCGTCTCCGGCCACCCCGCCCCAGCCCCAGCCCCCGCCGACGCCTCACCCACGCTCGACGCCCACGCCCCAGCCCCACTCGACGCGCCCCTCGACTCTCCTCCGACCCCGCGCCGCTCGACGCCCCCTCCCCTGTCGCGTCCCCGCCGCCGCCCAGCCCCCGCCGCCGGCCGGAGCAAGATGAGCTCGCCGGCTGGAGCAGGGTGAGCTCGCAGCCCTCTACCGAGCCGTCCCCGAGGCCGAGCCGTCCCCGTCCCCTCCGACCCGGCCACCCGTGCCCGTCTCCTCCGACCCCGGCCACCCGTGGCCAAGCTCCTCTCCTCCGAGCCCGGCCACCGTCGCCCTGAGCCGCCTCCACCGAGCCCGTCGCCACAGCACCCATGGTAAGGCACTTTATTTTTCTCTTTATTGTTCTATTTGTTGCATATATTGCTAGCATTGCTAGAAATTTATTTTCTAGCTAGTTGTAGTATAATTAGGAGTAGTAGCATTCTACTACAATTTTTTTATTTGCATTTGTAGTAGAATTTGTTAGTTGTAAATTTGTAGTAGAATTTGCTAGTTGTAAAATTGTAGCCTAAATTGTAGTAGAACTTGCTACTTGTAAAATTGTAGCCTAAATTGTAGTACAACTTGCTAGTTGTAAAATTGTAGCCTAAATTGTAGTAGAATTTGCTAGTTGTAAAATTGTAGTAGAATTTGCTACTTGTAAAATTGTAGCCTAAATTGTAGTAGAACTTGCTAGTTGTTGTCTAAATTGTAGTAGAATTTGCTAGTTGTACTATTGCATTTATAATATTGTTAGTTGTAAAATTGCTAGTTGTAAAATTGTAGTAGAAGGAAAAACATGACTTTTTTCGAGCTTGTACTAATGAGGTCGTAGTTTCTTCTGCAGCTGAGGAGCGTCCCCGATCTTCTGCGGTGATCGACCACGCTTCTAGGGTATACATCTTACGCCTCTCTTGCTGCATAGGTTTTATTTTGGTCTAGATCACCGGGTCAGTCGAGTCGCGTAATCTGAGTCAGATCCCATCCGGAAGGGTTACAAATTTATAAATATGAAGGATTGTCCATTTTTGCATATTTATAACCGTAACACTTTCGGGTTGTCCTGTTGGACAGTCCGAGTACGTGTAGATCGGGTCGTGTTTCATGTTCTACCCATTCCTGAGACGGAATTTCGGCAGCACCTCCTCGTTGTTCTTCGGATGCACACCCTCTCGGCTTGACAAGCTCGAGACGTGTATTCTGAAAAACAGCGGGGAGGTGCTGTCGAAATTCCGTCTCGGGTCGGGGTAGAACGTGGGACACGACTCGATCTACACGTACTCGGGCGGGATAGGCCCCTACCCATTAGAAGTGTAGGTGAACCCTTGCATGTTGTAAAAGATAAAATTTGGCCGTAAAAAATGGTTTTATTAAAATTCAGTGACATGTTGAACTGAAAGCATTGTGTATGTCTTTTTTGGTACCGATTAAAGGATGGATCCGAGACATAACCGTGAGTGGATGTATGCTGGCAGAAAGAGTCCATGGGAGTTTAGTGATGAATGGAGAGATAAGGCCGAGGAGTTTGTGAACAAGGCGTTTGACATCAGCAGCAGACCCATGAAAGTGTTTTGCCCCTGTTCAAAATGCGATAACCGAAGGCGACAGTCGAAGGTAGATGTTAGTACGCACCTGATCAAGAATGGGTTCACACCATTCTACCATGTTTGGAATTACCATGGTGAACAGTTAGCAAAACGTTCTAGAACCGAGCCACGTCAGATTCAGCCAGCGGGAGAATTTGACACTGGGTTCAACAACTGCTTAGACGCCTTTGTCAATGCTAATGCGCCTGAAAGCCGTCGTGTAGAGGCGGGGCAGGGGGCGGCGCCGGCGAGGAGAGGAGGAGGAGGCGCGGCCGGCGGCGGGGCAGGGGGCGGCGACGGCGACGAGAGGAGGAGCAGGCGCGGCCGGCGGCGTGTGTGGGAGTTGCTCCCGGGTCGAGCAACGACCCGGAGCTTTATACCAAAAGCTCTTGTCCCGGGTGGAGGCTAGGCCCGGGACTAGAGTGCACCCTTTTGTCCCGGGTCTTTCCACGACCCGGGACCAAAAGGTAATATTTTCCTGTTGAAGCCCAAATGTTCAAAATTTAGCGCGCAAATTTTTGAAAGTTCATTTTAATATGAATTTGAATAGCTTCTGCATACTTTCGAATCTGACAAAAAATTCAACATGAAAAGTTTTTGAATTTGCAAAACTAATCCAATGCAATTTTCTGTTTTGTAAAATAATTATTCTAACTATTCAAACTATTAACCATTTTGCCATTTTCAATTTAAAATTGCACAACCTAGATTTGGGTGGGGTTCCGACGCTCCGGGGCCCCGCTTCGGCGAAACCCTAAATCCGCTGGAAAAACCCATCTGGTTCGCCCGAAAGGGGAGTTTTCACCTCTAAGTGCAGAAACTCACTACAGAGAAAGTGAAGCCGGTGCAGCCTTGCCGAAAACATACAACTAGAGATCTACGTTACAACTTCACTAGTTCTAAATACTGGATAGAACAAATTAAGGTACAACTTCAAATGAGTACCATGCCTACCTTCGACTGGGTTTTATAGAACTACCGGTGGCGGCATTTGGAAACACACCGCTTATCCAACGGCTCAGAAGCGCTCGAAGGAAACACACGATCCGTGTGCTTCTTCCTTATTGGTGGGATTCCTTATTCGGTCAATGAACTGGAGTATTTTGTAGATAGAACAAAACACAAGGTTTCACCGTCATACAGCCCCACGGTGGCTCGTGAGTGCCTGCATATCAAATGCACCGTAGGGCTGCATGACGTGAATCCGAATGCTTTGATTACAAGGAGTAGACACAGAGTGTCGAACATGTCCAGGAGGGGGCTTACAAGCGCTCGAAAGACATCTCTGATGATCTACAACCGTCCGGCAAAACGTCCCTGATGATCTGCAACCGTTTGGAACGGTCGCAGATCATCAGAGACGTCTTGCCGCTGGTTGCCCAAAGATGCCTCTCCGAGTGACGCTGGAATGTTTTGTGTGAGTGAGTAACCTGTCTGAGGAGTGGCCAATTTATAGGCAACGTTATATTAGCTCTAGTACCGGATGGTGCCACCACCCGGGACTAAAGGGAATCCCACCAATAAGGAAGAAGCACACGGATCGTGTGTTTCTTTCGAGCGCTTGTGAGCCGTTGGATCAGGGGTGTGTTTCTTTTGAAGGCTTGTGAGCTGTTGGATATCACGTTGTGAGCCACCACCCGGGACTAAAGGGAATCCCACCAATAAGGAAGAAGCACACGGATCGTGTGTTTCTTTCGAGCGCTTCTGAGCCGTTCGATCAGCGGTGTGTTTCTTTCGAGCGATGCTGACCCGTTGGATCAGGTGTCACCAACCGGGACTAAAGAAGCACACGGACCCTATATATAGCATCCATCGATCGTTTCCTTTTTTAGTCTTCACTTTTTTGTTTCGTTCTTTTCCTTTTTTAGTCTTCACTTTTTTTTGGTTTCGTTCTTTCCTTTTTTAGTTTTGCTTATATAAAGCCCAGGGGGGGAGACCTGAGTCTGCCCCTAGCTACGACAACGTGTCCGCGCCGCTCGACGCCCTCCTCCGCACCCGGCGCCGCCCCTTCCTGTCGTGTCCTCCGCCGGCCCCCCATGCCAAGGCACGTTGCCCTCTCTCTCTGATCCCCTCCTTCCCTACGTAGGTTGCATGCACCTTAGGTGTTTGATCAAATTCCCCACTATTGTTTTCAGATCTCGGGCATATACGTCGGCGATGGCCGCGGCCGGACACCCGTTGGACAATAACGTCCATGTGCGGGATTGGGCTCCGCCGGGCTGGCACTGGGAGTTATCTTCCGGAACGCGTAGCTTGGTGAGAAATCCGGGCGAAGTCGCCGACCCGGATCTTGTTTGGTGGAGGTCGCATGGGCCAGGGAGCTTCCAGAGGGAGCCGGCCCCCGAGGAGGAGGTACGTCGCCGTATAAGTGAGGAGGATGCGCACGTCCGTCGCTACATGCATCTGTTGGATACGATGTATATTAATACATGGCAGGTAATGCGAAGGAATCCTTATGATGTGAGTATTGACCCTGTGATGGTTCCTACTCTGTGGGTGACGAGCGCTCCCCGTGATGCACCCCGCGGCTTAGGACGAGGCAGAAGTTAGTTAAATAAAAATGGCATGTACTCCAGCTGTAACGGGATTAAATAAAGATGTAAGCGTGTGTGATACTTTTTGCATATTAATTTGAATAGTTAGAATAATTATTTTAGAAAACAGAAAATTGCTATCCACGGCGGTGAGGCCTGTCCGCATTCCTCTCTTGCCCACGGCGCCGGCGCGCATCCTCACATCTCTGACGGTTTTTGCAGCCTGCTCTCTCTTCCCGCCGGCGGCCCGGAACGCCCCAACGACGCCCTCGTGGAGGTCCTCTCGCGCCTCCCAGTGAAATAAATGGAGATAAACTTGAGCTAGAGAGAGGAAACAATGGAGCAAATGAAGATGAACTCGAGCTGAAATTTCCCTCCGCTTGTGAGCCGTTGGATCAGGGGTGTGTTTCTTTCGAGCGCTTCTGAGCCGTTGGATCAGCCGTTGGATTAGCTCTAGTACCGGATGGTGCCACCACCCGGGACTAAAGGGAATCCCACCAATAAGGAAGAAGCACACGGATCGTGTGTTTCCTTCGTGCGATTCTGAGCCGTTGGATCAGCGGTGTGTTTCTTACATTTCCTTACAATTTTTTGAATAATTTTTTTAATAAGACGGACGGTCAAATGTAATATCACAAAATCCAGAACAACTTACAATTTGGAACGGAGCGAATACTCAATTATGAGCAGAAAAAATTTCTCAAGGCAAATCAACAGATGACCATGCCCTCGGTAATGCAAATGGGAAACACCCCCCGCGCGCGCGAACCATCTGAAATTCCAAATTGGGAACGCGGGAACACATGGTCTGACGGTTCCAAATAAAGTGCTTGTTCTTCTCCCCTGCTCGGTCTTATCCGGTCTTTCCTTCCGATCCATTTCACATCACATGGAGTCTGTCGCCGCCGCAGCCGGCCGGCGCGGCCGTCGCCCGTCGACTCGGGCTTTCCCCAGCGGCCGGTAAGCATACCCTGCCGTCTCCCCTGTCCGCATTCCTCTCTTGCCCACGGCGCCGGCGCGCGCATCCTCACATCTCTGACGGTTTTTGCAGCCTGCTCTCTCTTTCCGCCGGCGGCCCGGAACGCCCCAACGACGCCCTCGTGGAGGTCCTCTCGCGCCTCCCAGTGAAATAAATGGAGATAAACTTGAGCTAGAGAGAGGAAACAATGGAGCAAATGAAGATGAACTCGAGCTGAAAAATGGAGGGGCTGCTCTTGGTGTGGAAGGTGATGCACGGAGGGAAATGGTCCCGGGTGATAACACGACCCGGGACAAAAGCTCCAACCTCTTGTCCCGGGTTGTGCCACGACCCGGGACAAGAGGTCCACGCCCTGGGCGCCCTGCCAACGCACCTCTTGTCCCGGGTCGTGGCACCACCCGGGACAAAAGCTCCCTCCCCACCCGGGACTAGTGCCATTTTTTTGACCCGGGACAAGTGCACCCCTCTAGTCTCGGGTCTTAAGCCACCTGGGACTAGAGGCAAAATCGGCCTTGGTCTAAAGCTCTTGTTTCCACTAGTGACATAACATGTTATTGTCGATGATAATCCCAGGACCGAAATACCCGGGTAAGAACATAAACGTGTACCTGGAACCACTGGTTGAAGACTTGGCTGTTGGCTGGAACGGTCGCGGGGTCCGAACATATGACGCCTCAACAAATGATCACTTCGATGTATGTCTGGTACCACACATCCCTGCATGACTTACCAGCGCGTGCTTTGTTCTGCGGCTGGTGTACACATGGGAAGTGGCCTTGCCCACAGTGCAGACAGGCTGTGACTTTCTCATGGCTTACGAAGGGAGGCAAGGCGCAGCGAATGGCCGCTTGTGGATAGGTGACGGCTCCATCGACCCTCGCACCGTCCCGTCTCTACGCCAGGTCCGCCGTGGGAGGGCGCCTGGTGCGCCTGCTGTGGAGACCCGCCCACGAGTTTCGAGTCTAGCTGTCGACGAGCTCCGGCAGAAGCAGGTGCTCTATGAGCAGCAGCTGCAGCAGCAGCAGCAGGAGCAGATCCGGCAGCAGGAGCAGCATCAGGAGTATTGCAGGCAGCAGCAGGAGCATCAGAGGCAGATGATGGAGTGGATGTTTGGCACGATGCAGCGCATTGCTCCTGGGGACGGGGCTGTTGCCATGGGAATGTCCCTCCACCGCCTCCACCGATGTTCCCATGGGTATGTTCTCAAACTTGTCATTCTATCCATCTTATTGTTGTAACTAAATTACTTGTGTAATGCGAGACTTTTTTCATGTTGTAGGTGAATCCAGGATCGGCGGGTGGATCTCACTCGATGGCGCCGCCGCTTGGTGGCCAGGATAATCCGGAGGGGCAGCCCCAAATCTCCAACCCTAACGTTGTCCGGAGGCTCCCGTGGGTATGTTCGCATGACTTGTCAAAATGCCATTGTCACTTTAGTTAGCCATGCCATTGCCACTTTAGTTCAACTGGTCAAAATTTAGTTAGTTGAACTTGTCAAATTTTACCCATTAGTTCAACTTGTCAAATTTTAGTTAGTTCAACTCATCAAATTTTAGTTAGCTTTCTTTTAATGCCATGACTATGCCATTTCCACCTAGTTGTCGAACTCATCATTTTTTTGCAAACATGTAGGACGATCCTCCTCAATGATGTTGAGGACCTACTCCGCCGTCGGAAGGCCAGTAGAGGTTAGTTACCATTTCAACTTGCTACCACTCGTTCGAAAACTTACTTCATGTCTCACATAGATCGACATAGCCAATCAATGAATCTCCAATGGTCAATTGTGTCTTTTGGTTTACCACATAGATCAACTTGTGTCTTATTGTTTACTACATCTAACTTAGATCATGTCTTTTGGTTTACTACATCTAAACTTGTGCATATTCTTGAATTTGGAATTTCCACTTAGTTAGTTGAACTATGCTTATGCCATTGACACTTAGGTATTTTAGTTGTCAGACTTGCCATTTCCACTTTGTTAGTTTAATGATGCACATGACATTGACACTTAGCTACTTTAGTTGGAAAACTCATGATTTTTGTATGAACTTGTAGGAGGACCAACAATGACGTCCATCTTCGCCATCCGTCCATCGTCGTGGAGTTCATGTGGATGCTATGTTCATATTATGAATATGTGGTGTTTGAGATTATGTCTATGCTATGTAGCATGCTTGAACTATGTTGTGGAGGAGTTTGATCTTATTTTGTTGGAGTTAGAACTATGTTGATCATATTTGTTGAACTATGTCTATGCTATGTGGACTTAGAACTATGTTGGAGCTCTATTTAGTCATCTATGTGTGAGAACTATCATATTTGTGTGAGAACTATCATATTTGTTTGAAATTTCTGTAAAATGCAGGGATTTTCCAAAAAACAGCACAAATATGTGCCATATGGACACTTTGCCGTGTAATGGCACACGGGAAAGAACTTTGCCGTGTACTGGCACACGGCAAAGGGTATACGTGGCGCACACCTGTGAAACCTGGCAACGCAGGGATGACCATTTGGTCAATTTGCCGTGTTCAGTTGGTTGAGGCACACGGCAAAGAGGCGAGGCTCACGTTCTGGCAAAGGTCCATTGCCGTGATGTGTTGGACGAGGCACACGGCAAAGTCAATTTGTGTGCCGTGCAAGTTCCTGAAGAGCGCACGGCAAAGGTTGCCTGTGTGCCGTGCTGTGCGCCGGTGAGCGCACGGCAAACCTGGCATCTGTGCCGTGCAGTGGCGAGGCGCGCGCACGGCAAATATTCAAACTGTGCCGTGACCAGCAAAGAAAGATCACGACAAAGATTTAAACATCGTTGACCAGCTTCTGCCACTCTTCTGACAGAATTTGCCGTGATGCGCTAGTAAAGCGCACGGCAAAGTCTTTACCGTGCTCATTTGGGAAAAGCACACGGCAAATCTCCTTTACCGACAGAAAATAGGCCGTGTGCGGTTTGCCGTGCAGTTTGACACGGCAAAGACTTTGCCGTGTTCCGAAGGTCCTTTGCCGTGCGATTTGGCCGCACGGCAAAGACGGCGATTCCGGTAGTGCTAGGAGGGCACAGAAAGCAATACTTATCGACTGTGGCAATGAATTAGATATAAACCACATGTTGATCCCGTCGCATTTGATTGCGGCATGTAGGAGCACCTAGTAGAGCCACGTGTAAGCTGTGCGGACATTTTTTTTACAAGGATAGGTCCCGAAGGACTTCGAAGGCTGCATTAATAATGAGCGGTGGCTGTACAAGTTACACAATGACTCAAAAAAGAAAATAAATTACAAACACATCCTTGCACTTTACAGAAAGGACCCTGTACATAATCAGGAAAACACGATTGAGTCCTCCACCGCCGCATGGAATCACCAACAAAACAGCGCTTCAAAGCACAGCTAGCAGTGCCACCACCAGGGACTACACCACTAGGGGCAATGCCACCAAGAAGCACCGCACTCAAGTTGGAGCTTCATCCCCTTTGAAAGGACACGGATGTAGTCTAGAGTGGGTGAATAGGCGGTTTAAAATAATTACGGTTAAGGCTTGAATAAATGCGGAATAAAACTTGCGTTTAATTTATCAAGCACAAAACCTAAACAAACTAGGTTCATCTATGTGCACCAACAAATTATGCTAAGCAAGATACACAACCAAGTGATAGCAAGATAGATAACTTCAAGTACGATGGCTATCACAAAGGTAAATGCATAAGTAAAGACCTCGATTATAGAAATAACCGAGACACAAGGAGACGATGAGGTAATTCCCGAAGTTCCTTTCACAATGGAAGTACATCTTTGTTGGAGGGGTGTGGAGCGACCAAGGCACTCCAACGCACAGTTGTGCTCACCCTATCCTCCTTGAGACTATTCCCGCGAGAAGAGCTCAATCCTATATGAGGTCGATTTGATAGCGTTGACCAAACATTTACAAATTGCCCGGGGCGATCTCCACAGCTTAATTGGAGCCTCCCGAAGCATGCCCGAAGCTTCACACGAACTCCGCGACAACACCAACCCGTTTAGGGCGCCCAAGCACCCAAGAGGAACAAGCTCCCGGGTACCCAAGCACCCAAGAGTAAAAAGCTTCTCAAACTTCACACCACGTATCACCGTGGAGAAATCAAACCGATGCACCTAATGCAATGGTAAGAACACACCAAGTGGTCAAAGTCACTCACTCTCAAATCCCACCAAAGCAACTAATACTATGGAGGGAGATGGAAGGAAGAACAAGACAAACAATAAATGAATCCCAAGATCTAGATCCAATGGATTCCCCTCACTAAGAGGAGATATTGATTGGTGGAAATGTAGATCTAGATCTCCTCTCTCTTTTCCCTTCAATTAGAGGCAAGAATCATGGAGGAATGGAGAGAAAGCAAACTCCAAAAGGTCAACAATGATGGGGGGAAATTTGCTCAAGAGTTGCGAAACCTTTGGAGAAGAAAGCCCCTTAAATAGGTGCCCCACGGAATATGCCCGTTGGAGGGCTGTGCAGCTCGCCCGGACATGTCCGGCCTAGGCAAGAAACGCGGGCAGCAGCACCCCAGACATGGGCCGGACATGTTGTCCGGGCTAGACACCCGAAAATAGGAGTTTCAGCAGCAATCCCAGACATTATGTCCGGCCTAGTCCGGACATGTCCGGCCTCCCGGACAAAGCTCCGGACAGTCCGGCCTGGCAAAACACCAAAACTGAAAATGCAATAACTTTCGCATCCGTTTTCGATGATTTTGGGTTTATTTTGAAGCTAACAACAAGGTCTAGATATTCAAACAGAGAAACACCAAAAACCAACAAAGGAAAATAAAGCCAAATGGGGAAAGGTTAGACCTCTCTATAAATGAATAACCGACAAACCTCCAATATCAAAAACGCAATAAATTTTCCATACGAAATCCGTTTTTGATGAATTTGAGCTTGTCTTGAAAACCATGACAAGCTCTAAAACCACACATGGAGAAAACCCAAATAAGAACCAAGAAAGATGATGACAATGATGCAAAGATTTGAGCTCTACGAACGATACGATCAAGCTACTCATTTAAGAGCCCCCCTTGATAGTACGGTTATCTATCCAATAACCCTATCCAATAACCCGTTCTCTCAACTAACATCATGAGACCGGTAAAATGAAAAACCTATCAAGGTAATACCTTTGCCTTACGCATTCCACTTGAGATAGATAATGACGATCTTGACATCCTCAAGTTGGACCACCTTTCTTGATTGCCCTTCGCTTGGTGAACACTCACAAATTGCTTCCCCAGACACCAATATGCGAGAACATCTCTTAGGCATATCTTCACTTGACCATTATCATCAAATGGGTGGCAAGTTTCAAGCATATGATTTTCGATATGGCTCATCTTGAACTTGCACTTCTCAACCTTGATGACGAACATAACTTGACGTCATCCTCCATGGGCTATATGAAATCTTCCTTTTGATGCAAACCCATGGGAAGATACCTAACCCCACATGGAAACTCCACACACATATTTATATGGGTTAGTTCACAAGGCTATATGGACACATGCTTACCATACCACGAGATCACTTGATCCCTCAAGGTACATCTTCTAACTTTGTGTGTTGATCAAATTGAATCCATCTTCGCACTTTATCTTGATCAACCTTGTATCTGCTTTTCTCTCTTCATTAATGGTGATGTCTTGAAGGTAAACATGAATGTCCACTCCATCTTATTCTTCAAGACATACTTGCAATATACTCAACTCTCTAATGACCAATCTTTGGATAACATGTTTGAATAACACCTTGGTCATCATATAATCTTCTTGAATCCAACATATGGAGTTCAAGCATTGCCTATGGACACATCCTACAAGAATATCTCAAAGCAAACATTAGTGCATAAGGATTGTCATAAAATTACCAAAACCACACATGGCGGCACCATGCTCTTTCACCCTTTGGCATACTTGTCGGGAGGTAAGAAAGAGACGACACCGGTAGAACTTGAAATGAAGAACAACCGCTGACGCCATAGCTCAAGATGGTCGCCTTTCGGCCAGAATGGTCAGTCGTAGGACGGCCTTTTGCCGTCGAAGGGCCACTGAGGATGAACACCAGAACAACGCAGGCATGATTTTTCCTTGCGAAGCCCCAGAACCAAGCCCGACCGCCGTCAAACCAAGCTCCTTTCCCGTTTCACCACTGTGGTGACACTAGAGAAGAAGGATGGAGACCGCAGCGGGCATATCTGAGGCCACCACAAGCTTATTTTGAGGGTAGACTGCAAACTCTCTCCCCTCCACCTTCGGCTCCGACCTCTAGAGCACCATGGAGAGAAGAAACGCAGCCGCCAGCCACCGGATTTAGCTCGAGTTCTTCGGAAGCCACCTCCCCATTGACATAAAGCCATACTCAACACGGGGAAAATAGAAGGAACATAACCTACTATATACAGAAAGGGGCGGCCTCCTCTCCCACCCCACTCCACCTGACAAAGCCACAGGAGGAGATGGGAGACGAGCTGGGAGGCAAGGGCGACTCTCATGGGAGGCTATCAGAGGGAAACAAGGGGAGTGTTTGTAGGGTCAACCACAAAGAGTGGATTGGAACTTGCACTTACGCAGGCATTTCCAATGATGCTTAGAGGTAACTTAAGTACCGATGTGATCATAGGTGGAGGTGGTGCGTCCTTGTTACCAGCAAAGGCCTGGCTCTAGCTTCCTGAGATGAAAATATGGGTTTTCCAAGGCATATATCCCATTAGATGACCCATTTAGGTATTGCGGCGCATCAGTTGTTGCATTTGCTAAGCAGTTGGATTGACAGCCTCATGTTGTCCTCACCAGAGACAGACAGTGGTGATTGGGTACTTGGTTGTCCACCGACAAACCGCACCACCGTCGTCAGATCGAAAGCGGAAGCCCCTTCCAAGATCATTTGTCGTCCAGCCGATTCCTCGCTTCACCCCCGTCGCCCTTCAACCCAAAACCATCGTCGTCGAATACGAAGGTCCAAGACCCTTCGGTGGCTGCGCGCAAGCCACATCCTCACAGCCAGGAGCTTGTCGGTCCGTGTCTCCCTGTGTGTGGTGCTCCCTGCATGTCTCTCTTGCGGATCGCGATTTGGAGCTCCCAACAAGTCGTTGTGTCGGGACATCATCCGCTTCTGGCAACCCCTCAAGCATGCCTCTCCCGTGGACCATGATAGGGGTGTTGAGTAAAAGTTTTTGGCAACATATATTTTCAGATGTGAACTACAAAAAATATGAGGATCAAAATCAAGTTTTTTTTCTGCCTTGAACCACATTTGTTTTTCGTACCCCAAAATATCTAAATAGCATTTCAAAAAATCTGGGCTCCCTGGAACCTGGGAGCCAAATCGATGCACTCCCTACATTTCAGGGATTAGTTCATAAAACTTCACAAGTTAATGATTTTTTTAAGAACAGTGCTGAGCGTCCCCCGGGGGATAATTTCCTCCGATCCCCCGGGTGGACAGGCCGACACGTGTCCGTTTTACTAGTCAACGCCGAATAGGTCGCGTGAACCTCTCGTCCCCTCGCAGGAGAAAAACACCAACAAAAATTCCCGCTCGCCCATGGCGCCACGACGCCGCGCAGAACCTTCCCCCCCGCCCCGTCGCTCTGCCCGCCATCGCCGGAGAACACGCCGTCGCTCCGCCCGCCATCGCCATGCGAGCACCGCCCGACGCTGCTGGGAGCACGAGCCGACGCCTATGGGAGCACCGCTCAGCGCCGCTGGGAGCACATGACGACGACTATGGGAGCACCGCCGGACGTCGCTGGGAGCACTGCCCGACGACTCTCGGAGCACGGGCCGACGCCTATGGGAGCACCGCCCCACGCCAGTCGGAGCACGGACCGGCGCCCATGGGAGCACCGCCCGACGCCGGTCCGTCCGACATCGCCATGCGAGTACCGCCCGACGCCGCTGGGAGCACGAGCCGACGCATATGGGAACACATGACGCCGACTATGGGAGCACCGCCGGACGCCGCTGGGAGCACGGGCCGCCGCCTATGGGAGCACTGCCCGACGCCGCTCGGAGCACGGGCCGACGCCTATGGGAGCACCGCCCGACGCCGGTCGGACCACGTCCCGGCGCCCATGGGAGCATCGCCCGATGCCGCTGGGAGCACAACCCGGCGCCTATGGGAGCACGGCCTGACGCCGCTGGGAGCACCGCCCCGACGTCTATGGGAGCACGGTCTGACTCCGATGGGAGCACTGGCGACCACCGGTAGTAGCATCTGCTCCGCCTCGCCTAAACCCT
Source organism: Poa pratensis (assembly GCA_947311845.1). NCBI lineage: Eukaryota > Viridiplantae > Streptophyta > Magnoliopsida > Poales > Poaceae > Poa > Poa pratensis. The sequence continues at coordinate 31,657,592 of CAMZMU010000106.1, read as the reverse complement.
AAACCCTAAACCGGTAGGAGCACGGTCTGACTCCGATGGGAGCACTGGCGACCACCGGTAGTAGCATCTGCTCCAGCTCGCCGGCCCCGCCATCTCCAGCCTCCGACTTGCAGCGGAGCAACAGAAAGGTCGGCAGCAGCAGGCTGTGCTCGCCGATGCGAGCTGAGGCTGCTCGACGGAGGGAGACCGGCATCAACATAGGAGGAAGGACGCGCGGAGAGGAGGAGCTCCGACGGGGAGTTGCCGGAGCGACGAAGGTCGACGCGGTCTCGGGTGTCGCACGCGGAAGAGGACGCAGTGGAGGGCGTGCTCGACGGCAGCGGCCCGACGAAGAGAGGAGGGAGTCGGACGAGCATGGCCGCGGCTCGCCGGCATGCCGAGGCGGCGGAGAACCGGTCGAGGGGAGCCATGTGCGACGGCGCGTCAACGATTGAAAAAGCGGCGGCGAGGGCCTGCGTGTGTGTCGGAAGAATTTGGGGAAGAAGATGGAAGAGAGATTGGGGAAAAGTGTGGTTAGAGGAGACGACGCGTGAAGAGATAAGGTAGGTAGCGGGTCTGCTGCTTGTTTTGCCTTCCACGCAAAGGCGGACGCGTGTCACGTGGAGGAGGAGGATGCGGACGATGGATCCCCGGAGGAACAGCAGCGTTTTCCATTTTTTAATACGACGCGCTTAGCTCGGTGGACTGATTAAACGCTCTGCCGCTGCCTTGCTAGGGAGGCATTCGCTGAGACGCTGACCCCCGAAGGCGAACACCATGAACAAGCAGGCAAGGAAGGTCGAGGACGATGCCGGAGGCGGAATCCAACAACTCCCGGAGGAATGCTTGGCGAAGGCCATCGGCCTGACCTCACCGGCGGATGCCTGCCGCGCTGCCACGGTGTCCGCCGCTTTCCAGTCGGCGGCTGACTCCGACACCGTGTGGGAGCGGTTCCTGCCGCCGGACTGCGATGCCGTGCTGGAGCGGGCCGTCCACCTCGTGGATGCCTCCTGCAAGAAGGAGCTCTTCATGGACCTCTGCGACGAGCACGTCCTCCTTGACGATGGCAAACTGGTCTGTCAACTGTATTTTCACTTTTCCTGCTTGAGCCTGACGCCCTGACCTGACGCTTACAAGAAGAACACATCGTTTTTTGCTGAACTATGAATCGATCTGATACATGCCTGCATGCCTTGTAACCATCTAATATTCGATAAAAAATGATTCAGAGTTTTGGGCTACAGAGATCGAACGGCGCCAAATGCTACATGTTGTCTGCAACCGAACTGGATATCGCCTGGGTTAACGTTGATCTCTACTGGAGAAAGAGGTCGGACCCAGATTCAAGGTATTCCGGGCGTTCCCGCTCTCCTGATATAAAATTGTGTGTCGTTCTAGGACAGGCACGGTCGTACCCGAAATAGGGAAGGGCGAATTCCACTTTTTACACCTTTAACTGTGATTATGTGACAGTGCATGCTTGAAAAACCCTATACACGAACTGAAAGAGAAAAACCGCTCCCGTGCTGCTCCTCACGGGCGACACCGGGGCGCCCCAGATCCACCGCCGAAGCTCCGCTCCACCTCGCCCCTTCTTGCCGCCGCTGCCGCCGGCAACTGCCGCGGTGGCGGCGGCCCCCCCACCCCGAAGGTGGTGGGGGGAGGGTGTGCTGCGTCGGCTTGGCTGCCGTCGGCTGCGCTTGGAAACGGGACGGCAAGGAGTTGAGTTGTGTGGGGTGCATGGCTGAGCTCTCGAGCGAGGATGGCGGCGAGGCACGGCTGGCAGCCTCGTGCTGTGTCAGGTCGTCCCTCCTCGCCCAGATCTCGCGGCGGAGTGGCCGGGCGCGGCGACGTGCAGTACGGCCGGGAGCAGCTGGCTTGAGACAGGAGGAAGCCGGGGCGGCGGCCCCGGGACGAGGGCGACGACAGCTTCGGTCGTCGTGGTGGCTGGGTGGCAGGTCCGCGGCGGCCCCGGGCTGATGAGGGCGACGACGTCCTAGTCGTCGTGGTGGCAGGGGATCTGGACCCGGCTGATGTGGTTGTGTTCTCATCGCAGCGTGTGGTGCTGCGCAGGGATCCCTCTGATGGTGTTTGGTGGTTGGCGGCAATGGTGTGTGATGGCGTGCACATCTCCATGGTCTAGATGTTGAGTTGATCTTGATCTACAAGCTTTTTCTGCGGGAGAGAAGAAGAGCCGGGAGAAATCCTATCCCCGACCTTGAGTCGGTGCCGGCGACAACAACGCATCTATGGCGTTGTTTTCCTTCCTGAGGTGTCGTCGGGGAACTCCTCTTCCACTCTCCACAAGCTTGGACTCTAGGTGAAACCTAAACTCTGGTTGTCCAGAGTGGGCGATGACGGCGTCTTCGCCGCTACCCTATTGGGGGCGTCGTTTTTGGAGAGTCGATATGTGCTTGCTTCGTGCACCCCTCTTGCGTCAGGGTTGGTGGACGTCGGAGCAGTGGCCCCGGAAGGTTGTTGTGCACCGAGGCGGCGGCCTCGGAAAGTGATGCGACCGTGGCCCTATGGTGCAGGGTGGCTGGGTCGTGCGGCGTTGCAACTCGAGAGCCAGTGGTGGTATGTCGGGGCGGCGGCCCCGGAGGGTGGTCTTTGTTGACCGCGCAGGGCGCGACAGAGTGGAGGAAAGTCGGGGCGGCGGCTCCGAGATATCGTCAGCTTTGAGGGTTTTTGACCTTGTGTCGTGTGGGCGATGGGGTGGCTCTCGACGCTGGTCGTCGGCGTGTCGGGGGTCACTTTTGGCGAGTGGTCTCGTGGAATGCGGTTTCTTCACCTTTGCGGAAGCATGTTTGCTCCTCTCATAGCAGACGCGGCTTCTTCTCTTCGGCAGGGGTGGGAGACCGGATAGTTTGGCGGAGCGGGTCTCCGTTTGGTTGTGTTTGTGTGGTTGACGTCATTTTGTGCCCTTTGCTGCGTCGTCGACATGAGTGGGCGTGTCCCTGTGGTGTTCGTGTGGGCTTGGCCCTGTTTGTACCGGTTTTTGCCTGGTTTTCCACTAATAAATTGGGCACCTTCTTCTTAATTAATAGATAAATCAAACCTTTTGCCTCGTTTCAAAAAATTATGTGACAGTGCTACCTCATTAAAAAAAAATTGTGCCACATTTTATCCCATACCTGTGACCGTGTGTCAAGTTTTAACCCGTTGAACCGGATACTTTATTTTTGCGACCAACAACATAAAAGCTATATTTTGTACATGGGTTTTTTTTTCTCTACTTTTACTGCTACTTCTAAGCTTACAAGATTGCATTGTGAATTTGTTCGACCAACAGGTTCTCCAAGGTGATAGAGCTTGTGTCAGTTTGCTTGTTAAGCATCAATGGCATCATCAACATCAAGGAGCTCTCTCCTCGTACCCAGTACGCGTGCTACGTCGTCTTCAAGCTCACTCACGACGCCTCTGGACTTAGCTCTCCAAGACAGATATCATTCATCGAGGTAGCCGGGCTACTGGTGGGGAGCGCCCACAGGGCGTCTCTCCATCCCTGCCACCGTGCTTCCTGCGGCCTCAGTGCGGGTGGCGAAACATTGTCAATGATGAACGCCACCACAGAGCCGCACGACCACGAGGAGGAGGAAGAAAGCGACGGCATCGTCAGGTACCCACGGCAACGGGCGGACGGGTGGTTGGAGCTGGAGATGGGCGAGTTCCACACAGACACAATTGATGATGGATCAGATGTTCGCATGTTGCTACACGAGGCTGAGGAGCTGCAGTGGAAGAAGGGGCTCATCATTGAAGGAATAGATATAAGGCCTAAGAACAATACTCCAGGGTAATCAAATCTTTGTACCATATACACCAGGGATCGAGTCGACTGCACGGGAACTTATGTACAACTTTGGACGAAATACGATGGTTAACGTTTAATTTCAGACTTGGCATGCTTACCATTGTAATGCATATTTCATACTTGTATTTGCATTTGCATCCCTTACCTTTCTCCTTAAAAGAGATTTAAATAGGGTTAGGATGCGAAACCACATCCTAGCCTTACCATACGACGTCACCCCCTCTCTCTCACACATGCATGCAACAATCACCAATGCATAAAAAGCATGACATCAACAAGATTATCTCAATTCTTATGGCTCTTTAGTAAAGAAATTTCATGAGAATTTTGTAGGATTCCAGTGCTTAGAATTTTTTTCCTATAGATCTTGTTTGGTTTGTATGATTATAAACCATAGATTTTGTCCTATGGTCTAATTTGCATGTAATTTCAAAGAAAAATTCCATTGGTCTAACCCCATGGATGCCAACTATGCTATGGGCCTAATCATTTAGGAAAGTTCATGTGTTTTCCTATGGTGTAACCAAACAACTCACGTGATTTTAATTCATGTAGAAATATATATGGCATGATATCCTAATCCTACACTTTTCCTATTCATGCGGTTTTAGTATTCTAGAACCAAAGATGCCTTTAAAATTGGAAATATTTTATTTCTCCAACCGCTGACCCTATTGACAATCCGCTCTCATCGTTGATTTCGTTGTGGCAAGATTTTTGAAATGTTCGACCATTTTTTCATCATCAATTGTTAGTTCATTGTCACTCATTATCAGGTTATAGACATGTTATAATCACTTAGTTAGCAGATTATAATAACTTGGTTACAAGATTATTTGAATGTCACTACCCACGAACGTAAGGCTTTCGTTGTAGCACTTTTATGGTCCGATACCATCTCTACTTGCTGATAACACTTCCTTACCGATTCTTTGGACTCGCATAACGTTGGCACACATAAATAACATAAATTAATATCGGGTAATCAAACACTACTAGGTAACCGTTAGTGGTGGAGCTAGCAATTTTTCAAAGCCTAGACACTCCTCAAGTTAAAGTACTTCTTTTTGGTCCGCCAAGAACTTTAAGTATTAAGTATCTTGTCTTGGTTAAACACCATGTTTCATGGATCATTGTTGTACAAAAGCGTAGGATACCATAAGAAATAACTTGCCAAATACTAGTCACATGACCAAACATTTCTACGTGCCCCAAACAAAAGTTTAATATCCGATATCCAGCCGTACACCTATGTGCACACCCCACAAGATTATGTACAAGAAAGAAAAAGTTAGATCAGTAAATAATATACTTTGTATTGTAGTATAAGCACATGAGTCAATGAAGCCTACATGCCAACGCAACTGGGTCGGCTCATTTGCCGATTGGTGCACTCAACCACATATTATTGCTAAGTATCATTCGAGTACAGGAATATTAAGTTCGCTTGAGCGATAAAAAAAGAGAAGCAACCAGAATAAGATTACATCAAACACTTATGCATAGCTAATCCTATTATTAGGCCGCTGTTGGGGATATACCCACTGGGGTATCACTGACATGGATCAATCCGGCTAGTCCAGGGTGGCCCGCAGTGGTGGTAAAGGCTTTGCCTACCGGGTGGCCCAGATAGCTGACGACCAAGACAGGCGGATGCCGGCAAAGAGGAGGCCCAAGACCGAATCCCATGAAGCCACCAAGACCAAGACGGAAGGCGGCAGACTTGCCGGCTAGGTTTATGACTCTGTATGCTTGCCGGATACGTAATCACCTTGTAACCCTAGGTCTGGCCGCCTATGTAAGCCAGACCTTGGGACGCCTTTAGGGCAAGCAACCAACCAACCAACTCATACACAATCAACTCATTGTAACCCGGTCAAGGCTATTGCCATTATAGTGAGTTATAGCAGCACGTAGGATCTCACCACCGCCGTGAGATTCGAAGCTGGGTAAACTGTCTTGTTCGATCCCGACCTCGACGACGTCCACCTTCTTGCCCTATGTTCACCCTCGGCTAGCAGGACCCCGTCTCCTATCCCAGATGCCGATACGATGACAGTTGGCGCCCACCGTGGGGCATAATGCGTCAGGCGTCACGTTCCAGGCGGGAGTACTTGGCGGCATCGGCGACACCATCGCCGTCGGCCGCGCTTCGCGATTCGGCAACATCGGCTACGTTCAAGACGACGGAAGCTATGTCCCGGCAAGGGACGGCTCATCGCCTACACCTTGGTGCCAGTAGGCGACATCGAGCTCTTCATCGGCTTCACTCCCGAGGCCATGGGTTTTCTGAAAAAAACACACCATTTTCGGGCCCACACGCCACCCGGAGCAAGATTCTTCGATAGACGGATCTGAGTCCGCCTTCTCCGAGGAGTCGGCAGATTCTGATATGCAGTTTGTCGGCATGACAGGACTGGGATCCGACTCCCAGCCTGATCACAACGATCCCGAATCGATCCTCCCTGCGTTGCAGGACGAGGCAATGTCGGATGCCGGATCCAGATCTACTGTTCACGTCAACGTAGACTCTGATTCCGAGGAAGACTCTGCAAGCATGTTTGAGCAACGGATCAAAAGGTGCGTCAATGCACCCGAGCCTCCGCCTTCCGAGGCGGCCACAGGCTCGTCCGCCAACATGCAGCAAGTTTTTGTGGCGGATGTCACCAACACAGATCCGGCTGAGGTAGCGGCAGCAGACGCCGCCAAAGCCAGAGCTGCGGCATCCGAGCCACTTATAGAAAAGCCCCCGCCGGCTCCAAAGAAAAAGAGGATTCTGGAGAAAGGCGAGCCCAGCAAGACAGGCAACATGGCGGCCCTGGCAGAAGTCCTTCACACGCCGGTAAACAATAAGACCAATCCGGACGATCTGGAGAAGCTCCACAACACTTTGTTGGAGCAAACAGAGTACCTCAAAGGCAAACAAGCTGAGGTTGAGGGACTGATCAAGGAAGCCAAAGAAGAAAACGCCAAGATAACCGACAAGCTAGCCTCTAAGCGCGACCTTTTCAATGCAAAACCGTTGCCAAACCGGCAGGACGCGCAACGGGCAAGCATCGCCGCCATCCGCCTAACGACGACTTCAAGTCCCCAGCACAGAGACTTGGTTTGCGTGGGCTTCAGCACCGCAGCGTAAGGACAAAACGGGGATGTCATCCTTTGCACCCATGTCCTCAACACTGCGGCCGCCTTGGACATCCTCAACAACGACGACTACGACAAGGACGAGAAGATCTACTACGCCTCGGTACTTGCCCACAAAGCTTTAGAGCAACAGGCCCGTGCTGATTCTCGTGCTGACATGGTGGACGCAAGGGGAGGAAAGCTAGAGTCTAAATCCAACGTCTGCAAGGCGGCAGCCGGCGGTCATCCTGTGGATCCATCCGGCTCCAGTAGCCATGGGAAGGGAAAGGACCAGGGCAAGGATAAGGACCCGCGTAAGTCACCACCTCCCAGGAGGCACCATGACGAAGCATCTCGAACTGGCAACAGGCGCGAAGCCTCGCCTCCTCCGACGCCTAAAAGGGATGAAGGCGGAGGCCGGGGAAGCAAGCAGCCGCAAAGGAGTGGCGGAAACCGCGACAATGCCCCGCCGCCAAGAAGAAGCAGGGACCGTACGCCGTCCCCACCGCCAGTGTCCAGGCACGAAGGCGGCAGCAGGGGACAAAACAACGAGCCTCGGCATAGCCGGGCAGCGCAGGACGAGCCTCATGTTGATAGATCTAACAGGAAGCTCGCTCCAGGTGACGCGCGTCACCGCCTCAATGACATCAAAGCAGGAAAGGAGGACGCCTACCTCGGCCCTGTGTGCTTTGGCTCTGCCATCCGCAACGTTCAGATACCTCGAGACATGACATCCGTGTCAAAAAACTCAGCAGAGGTACAACGGCGCGGATAAGCCAAACTCATGGTTGTCAGATTACGCGCTGTCCGTCGAAATTGCCGGGGCAATGGCCTTGTCGCCACACGTTTCCTTCCCCTCATGCTTGAGGGGACAGCCCGAAGCTGGATCGAAAACTTGCCAGAGAAGTCAATTCATAGCTGGCTCGACATGGAAAAGGTGTTCACCCAACACTTCCAGGGCACATACAAGCGACCAAGCACATATACAGAGTTGGTTCGATGTGTGCAGAAGTCAGATGAAACTGCCACAAGCTTCTTGGCAAGATGGATCCAAACAAAGGCAAGTTGTGAAAACGTGGACGATAAACAAGCAATCCACGCCTTCACCACCGGACTCCTGAAGGGTTCAAGTCTGAGACACATGCTTGTACGCATGCAAGTCAAGGATCTCGGAGCCATGCTGGAGATAGCATCCATGTACGCACAGGCAGATGACGACGCACGCGATGCTGAAGGCACTCATGACATGGCGCCAGGCAGGCGAGCAAGTCACGAACGCAAGGCGCCCAAGGACGACAAAGCTGGCCCATCAAACGAGGTCGCCGCCGCCTTCGAAGGCAAAGGTGGAAACCGTAAGTGGAAAGGGAAGGGTAAAGAAGGCGGCTCCAGCAAGCAACGCCTGACTTACGAACAGGCAAAAGCCTTACCCTGCCCAATCCATGCATCGCTGGGAAAGGTTAACCACACATTGGGGGAGTGCCGGTTCATGGATGATGCCAAGAAGGACCCCGAGGTTGGCTGGAAGCCGAAAAAGAGCAAGAAATCTGAGAAGACAAAGAAGGAAGACGATGATGAGGTAGTCTCCATGTCAGAGGATGAGGACCCTAAGCCGCCACACAAGGAGAAAAAGTATCCCAAAATTCATGGCCAACTGGTCTGCTTTTTGGGCACTCCTTCGGCAAAGGAAGAGAAGGCGGAACTGCGCGAGCTCAATGCCACAGTGCCTGACGTTCCTCAGTACTTAGACTAGTCCGAAAGGGCAATCACATGGGATAGGAACGACCACCCGGACCGTGTGCCGCATCCCGGAAAGTATGCCCTCGTCGTCGACCCAATTGTTGACAACTTCGTATTAACCAAGGTGTTGATGGATGGCGGCGGCAGCCTCAACATCATGTATGAGGACACACTGATGCGCATGAACTTGACGGAAAGCCAGCTTGATTACTGCAAAGTCAAGTTTCATGGCATTGTTCTGGGAAAGCAAGCCAAGTCAATGGGAAACATCAAGCTTGAGGTTACTTTCGGATCTGAGTCAAACTACCGCTCAGAGTATCTCAGATTTGAAGTAGTCCCCTTCAAGAGTGCTTCCACGCCATCTTTGGGCGGCCAGCTTTCGCCAAGTTCATGGCTCGGCCGTGTTACATCTACAGCAAATTGAAGATGCCTGGACCCAACGGTACCATCACCGTCAATGGCAACTTCAAGAAAGCAAAGGAGTGCGAACGTGGCAATGCCGCCTTCGCCGAAGCCGTCCTCCACGCAGAGGAGCTGGCCATAATGAAGAAAGAAACTGATACGTCCCAGTTGCCGGAAAATGTGAAGACAGCCGAGCCCAAGAAGAATTTCAAGGCCTCCGAGGAAACAAAGAAGGCGGATCTGGTGCCAGGTGACAACTCCAAGCAGGTCACCATCGGATCTGGCTTAGACGACAAATAGGAAAGCGCGCTCGTCGAGTTCCTCCATGAGAATAGGGACATCTTTGCATGGTCGCCAGCCGACATGCCGGTGTACCTAGGGAACTTGCCGAGTACTCTCTTAATGTCTACAAAGGAGCCAACCAGTCAAGCAAGGAATAAGACGCTACGGTGAAGAGAAGAGAAAGGCAATAGGGAAGGAGATCATCAAGTTGCAAGAAGCTAAGTTCATTAGGGAGGTAGTACACACTGATTGGTTAGCAAATCATGTACTGGTTCCAAAGCCCAATAAGAAAATGAGAATGTGCATTAATTATACCGGCTTGAACAGGTGCTGTCCTAAGGACCACTTTGCATTACCACGTATAGATCAAGTCATAGACTCCACAGCCGGCTCCGAGCTGCTGTGCTTTTTGATGCGTACTCCGGGTACCACCAAATTAAAATGCGCGAATCTGACCAACTCAAAACATCGTTTACTACGCCCTACGGGAACTTCTGCTACATCACGTGCCCTTTGGCCTAAAAATGTCGGCGCAACGTATCAGCGATGCATGCAAACATGCCTTCATGAGCAGATTGGCCGCAATGTTCACGTCTATGTAGACGACATTGCCGTCATGTCTAAAAAGAAGGCGGATTTGCTAGACGACTTACGAGAAACATTCGATAGCCTCCGGGTATATAAGATGAAACTCAACCCAAAGAAATGCGTCTTTGGGTTCCTGCCGGCAAGCTGCTCGATTTTATCGTTTCTGAACGAGGAATAGAGGTCAACCCGGAAAAAATCAAGGCAATCCTGAACATATCCAGGACCAAGGACCTGAAGGATGTGCAGCGACTTGCCGGCTCGGCGGCTGCCGTCAGTCGTTTCATTAGCCGCCTTGGAGAAAAGGCAATGCCTCTCTACCGGCTTCTGAAGAAATCCGACAACTTTGAGTGGACAGACGAAGCAGATGCCGCCTTGCAGCAACTCAAGGAAGCATTAACGTCTGCCCCAATCTTAGCAGCTCCTCGAACGCAGGAACCAATGCTGCTTTACATCGCGGCAACCAACTTGGTTGTTAGCGTGGTCCTGGTTGTGGAACGCAAGACGGAAAACTCAGAGATTCCGGAACAGCGTCCGGTTTACTTCATCAGTGAAGTTTTCTCCGTCTCGAAACAGCGTTATCCGCATTACCAGAAGCTGGTTTATGGTGTTTTCTACGCCGCCAGAAATTAAGAGACTACTTCCAGGAACATTCAATCACGGTAGTGAGCAAGGCACCTCTGGGAGATATAATCAACAATACGGATGCTACAGGCCGAGTCGCCAAGTGGGGCATTGAGCTCGCTGCCTTCGACATCAGGTACAAGCCCAGAAATGCCATTAAGTCTCAAACCTTGGCGGATTTCATCGCAGATTGGACAGAAGCTATGGACGAAGTACCTCTCCCTGAAGAAGCATACTGGATCATGCATTTTGACGGATCAAAAATGCTTCAGGGCTCGGGGGCTGGCATTGTGTTGAGAAACCCGCAAGGAGACACGCTTAGCTATGTGCTACAAATTCACTTCAAAGCAACGAATAATGTTGCCGAATATGAAGCACTCCTTCACGGCTTACACATTGCCAAAGAACTTGGCGTCCAGCGCATCCTCTGCTATGGAGATTCAGACTTGGTGGCGCAACAGACACGTGGAACTTGGGATGCAAAAAGCAAGACAATGGCGGCGTATCGCGCTACCGTTTACGAATTCGCTAAATGCTTCCTAGGCTACGAGGTCCGCCATATCCCAAGAGCTTAAAACAAGGCGGCAGACACACTTTCCAGATTGGGATCTGAACGCAAAAAAGTACCAAAAGATGTTTTCCTGAAACACCTACACAAGCCGTCAATACAAGGGGCAGACCTCCTTGACCCAGAGTCGGCAGAACCAGTAGAGGCGGCTAGCTATGCCGTCTACCTGGTAAAGCCGGATTGGACGACGCCATATTTGGACTTCCTAACAAATCAGGAGTTGCCTGACGATGAGGTTTTGAAAAGGCAAATAATAAGAAGAGCCAAGGCATTCACAATCATAAATGGTGAGTTGTACAAACGTAGCACCACTGGTGTTTACCAACGTTGCATTTCGCCAGAGAGGGCAAAAACTTGCTGGACGAGACACATGCTGGAGATTGTGGACATCATGCTTCTTCCCGCTCCCTTGTGTCCAAAGCTTTCAAGGTTTTTACTGGTTGACAGCCAAAGCTGACGCAGAAGAAATAGTCAAAACATGCAGGGGCTGCCAATTATATGCCAGACAACCGCACATGCCGGCTCAGGAGCTCAAAACAATACCCATCACTTGGCCTTTCGCAGTCTGGGGTTTGGACATGGTTGGTCCATTCAAGACGGCACCTGGTGGCTACACACTTGCTTGTGGTTGTAGATAAGTTCACGAAATGGGTTGAAGCTAAGCCTATCAAAAAGCTAGATGGTGCAACAGCCGCAAACTTTCTGTAGGGAATAATCTCTCGGTTCGGGGTGCCTCACAGCATTATCACCGATAACGGCACTAACTTGTCGCAAGGCGAAGTCGAGGAATACTGCTATAAGCATAGCATCCGCCTAGATCTTGCCTCAGTAGCACACCCGCAGGCAAATGGTCAAGTAGAGCGTGCAAATGGTTTGGTCCTGCAAGGCATCAAACCTCGTCTCGAAGTACCATTGCACAGGGCAGCTGGGGCTTGGGTGGATGAGTTACAATCTGTCCTTTGGAGTCTACGAACAACTCCAAATAGATCAACCAAGTTTACTCCTTTCTTCTTAGTCTATGGCGCAGAAGCAGTGTTGCCATCCGACAAGATGTACGATTCCCCCAGAATTCAAGCCTACGTCCAAGAAGACGCAGAAGATGCAAGACAGGATGGCCTTGACCTACTTGATGAAGAACGCGATGTTGCCCTCGCACGATCCGCCATCTATCAACAAGGATTGCGGCGCTATCACAGTCAAAGGGTGCGCCAGCGCAGCTTTAGAGTAGGTGACCTGGTTCTCCGCCTAATCCAAGACAGGAAAGGCTTGCATAAGTTATCCCCGCCATGGGAAGGACCTTTTGTGGTCAGTAAGGTGTTGCTCAATGGATCCTATTACTTGGTGGACGCACGAGATGGCTACAAGATGAAGCGAGGTCGCAAGCGCAAGAGGAAGGTTGACGATAAGTATGATGAAACCAAGCGGCCTTGGAACATTGAGCAGCTACGTCTTTTTACACTTAGCAATTTTTAAATTGTAATAAGTACTATATGATTATGAAATAAAAGTCTGTGGTTTGCTCATTCAGTTTTGGGACCATGCCATCTTTTGCCTTTTCTCACAATCATATATCTGTTGTCATAAAAGTTACCGAAAAATATTTTGCTCCGTGCTAAGGTTCCAACTTCTTTGACATTTGCCGTCTGCCGGCTAAAAAAGCAAACAAGCTTTGCACCGCCTAGTATTGTTATCTGCATGTTTGTGTGTGGGTCGCCTAGTAGTATGTCGTTGGCACCAATATGCCGGCTTTAGTCTCTGAGTCTAAACTAATTGGTATTGCACCTGGTTGGCTCAGCTGAATTAACTGTGATGAGGTTCCGCTAACATATGAAATAGCTAAACACACAAACAAGATGCATATTAAGGCGGGCCACTTAAATAAGCCTACCGCCAAGTGTAGCATAAAAGTTGGCCCAACATATTTACATGACAAAATAAAACAAGTTTTTTCCGCGTTACAATTAACGCATCTGCTTGTGGCTACTGTTGCAGGGGAACGCGCCTAAGGAGTCGCCGCTTGGTGGAGTCTGTCTGGAGGTCTTGGGGGCTGACGCCGGCATCCTTGGGGCTGGCTCCGACATCCTAGGGGCTACGCTCGTCAGCCGCGGCTTCACCTTCACCACCTTCGGCAACCTCGGGATCAGCTACGGCGACATGGGGATCCGGATGTTCTTTATAGAACAGGCGGATATCCACCATGTTGGCAACTCGAGTTGCGTAGCCCCGAACAGCCCGCAGCACATGGGATTGCACGATGGGTTAGCCGTTTTCGTCCTCGGTTGGAAAGTACTCCGTGACTTGCCGAATATTAGCGTCCGGGTACCATGCCGAGACTAACGCCAACGCCAACCTGGCTCCGCCTCGTGCAGCAGATCGCAGCCGACCGTCATGTTCGGCAGCCGCATTCTCCAGCAAGTCCAGCAAGGCATCGAAGTTGACGGGATCGCTGTTGTCGCCAGGGAAGAACTTGGCGGCAAACGCTTTGCCCGCGCCGACAATCTGGTTGACTGTTTCGCCAACCTTCAAGATTCGGGCAAGGTGGGGCGTTGTATCCATGTCATCGCCTAAGCTGGCTGGCACTGCATAATGCAAACAATAGTTACACATTGCGGTTCGAGGTTCACGAATTCAAGACAACAGGGAGATGAAGGAAAAAAGACTTACCCAGGACATGCTCATGGATGGCGTTGACCTCATCCAGGTGTCCGGCAAGCGTCTCTTGTGCTAGCTGGACCGCCTTGGAAAGTTGGTCCTGCTGCTGCTTGGCATTCTTGTTCACCTGGGCAAGGTTGTTGCCCAAAGCTTCCAGCTGCCCAGACAACTTGTTGATTTCTTCGACATGTGCCAGATCCCGCTTCTACAGCTCCTGGGCATGGTCCGCCTTCAGCTTCGCCACCAATTCGGCAAGATCTGCAGCTTCGTTCATCAAAGCTTGCATGTCAGTGGAGTTCTTGAGAACATCTTGCGCAGTGTTTAGCAATTCTACAAATCATAAGGAAAGCCGACTAAAGAACTTGTCGGAAGAAAAAAGTTCAAACTAGACGGACGAAAAGAAGGCAAAGAAATTTTGTCACCTTCATCCTTTTTGCGAGCCTCTTCTAAGCTCGCAATCTGGGCGTTCTTAAGTTTGATATCTTGCCGAAGTTGGCGGCACTTCGTGTTCTTCCTGCCTTGGGCTTTAAAAAGCTCTGCGTTGGAGGCAAGAGCCGCCTACAACAGAAATGAAACAATTGAGACCCAATCAAAAGACCACTCTGAAGCAGGTCGGAGAGCTTCTCCATGTGCGAGTGCCAGTACTTGGTGCCCTCGCGCATGGTCTTCAATGTTTCGCGGGGATCTTTCGCTCCCGCGGCAAAGTTGGGGCCAGACTGGGAGGAGGAGGCGCCAATGCTCTCCCCCATCTCGTCTCCCGCCTCCTGTTTCATGGCAATGAATCGAGCGGCATCATTAGCCGAAGCTTCAGCCGTCTTGGAAGTAGAAGGGCTGGCAATAAATTTCTTGCCCGCCATCTTCTCCGCAGCCGCCTCTGCGATATCGGCAGACGCCACGTTTTTCGCCGTGTACGTGCTCAGGCAAACGACCACAGGAACGCCAACGCCAGGCGTTGTCGGTGTGGTGGCTGGAGAAGACCTTGGCGGCTTGCCCCTGCCGTCAGCAGCCTTCAGATTGGAGCGAAGCTTGGGCATGGCAGGTTTGGCGCTGCAAACAAGTACAAGCATGTCAGCAAAACTTATTGTATCAAATGACAAGTCAGGAAAAGCAAAAGCTTGCTTACCGCTTAAGAGGGACATTCTCCCCTAAGGTCTCATCCTCTGCGTCAGCAGAGGTGGCCGCCTTCTTCCACTTCTCCAGATCTTCGGTGGAGCCGCCTCCCTTGCGCTTCTTCGACTTGCTGGCGCCGGTGTCGTACCAATTGGGAGCCAAGTCGGCATCCTTCAAGGTTTGTAGCTGAAAAGGAAGACATTAATTCAGCATCCAGTGGACAAAAGAAGTCAAGTAAAAGATAAAGTAGCTTTGACTTACCGCTGGGGCTGGGTTGTCGAAAGTGAACATAGCGACGCCTTCGGCCGCCTTCACATGCAGAGGCTTGACGAGTTCCCTCAGCCGGTACAGCAGAGTGTCTTCGTCAAGAGTGCTGTTGCCGGCGTTGTCCGCCTTGTACTCGCACATCTTCAGTGGATGATGGCGGAGCGGCATTATTTTCCTCGACAACCAGCAGATGACGGTGTCAACTCCGTCAAGTAGTGGAGCCTCCATCGTCTTGGTCAAAAATTCAATCCGCCTAACAGCAAGGCGGAGGTCATTCGACAAGCTACCAAGTGACACCCTTGCTGTCCAGCAGGCCTTGTGGGTTGGCGAACCATTGACGAATACATGCATCCCTTGTGTTGTGCCGGGTGTCGGGATGTCCTTGCAGTAGAAGAAGGTGCTGGTCCAATACTTCACCGATTCGTTGTAGGGAATCTTTGGATACCAGTCAGGTTGGCGGCAGTTGAAAGTTACACTGCCGCAAGTTGCCAGCTGGCCGCCTGGTATGGTTTGCCGGCGGCATAGGAAGCAGTATTGAAATAATTCTACGGAGGCTGCTATACCTAAGTAACCTTCGCATAATGCCTGGAAGCCAGCTAGCACCAAGATGTTCAGTACCGCCATGAAGAAGGCGGAAAGCGGCAAAGACATACCGCGAAGGCTATGCGACGCCAAGATGACTCTCTCGCCGTCTTGGGGGTTGGGGACGGTTTCGTTGCCTGGTACCCGCCAGGCGCTGTCCGCCTTGGGCGGTATGAAGCCGCCTTCCTCCAGCTCCTCCAGATACTCTGACGTCATGCATGACGGCGGCCAGTATCTGGAGCCTAGCTCCGCCACCTCCTCTTCTTCCATGGCAGCCTCGCCGGCGGAAGCTTCTGGCTCCGCCGTAAGATCGGCAACAATCGTCGTTGCAGAGGGCAGAGGAAAAGTGGACGCGGCCGTCGCTGGTGTCGCCGGAGTTGGGGAAGATGACACCCCACCCGTAGCAGGGGCGGGGAAATAGGAAGTTACTGGCGCGGTGCTCGCGGGAATCGTCGCCGCCGCCGGCGCAGATCCAGATCCAGGCGCGGCCGCCGACGCTACGGCCGATGCTGCTGCCGCCGCTGATGCTTGCTCGGTGTTGCTCGCCATTAGGCACAGAACGCCGCTCGGTGCTCGCCGGAGTTGCGTACGGGGTGGAGGAGCGCTCAAGAAGGGGAAGTGGCAGCGGTGAATGCGAATGGGGAGGAGAAATTCATCTCCGTGGCGATCGAGGGGTATTTATACCCTTACGCCGAGATTTGTGCGCGCAACTGGCGGTGGCACAATCGCCGCCACGCGCCCACGATCTGCACGTCGTGGCAGCGGTTACTGCCGTCGCCTCGATTCCCGCGTGTCGTGGGGAGATAATCATGACGCATGTTTTAGTTCAAACTGTCGTGGACTGCATGACGTCATCCGTCAACATTTGACGGACCAGTCAAACTGACAAGACCTTGCCTGGGAGATTCCTGACAACAGTCAGGCCATCTTTCCCATGTTGGCGGCAATACATCCGGCAACTTTTAGTCGGACTGCCGCCTGAATCAACTTCGGAATGGTTCAAGCTCTTCAGCCGCCTACTACAAGAACAAGGCGGATATCGCAGATGAAAGAAGACGGCGCATGGAGAACTTCAACCCTTCCGGGGGCTAATGTTGGGGATATACCCACTGGGGGTATCACTGACATGGATCAATCCGGCTAGTCCAGGGTGGCCCGCAGTGGTGGTAAAGGCTTTGCCTACCGGGCGGCCCAGATAGCTGATGACCAAGGCAGGCGCATGTCGGCAAAGAGGAGGTCCAAGACAGAAGCCCATGAAGCCACCAAGACCAAGACAGAAGGCGGCAGACTTGCCGGCTAGGTTTAGGACTCTATATGCTTGCCGGATACGTAATCACCTTGTAACCCTAGGTCTGGCCGCCTATATAAGCCAGACCTCGGGACGCCTTTAGGGCAAGCAACCAACCAACCAACTCATACACAATCAACTCACTGTAACCCGATCAAGGCTATTGCCATTATAGTGAGTTATAGCAGCACGTAGGATCTCACCACAGCCGTGAGATCCGTAGCTGGGTAAACTGCCTTGTTCGATCCCGACTTCGATGACGTCCACCTTCTTGCCCTACGTTCAGCCTCGGCTAGCAGGACCCCGTCTCCTATCCCAGATGCCGATACGACGACAGCCGCCAACCAAATCGGTTGAAGATACCCCGTGCTACCATCTCAGATGGTTGCACCCAGACTCCCGTGTGGCCCTCGCCTCCACATGCTGCAGTAAGGACCACATACGGATCTAGTGGGTCGCCATATGAAGAACCTGCGAAAAATTGGAAACTTTATTGTTGTTAAAAACTATATCATTGCGATGATTCCAAATTGCCCAACATAAAGCGCAAACTCCCACCTGGATTTGTGGTTTTAGTGTTTTTCTAAGGCCATCCAACCAATTCCCAAGCATATTCCTAATGCTAGTAGGTGGTTAAAATCAAAAGAAACAAGTACTATACGCCATAGCAGTTGTGCAAGCGCGCAAGAGAAAAATAAATGTTATATTGTTTCCTCTTTATCAAAAAAATATTTTTATTTCCATTCCAGAGACGTTTCGCTAGATTGTCTTTAGTTAGAATCACCCCTCTCCCAAGTAACCACGAAATGATCTCTACTTTTCGTGGAACCTTTGGTTTCCAAATAAAATTATTACGAAAAATAGCCCTGCCATTCATCATATAAAGGTACAAAGATTTTAGTGTGAAAACTGCCAAAGCATTCAACTTCCATCGAACTATTTGGATCATCTGATAGATCAATAGACATTAGTCTTTGCACTAAGTGTAACCGGGATTCTCATTTGTCACCGGTTAGCAATCTTCTAAATGCAATGACTCATTTGCTCCAAGCTTCATCGAGCTTGGCCATAGGCTGTCTCCTCCTTGCTTGGAACTTCCCACCGGTGATCTAATGGCTTTCACAGAGATAAACGGTTGTTCAAAGTTGAGATCGAGGTGAGTTAAAATAGATATTATTTATATTAAATTTTATACTTATCTATACTTCATATTTTTACAAACCATAATACTAGCTAGCGTGTTTTATATCACTAAGTTATCATAGTTAACCTCAAAACAATGTCTCTCAATATTAATCATGGTTTTCGTTGTACATTCCTAATGACTATCATTGGAAATTATACTTGCTTTATGATAAATATAGATCGTATTTTGTAAAGAAAGTTAAACAAAAAAAAATTCCGATGTATTTCCCCTAAAAGATATTTAGAGTTAAGGTGAGTACAATAAACATGAAATATTAGCATGCCTTGTAGTTTAATTTGTGTCACATCCATGCAAATCTGTGTCTTTCTCTGCGTGTGTGCTCGCGTTGTGCGTGTAATTTAGTATCTTAATCTTTGTTGTGATTTTTAAAGCGAATGTTCCATAAAATATCTTGACAGAAGTTTTCGGTGTGTGATAGTTATAAACACATATGTATTCTAGATTATAGAAGGTGTCGATGAGGAGCTTGTCATTCAACCCTTGACATGTTGCTTTACTATTTTTTTTGTAGTTAAATGTGTCTTGCATGTTCGAGTAAATTCAATTAATTGATTGTGTGTGTGTCCTGTTCTGGTCTGGCCGAGCACATAACTGAACAAGATGTGCACCAAACTTCTAAAGCAATGCAACATGATTAAGAATCCTTCTGAACTGAATAAATTATATACCTTGATCATGTACACATTCTTGACATACCTAGAGTTTGCATAAAGTTGTGCAATCACGGTCTATGGAAGTGCCAAAGTTCCTTTGTGCCATCTATAAAAACAAGGAACAACAATGTGTGAACATGAAAAATGGACCAGATTCAAAACACTGACATATTTGTGTTACATACTAGTATGATTAGAAGGTATGGTCCTACCACTAAACTACATCCGTGCATAAACTCAAACTACTATATACTAGTGTTAAACTACATCCACGGTGAACACTTGCGAGAAACATATGTGCTAACACTAAACTAAAATGTGTGGTAATAGTTAAACTACATATGAAGTAGCACTAAGATACATCATGCACATGGCTTATCCTAACCAAAAAAACAAATAGTTAATGTACATGTATCGGCGCATTACATGACATAGAAGGTTTTAAATACATCCAATGTGGGTAATGAGCTAGAAAATTACTTCGCTACAAGCGTGCCGAGAGTGCTGAGAGACACAACCGGATTCCTACCAGCTCGTAACCCCTGATATATTTGTGTGTTACAAGCTAATGTCATAAGAGGGATGGCTCTACTACAAAACTACATATGTTCACAATTAAACACATATGTACTAGTGTTAAACTACATCCATGGTAAACGCTTACAAAAAAGTATGTCCTATTACTAAATTACAAATGTGCTAACGGTTAAAATACAAATGAAGTACCACAAAACTACATCCATGGTAAAGACAAACTACATTACCAGTACCACTAAACTACCTCCAGCAGATACAAATTGGTTAACACAAATGTTTAAGAATAACTGCTATTTGTGTAGTTGCGATTTACTAGGTCATGGATCTGAATCCTACTAGTGGCGTTGATCTTCAAATCCACCTCCAAGAAGATAACAATGTTGGTTTTGAACCCATGATAAAAGAAGTTGTAGCTGCAAAAATACATTGTACAAATATGCAAAACTACATCTGCTACTATGGAAACTACATATACGCTAAGTGACGAGGTGTACCCTCATCAAATCCCATGGTTAAGGACCTAGGGTTGAGATTATGGGGAGAGAACGTGGTAGTACTGGTAGTTTCGTCGGCTGACAAGCAGAGAGGCAAAGATTTACCCAGGTTCAGGCCCCTCGGGTGGAGGTAAAGACCCTACTTCCTGCTTGTCTGTTATTGATCACTGGAGATTATGTGATTACAGGGTGGCTCCGGCGAGATGACGATCTCGCAAGAGCTTTGGTGGTTCGAGTATGGCTTGGTCCCTAGATCGGCGCCCCTCCCAGCCTTTAAATAGGCTGGGTCTCGGGAGTCCTTAACCGACCTAGTTTATACATATGGAAAGTTCTAAACCGACTATGCCTATGTCTAATCTTGGAAGGTACTCCATCTTCTTTGGCCTCTTGTCTCGGGCTTCGAGTGGGCTCTTCGCTATTGGGCCTCAGTCATTACGTGCACCAGGTACCCTCATGATGGGGTACCCGAGATGTATAACCATGTCAGTAGCCCCCGAGTACTTGTCTGACTCGAAGAATCGGGCATGGACTCTTTCGTAAGTGCACGTCATATGCTTTGTTTTTATAATTGGAATTCCTG
The DNA here is from genome assembly GCA_947311845.1 of Poa pratensis. Classification (NCBI taxonomy): domain Eukaryota; kingdom Viridiplantae; phylum Streptophyta; class Magnoliopsida; order Poales; family Poaceae; genus Poa; species Poa pratensis. Next base: position 31,637,108 of record CAMZMU010000106.1, on the reverse strand, counting down.
TATGAATAGCACATGTTGGCTATGTCGAGTATTTCATCGACTGTGGTTTTTGCTTATGATGATCAAGGGATAATAGCTTAGCAGGCCCAGTTCACTCGACGGATCGGGACTGGTTAACTACACATTTGGGTAATACCTTACTAGCTTTCAATCAAACTCGAGTCCCCGGACTCGAATCTGGAACAAACTGGTCAGATTCGACTAGGCCGCTGAGGTCTTACTGAGTCGATCTGCAGTATAACTTTGAATTTTACCCAACGCGTCCGTCGGGATTTTTCATCATGTCTGCTGACACGGAAAATATAAGGATTGACGTTGCTGGAACGGTCCTTAGCCCAGCTCGAAAGTTCGGCGGGTCTTACCTTTGCACTATGCATGCAGCATCCGAGGTATTTGCGACGGACGCAACTCGGGAATGTTTCGAGTATGATTTTGCATATGAACGCAGTCGATATATTCATCGACTGACACTTTGATACTATTTTATCGGGTGCGCGACAGCGCTCCCGATGGGAGTAGCCCCCGAGATTGTGCTTTATTGATTGCAATGAAGGATAATCTCAAAACCATCTTTCTCTACATTTGTTAGTCGAAGAAAACCTTTAGCCATAATTCTATCGGGTGCGCGCCAGCGCTCCCGATGGGAGTAGCCCCCGAGATTGTGCTTTATTACTTGTAATGGAGGATAATCTCAGAATCACCCAGTCATGATCATCTTTAGTCGAAGAAATTTTTGATACGCTCCCGATGGGAGTAATATGTATTTGATCGTAGAAACAGTCGAGTGACCATGCAGTCGACAACCAATCGAGTGATTAGTATGCTTTGGGCGAACCCAACATCTTTTCGGAACAAATTTGCTGCAATGACGTCAGGGATGACGTTGTATGGCGACTGCGCCACCTGACACGCGGTGGCGTGCGCTGTGCTGCGAGAGATGGGACGTGACACGTCTTGTGGGCCCATTGTACAGCCGTTTGGACTGGATTTGACCGTTCAGGCACGATTTCTCCGGGGCCATGATGGTAGTTCCTAGATTCCCGTGCGTAGTGGACGGAGTGGCCGGCGACGGTTGCCCTCCGTGGCTGCCACGTGTACGGTTAGATTTGCTTATGTGCCCACGATCTCGCATCGACGGTGCGGATTCTTTTGCTTTTGAGGTTAAAAGGGGACGGCGAGTAAATAGTGTTTTTTACTTGCCATTTGCTCTCCGCCGCCGCTGCTTCTTCTTCTTCCTCCCTGCGCCTCGCCATAGCCACATAGCAAAGCTTTTGCAATCCACCACTGCGATGGCGAAGCCGAGCACCCGGAGGGGCAGGAGTGCCGCAAACGCATCGGCGGATAGCGCCGCTGGAGCCTCCGCCAGCGGTTTGAAGAGGGAGAAGGGCGCCTGGACCAAGTCCTCCTGCAGCAATAGGATGCTGACCGGACTGCGGAACGACGGGCTGATTCCTGAGGATGTTTCGCAAGTCCGCATCCCCGGCGCCGAGGTAATCCCACGCCCAGGCCCCAATGAGCGGGTCTGCTTTGTGGATTTTGTGAACAGGGGATTCTCTTTCCCTGTTCACAACTTTCTGCGTGCACTGATGCACGTTTATGGGGTGCAACTGCACGATTTTACGCCCAATGGGCTTTTGCACATTGCGTGCTTTTTTATTCTTTGCGAGTGCTTTCTGGGCGTTGCGCCCCACTTTGGTCTCTTCCGCCGCATCTTCAACGTCAAGCGCCAGCACAGCGCGAAGGGACCTGGTGGTTTTGGAGTACAGACTCGACCTGATATCGAGTACTTCAAGATCAACTTCGTGGAGTCTGTGCAAGGATGGCGCCAGAAGTGGTTTTACATCAAGGATGTGACCATAGGCACCCAAGCTTTCGGGTTGCCTCCTTTTGATGCGGATGCTCTGGTGAAGAAGAGGCCCTCCTGGATCTCCCAGCCGACCGGAGTCGAAGCCGAAGAGGCTGACGTTCTGATGGAGAAGGTGCTGAAGCTCCAGACCACTGCTGGTCGAGAGGTTACGGGCATCCACTTTCTGGCCATCATGGCAAAGAGGCGAGTGCAGCCTCTCCGAGCTCGAGTGCATGCTTTGTGGGCATACAGCGGTGCTTCTGATCCAACCCGCTCGCGCGCAGTCGAGCTATCTGATGCCGAAGCGGAGAAATTGGTAAGAGGCCTTACCAAGCTCACCGATGAAGAACCTTGCGAGATGAACTCGCCTGTGGCTCCCTATGAGACCAGCAATCCTCTTCCAGAGGTAATAGCCGATACCATATGTTAGTTCATATGTTATGCATGTGTGAGATTGACTCCTTTGCGGTTTCTGTGTGCAGGGCCACAGAATATATGAGTCGATGCCTCCTCTGCCTGAGGACGGCCCAGTGCTGCACAACGAGCCACTCGATGCGGGCTCAGATGATGAAGTGGCTTCACTCGCCACTGCACACACTCCAGAAGCCGATGAAGGCGATACTGAGGTGCAGGGCAAGCAGAAGCGGGCACGCGAGGAAGAAGACACCGCTGATTCTGAGGAAAAGGAGGGGAATGAGACGGAGTCGACAAAGGCGCCGCTCAACGTCCCTCCCATTCGCTCGCTTCCCCCTCGCGTCCCGAAGAAATCACGCCCCAGCATGGGTATGCTGGCGCCTGATCATTTATGTGACCTCACTGGGGAGTAAGTATTATGTGAATATGCTTTGTCACTTATGAACTATGCCACTTGGTATACTGATAATGTTTTGACACAGTGTTTCCTCGGATGAGGATATGCCTCCGCCACCTACGGCGGATAAGAGCAGCGCAGCATCAACTGCACGGACGCTGCCACCAGAGCAGCCGCCTACGTCTGCGACTCCTGCTGCTACGGCCACAGTTACACCACCCGAACCGGAGGTTGCAGCAACTGAGAGCGGAGCTGCGGCTGCAGATATCCCTGCGTCGACTTCTTCCTTCTTGGAGCACGTAAGTTTTATGCCTCGTCGAGTGCCAAACTTTTTTGCATAAACTCAGATATTGAGTTATGATTTCGTCTATGCCGTTTCACTTAGGCTTTTGTAAAAGAGTTGCTGAAGGCTGGTGCCAAGTATGTGCACAAGGAGACGGAAGCCGCCACCCTGCAGGAGCAACTCGAAGCTGCGAAGAGTGCGTATCTTTTTATGCTTTTACGTGTTAAGTCTGATTCCTCTTGCAGTCTGCTGACCATGTGTGGTTGTTTTGCAGAGGCTGCCGCTGATGCAGCAGAAAATTTGAACCAAGCCACTCGTCGAGTGGATGATCTACAGAAGAGGCTGAAAGCAGCTGAGCTGAGAGAGGAGTCGCAATTGGTCGACTTTCTGCCGCCAGCACCAGCTTAACTGGTATGAATTTTTGCTGTGTTCCTTTTGAGGTTCCTGATATATTGTGCTGATCATTTTGTCCTTATGCTAGGCGTGATGGATGGCCCTTCTGCTACTGGCAAGCAAAGCCTTGGCGCCTCACTTGATGAAAGCGTGGCTGTCTCGGAGGTTACCAGCAGCAGAGCAGGGGAGATGCTGACGCAGGCGGCGAGTGCCTTAGGCGGCCTCCATGGCAGCTTCTTCCCCGGCGAAGAGCTTCCATCTTCTTTTGCGGAACTAGTGGAGCTGTTCAATCCTGAAGGGACCGCCGTCGCCGATTTCTGTCGCGAGCAAATGGTAAGTGGTGCTCAGACTACTTTTCTCATGTTGCTCGCGCACGGAGTCGAGGCAGATTTTGACAAGGCGACGACAAAGTTTCCACGGGGTTCTGACGGCAAAACTGTCGGGTTCAACCCTTGGATGGATGCCGCCAGAAAATACGCTCAACAGATGGTGACAACTGTTGAAGAAAGGGCAGCCAAGGTCCAGGCGAAGAAAACTTCCTCTAAGAAGTCGACGACTTAGCTAGTGATCCCTTTGTCGACTAGGTCTAGGAATGTCGTCCTTTTGCTTTTGCTAAGTGTAAATCATCAGACATCGTATCTGTCATGTTATGAATTATGAAATTCAGCAATCGGGAGGCGCAGCCCCCGAGCCTTTTGCTTGAGCTCTTCATGCTTCCTTATGCATTTAATTATTCTGACTGTAGAAACAAGCCTCTAAACCATCAACTGGCCCTGTTGTGGGTGGTTCTTCGAAGTCGCGAAGCGTGAACGACCAGAAAATTATGGACTACCTTCAGCAGAAGCTTTCTGATGTGAAGGGCGAACTGAAGGTGGCACAAGACGCGTATGCTGAGTTGCAGTCGAGGCCATCCCCAACTACAGAACGGGCCTTTTTGCTTGAGGAGTTGGAAAAAATAAACCTGCAACTCGAATGTAAGACATTTTTGAATCATCGAGATCTCTCTTAGCAAGGTGACTCGACTGGGCGATGATGAGCCCTTTGCTTTTGCGCAGGTGTTTGTTCTGACCCAATAAAGGAGGAGGCACGAATTCAGGATCGACTCGATGGTCATGCGAATAGCACTGAGTACTCCGCCCACCCCTTCTGGTCAGACAGGGAGAAGAGTGCCATTTTGGTAAGGCTTCTAGACCGTGCTTGGCGCACAGCCATTCGACTGGAGACTTGCAGGCTGGCCTTATTTCGAGTTCACGAAGCTTTGTTTCCTTTGAATGAGCAACCACAAGGCCTTGTGGCTTTGCTGAAGAAATTTCGAAAGGGCAAGGCGATCAAGAAGTTTGTGCGTGAGCAACTGGTTAGCGGGGCTAACGTTGCTCTTGCCTTTGTGCGATCGCACCTTCCGCACCTTGATTTGAAAAGGATTGCGATGGGACCCGCACCCGTACCAGGTGGTGGTCCTGTGCCGATGGAGGAGCACTACCAAGAGACACGAGTGGACGCACTGGTCCTAATCCATCGTGTGCTGAAGGAGGAGGAAAAATGGACTGAACCCAAGGAAGAACCTGTTGAGTAGGTTATGTGTATGGGAAGTAACTCCAAAGTGTAAAACGCAACACTTGTGATTATTGTACATTATTTGTTTACACGTATGCAGCCCCCGAGCCTGTTGAGCGGGGTGTATGAAGCAACATGTTGTAAAATTAGGACTATCCAGCCCCCGTGTATTTTGAGTGAACTTGATAGAAATATTTTAGAGTATCAAACATAAGCTGCACAGTCCATGACTATTTATGTGCGGTTATGAATTTTTGCAATACTTGAAGCTTCTAGGCTCAACCCTCGAATAATTGAGTGGGTTAAGCCACTTTTGTGTTTATGTATGTTCTTTATGACCCAGCCCCCGAGTATTCGAGTGCGGCTGGGGTATTATGTTGTGAACAAGCGGAAACACATGCTTTTTGAGATAGCGCAGCCCCCGAGTGCTCGGGTGAGGCTAATTTTGTGAAATCAATTTATGCGAGTAGTAAGCAGGGAGAAATATGAGGAATCATGAATTATATTCCTTTTTTGAATGTTAAGCTGCAGGCCGCCTCATTAAAAACCTTCCAGTCCCCTTAGGTACCCTGGTAAGGAAAAGAGCGCGTCTGAAACCTGCAGCTATCCGACATATGTGCCTATTACATTGTTCGACTGATCAATCTAAGCATAGAAACGGCGCAGCTGCGCAACGTTCCAAGGATTATGCGAGAGTTCTCCTGTCTTCGCGTGCTTCAGTCTATATGCTCCACCACCAACCACCTCGGTGATGATAAAAGGTCCTTCCCATGGAGAAGCGAGTTTATGCACCTTCTTTTGCTTCAGTCGAAGTACCAGGTCGCCAACCTCGAAGGACCTGGTACGCAGTCGACGGCTGTGATAGTTGCGGAGGTCCTGCTGATAAATAGCTGTGCGTGCGAGCGCCGTGTTACGCGCTCTTCTAGCAGGTCGACTGCGTCTTCGAGTGCCTCGTCTGCATCTTCTTCATTGTATGCTTCGACTCTTGGTGCGTTGAACCTTACGTCTGATGGCAGAATTGCCTCTGCGCCGTAGACCATGAAGAATGGAGTGAATTGCGTTGAGGCATTGGGTGTTGTGCGTAGGCTCCATAGCACAGACGGAAGCTCTTCTACCCAAGCACCCGCAGCCCTTTTGAGTGGCACCAGGAGGCGCTTCTTGATCCCACTTGTCACAAGCCCATTGGCCTTTTCGACTTGGCCGTTTGATTGCGGGTGCGCCACAGATGCATAATTGAGCGTGATATCTTGCTCTTTGCAGAAGGATTTGAACTCCTCAGCCGTGAAGTTTGTACCGTTGTCCGTGATGATGCTGCTTGGCACACCAAAGCGATATATGATGGATTTTATGAAATTGACTGCTGTAGTGGCAGTCGAACTTGTGATGGGTACTGCTTCAATCCACTTGGTGAACTTGTCGACCGCCACCAGAAGGTGAGTATGCCCTCCATGGGAGGATTTTTTGAGTGGCCCAACCATATCGAGCCCCCACTGGGCAAAAGGCCAGGCCAATGGTATTGTCTTCAACGCCGATGCGGGTGCGTGCGGCTTTGTGGCAAATTTTTGGCAGCCGATGCACCTTTTGACTATGTCCTCCGCGTCTTTGAGTGCTGTGGGCCAGTAGAAGCCTGCGCGAAAGGCTTTGGCTACGAGTGATCGACTGCTGGCGTGATGCCCGCAAGTTCCTGCATGAATATCACGAAGGATGGCTTGGCCATCTTCAAATGCTATGCAACGCTGGAACATACCTGATATGCTGCGTTTGTAAAGTTCACCGTTGATGACAGTGTATGCTTTAGATCGTCGAGTGACGCGTCTTGACTCTGTGAAGTCTTCGGGTACCTCGCCGCGGAGTATGTATGCGAGGAAAGGTTGAGTCCAAGTTGGCTCGATGAGGAGTACCTCGACTGGTGGGTCCTCTGTGCTGGGTGCTTTGCTCTTGGCTGGTGCGGCTGTTGCAGGAGTTCTCGCTTCTTTTTGATTGATCTATGCTCTATGCGCTCGAAAAAGACACCAGGTGGCACTGGAGCTTTGGTCGCGCCAATGTTGGCTAACTTATCCGCTTCTTCATTGCTTTCACGCCCTATGTGCCGTAACTCGCAGCCTTCGAAGCTGCCCTCCATGATGTTGTACAAGTCACGGTAGGCGATCATGTTATCTGCGATTGCGTCACAAGCCTTCATTGTTTGCTGCACCACCAGATTCGAGTCGCCGTAGATCATCAGTCGAGTGCACCCGAGGGCTTTGGCCATCCTCATGCCATGTATCAGAGCTTCGTATTCTGCCTCGTTATTGGATGGGAACTCGAATCCCATTTGCAGGATGTAGCGGAGCTTGTCGCCTTTGGTGATATGAGGATGACACCTGCGCCTGCGCCTTCGTTTTTCTTCGAGCCATCGAAGTACATGGTCCAAGAATTGGACACATCTGGTGCTCCTGGGAGCTGAGCTTCAATCCACTCGGTGTGGAAGTCGGGTAAAACTTGTGCTTTGATGGCCTTCGGGTAATCATACTTAATGTCTCTTGGAGCTAGCTCGATGAGCCATTTTGCTACTCGCCCAGTTGCATTGGGGTTTGTGAGGATGTCCCCGATCCCTGAAGTACTGATTACAGTGATCGGGTGCTCGGAGAAGTAATGCGTCAGCTTCCTTGAGGACATGAACACGGCGTATGCCAGTTTCTGATATGCGGGTACCGCTGCTTTGATGTGGAGAGTACTTCACTCAAGTAATAGACTGGACGTTGTATGCTTTGCGCGTGCCCCTCCTCCCTGCGTTCGACCACTAGAACGGTGCTTACCACCCTGTTAGTTGCAGAGACATATAGGTATAGTGGCTCGCGTTCCTTTGGTGCTACGAGGATTGGAGGGCTTGTGAGGACTCGCTTGAGGTCCGTGAAGGCTGCTTCGGCTTCTGGCGTCCACTCGAACTTATCTGCTTTCTTCATCAGTCGATAGAACGGGAGTGCTTTTTCGCCTAGCTTGCTGATGAATCGACTGAGCGCTGCTACTCGACCCGCCAATTTTTGCACGTCGTGGAGCTTTGAAGGCCTTTGCATCGTCAAGATGGCCTGTATTTTCTCCGGGTCCGCCTCGATTCCTCGAGCTGAGACTAGATACCCGAGGAGTTGCCCAGCTGGCACGCCGAAGGTGCACTTCTTCGGGTTGAGCTTGATGTGGAAGCGTTTGAGGTTTGCGAATGTCTCCCGCAAGTCATCGAGTAGCGTGCTTTCTTCTCTTGTGGTGATGACTATGTCATCTACATAGACTTGGACGTTTCGCCCAATCTGCTTCTTGAGGCAATCTTGCATCATGCGCTGATAGGTTGCGCCTGCGTTTTTGAGCCCGAAAGGCATTGTGGTGTAGCAGTAGACCCCGAGTGGGGTTATGAACGCCGTTTTTTCTCATCCTCTTCCTTCATCCTTATCTGGTGGTAACCCGAGTAAGCATCCAGGAAGGATAAGCGAGCGCACCCGGCGGTGGAGTCGACGATCTGGTCGATTCGAGGTAGTGGAAAGTGATCCTTTGGACAGCACTTATTGAGTGCTGTAAAATCAACACACATCCGCAGGATGTCTGTATGCTTCTTTTCTACAAGTACGGGGTTAGCCACCCATTGTGATTTCTTGATCTCTCTGATGAATCCTGCTGCGAGTAGCCTGTCGACTTCGGCTTCGACTGCAGTTCTTTTTGGGCCAGATATGCGGCGCATTGTTTGCTTGACTGGTTTAGCACCTGGAAGTAGCTGGAGAGAGTGCTCGGCGAATTCCCTGGGAATACCTGGCATGTCTGCTGGACACCATGCAAATATATCCCAGTTCTCACGGAGGAATTCGACGAGCGCGCTTTCCTATGCGATAGGCAGACTCGACGAGACATTGACTGTCTTGGTCGGGTCTGTCGGGTGCACCTGATGCGATCTTGTGTCGTTGGTGGCACTGAATGCTCTGTCGACTGCCACCTTTTTGTGCTCTGGCATAAGTGTTCGATCGTTGGAGACCGCTAGATCGGCGAGTGTTGCTTCCATGCCAAACATCTCAGAGATTTTGCTGAATTCTCGGTCGCAAGAGTCAGACTTTTGGAAGTTCCCCTTGACTGTGATTACTCCTTTTGGTCCAGGCATTTCAGCTGGAGGTATGCGTAATGTGGCACCGCCATGAATCGAGCGAACGTCGGGCGTCCAAGTATAGCATGGTATTGTGATTTCCAGTCGACCACTTCGAACTCAATCGACTCTGTCCTGAAGTGGTGCTTGTCCCCGAACGTTACGTCGAGTTGTATGGTGCCCTCTGGCTTATTGCTTTCCCTGGAACGATACCGTGGAAGGTATTTGAGGATCTTGGCAGGTTTTCGACTGACCTATTCATTTTGCGGAGCGTATCTGCGAAGATGATGTTTATGCCGCTCCCACCATCCATGAAGACCTTGGACATGGCGTAGCCTCCAATTTGCGCGTCGAGTACCAGAGCAGAGTGCCCTGGTCGAACAACCGACGGAGGGTGGTCCTCTTTGCTGAAGCTTATTGCAGTATCAGATCCCTTTAAGTACTCTGTCACCGCAGGCGGTGACATGACCGCCATGTTTACCTGTCGAGTGCGAAGCTTTTGCTCCCTGTTGGAAGGTCGACCTTTCTGTATCATGTACATCTGCCCTTGGGGCGGAGGGTACTGTGGTTCGTCCACCCGAGGCACGGGCTGTATGGCACCCGCGAGATTTCCGCCTGGGGCAGGCTGTGGTGGTGGAGGTGGTGCCATCAGAACAGGCACGTTGTTTGGCTGAGGCACGGGTGCAGGTGCTTGTGCGGCTGCTGCCTTTCTGCGATTTACGTAATCAGTCGCCATCTGGTCGAACTCCCTGCAGTTTCTCATCGAGTGGTTGGACCGCAGTTTTCCATCGTCCCCCTTGTACAGGTGGAATCTGCAATCAGCGTCCATCTTTTCTTCGAATGATCGCTCAGATTGTGCCCGTGACTTGCGCCAATCCTTCCTCTTGTAGCTGTCACTGCGTTGGCCATCGCGTCGATCATCTCGACTGTTTCGCCGATCATCTCGACTGTCTCGCCGTCGTCTCGACTGTCTCGCTCTTCCGACCGTCGGTCGCTTCTGTCCTGATCATTGCGGGGTGTGGAGAACCCAGCCGCCATGAATTCGGGTCTGTCGTCGTCGTAATGACGTTTTGAACGTTTGCGCCTTCGGTCATCTCTGTACGAGTCTCTATGGCTTCGACTGCTATTCTCGTGTTTGTCACGGGGTGAGGACCCGCGTGTGGTGCGTGCCATATCCTCTCCATCTGCCCACTCAGTCGCGATTGCAGGAGGTGGGCTACAGATTTTGGCTTTTGCGGCCAAGTGCTTCTTTGAGGTCTCGCCTGGCGAGGCCCATGACGAAAACATCCATGGCCATATCTTCTGAAACCACTCCAACTGAGTTACGTATCTCAGTCCATCGTCTGATGTATGACCTCAACGCTTCGTCTGAACGCTGAACGCAGGCCCGCAGCTCCTCGAACGTTTTTGGGCGCTCACACAGAGGCTCGAAGTTTTTGATGAAGTCATCGCGGAAGTGATCCCACGAGTCGTATTTGATGAGGTAGGGCCTTGAGCCAGTCGCGGGCTGTGCCTTCGAGCATCAGTCGTATGTACTGCATGGCTGTGGTGTTGTGCCTCGCTGGCATGCGACAGCCAGCCTGTAATCTTCCAGCCACCCGGAAGGTTCCTGTCGACCCGTGTACTTGGGCTGTTCAGATGTGAGTTTGAACCCTTTGGGCATCCGTGTCTCGCGGACGCGTCGAGTGAAGCACAGAGCTCCATGTGGCTCAGGCTCTCGATCGAGTATGAGTCGCTACTGTATGATCTGCGTGACCTGCTCCTGGACCTGCGCCTTCGCGAGCCGCTTCTTTCCTTCGAGTGGTGGCGACGACCACTGTGATTATGCTCTTCCCGAGGCGCGTCGACTAGGGCACGGTCTCGACTCCCACCTGGAGTTTTGGAACTTGGCGTATGGCCTTTGCAGCTAAGGCGAGTGATTTGATCTGTTGGCGGTGTAGTTTTGCATTGGGGTCATCCGCTGGGGGCTTGATTGCCTCCAGGTATGCTGCAGCGGTGTAGAGAGCACCTGCTGCTGTTTTGGGCACCGGCAGTCCTTCCTCGTCGTATGTCATGAAGGAGTTGCCTAAGTTGCGGGTGAGTGCCGCCTTCTCGCCTGGCGAGAGGTGTGACAACCTTGATCTGCGTCCTGTGTCTGCTCGCCCGGTGGAGCTCAGGGAGAGCTGTCTTCTGCGCACACTCGACAAGCTAGCTTGCTTTTTGCGTTCTTCGAGTGTGGCTCTTATCTGCTTCAGTCGAAGTGACTCCTGCCAGTTGAAGTACTGGAAGGTCAACATCTCTTCTTGTGTTGCGTCTGCTGGCATCATTGTGCACTCCTTGATGACTTTATCTGCTTTTGCTGCCATCTCAGCAGTGATTGTGAGGGTTGTGGCTCCGTCCGGCATAGTGACTGTGCACGGAATTCTGTAGGCCTGCGACTGGCCGCAGTTTCTGATGTTTCTGCGGCGATGGCCACATAGACCTGTTGGGGTATGACCCGAGGGCATATGTATGTACTTTCGAGTCCCGTCATAGACTCGACATCTTCGTCGAGGCTCATGTCTGAGCCTGCATGTTCATCGAGTGGTTCGTCTGGACGGATCTCGCAGTCGACGTCTTCGTCGCCTATGCCCATCTCGGCGTCGGCGAGGTTGTTGTGAGCCTCGAGTCGAGGTTGTTGTTGGCGCAGATCTCGGAGTCGACGTGGTTGTCGATATGAGTTTCGAGGTCGTCGAAGTCGCTGAGGGAGATCCCGCAGTCGAAACTATCCTCGAGTGGTTGATCTAGCTCGGGATCGTTTGTGCGGTATGCTGATTCGGCCTCCTCGCCCTGGAGCTCTTCAATGAGCTCGCGCATCTCTCGTGTGGACATGGTTGTTGCAGATGAACAGGCTTGGAGGGTTGATGATGGTATGGACGCAGCGGAAAGATCCGCAGTCGAAGGAGTCGCAGCCGATGGAGCCTCGGGTGCGAAAGTCGCGAGTTGGCGTGGATCCGTCAAGTCCTGCACACCAAGCTTGTTGACGAAAAAATTGAACGAACCGACGGTTAAACCCAAACCTGACTCGAGATCGGAGAAGGCCTCCTGGAATCCTGGCGAGTGTGGCTCGAAATCCATCAGAGGATCCGATGTGCTTTTTGCGGGTGAAGCTGGCGTGTTGCCGTTTGTCGAGTGAGCCGGCGAGTTGCCGTGTGCCGCCTGAGTCGGCGAGTTGCCGTTTGTAGATCCGATCGGCGAGTCGCCGTTTTCCGATGGAACCGAAGAAACCGCGAGTCCAGCACTATTCTTTCCCACAGACGGCGCCAATTGACGAGGTGTACCCTCATCAAATCCCATGGTTAAGGACCTAGGGTTGAGATTATGGGGAGAGAACGTGGTAGTACTGGTAGTTTCGTCGGCTGACAAGCAGAGGCAAAGATTTACCCAGGTTCAGGCCCCTCGGGTGGAGGTAAAGACCCTACTTCCTGCTTGTCTGTTATTGATCACTGGAGATTATGTGATTACAGGGTGGCTCCGGCGAGATGACGATCTCGCAAGAGCTTTGGTGGTTCGAGTATGGCTTGGTCCCTAGATCGGCGCCCCGAGACCTAGTTTATACATATGGAAAGTTCTAAACCGACTATGCCTATGTCTAATCTTGGAAGGTACTCCATCTTCTTGGGCCTCTTGTCTCGGGCTTCGAGTGGGCTCTTCGCTATTGGGCCTCAGTCATTACGTGCACCAGGTACCCTCATGATGGGGTACCCGAGATGTATAACCATGTCACTAAGCTACAACTATACTAATAGGAAAACTTCATCTATATACAAACTGAAAACTACACCTGCCTATATGAAAAATAATCCATACTATTTGAAAACAATATCCAGCACATAATGTGTCCTTCTCTTCCATGCAAGCTACATCCGCTTGTCTACACTAATATAAAAAGACCCTGAGGGTCAAATCCAAGAGGCCGAGGAGCCCGTCGGGTTCGGAGGAGGCGGCGGAGGGTGTGCGACGCGTGGCGCCGGAGAGGGCCTCTTCCCCAACCCGACTCCCTCCCCCTCCCCATGGTCCTCCACCCCCTGGCGCGGTGCGGCTAGAACGGCCGTGGAACAGGGTCGTGCGCGAGGGCTCCGCGGAGAGCTCTGCGCGTGGCCCGGTGTCCAACGGTTCGTTCGTGCCCCCGTGGCCGGTGGCCCTGGCGGAGCCGGGGGCGGCTCAGGCACCCCGTCCTCCTGTGCTAAGTCCCTGCTTCCTGGAGTGGTCGGGGGATCTGGCAGATATGGAGGCCGAGATGCGGCGTGCGATCCTCGTCACGATCACGGGCACGCGCCCAGCGGTGGATATTGCAGACGTGGCCGCGGTGCTCCACGCGACGTTCAACCTGGGGCCAAGGGACATGTCCATCCGTCCTTATGCTCCGGAGGACTTCTTGGTGCTCTGTAATGAGGTGAGCGACAGGGACAGGATGGTGCGGCGAGGCGGGGCGGGCACTGACTGGTTCTCCATGTCCCTGCGGCCATGGATTCACCAAGCTTAGGCTACGGCTGTGGCGTTGCCGTTCCTTGTCCCTGTGGAGCTCCGAGGCATTCCGGCGCACGCCTGGACGCGTCGCACGGCAGACTTGGTGATGGACGGGACGGGGTTTGTGGTGGACATCGACACACCGACGAGGCGCCGTGACGACATGTCACGTTTCCGTCTTTGGGCGAGGACGGACGACCCGACGCGCATCCCGCCTTCCAGATAGCTGTTCATCGAGGAGCCACCCATGGTCCGGCGCGGTCCCGGTCGCCACCGGGGTCCAGTTCCTTGGCGCCGGGCAAAGACGCTACGGTACGTGGTGCAGATCCGTGTGCTAGCGGAGCCGGTGGAAGCAGCGGTGTCGGATCCGCCCTCGCCGCCTCCTTCGCCGCCTTCCTGCTCACCGCCGGCTGGCGGGCATGGTGGAAATGGCGGGGACGCGGCTATGGAGGATGCGGGTGGCTCCACGTCCTCTGACGGAGCTATGGCGGCGCCGCGGCAATCCTGCCCGCCCCCTCGGTTCACGGCGGCGACGGCTGGCAGGAGGGAGGTTGGCGGCGGTGGAGCGGCGCTGGCCAGCGTGGACCAAGCCGTTCGAATTTCGAACGTTTGTGTGGCCGTGCTGGAAAGCAGTTTTGGCTCTAGCGCCAACACTGACAGGGTGCAGCAACTCTCTGTGCCTGTCCAATGGGTGTGTGTCGAGTTGTCCACGCCAGGACAGACCTCTGCGGGCAACGACAAGGTAGAAGATCGGATCCTATGCTCGCTGGAAGGATCACAACAGTCCGTGGTGGGGCCGTGCCGTGCGGTGCAAGACACGGACTCGGTCTTGGGCAGCCTCCGAGGAGGATCGGCTAGTCGTTGCAGTGGTCCCACTCCGGGATCGGTGCAGAGCGTCTGTTGCCGGGCGGGCTCGGTGTTGGGATCCCCTGTGCGGAGTAGGTCTGGTGAGCAGGATTCTGTGGGTGCAGGACTACAACTGTTGCTACAATCTAGTGGGGCCCAACACCAGGTAGAGGAGGCTGCCTGTGGGGGCCAAGCTCAGGTGCACGAGTTGGTGGTGGCCAGATCACTGGGGTTCTCTCCGCCTCTGGAGGAGAGGCAAGTCTCGGACGAGGTTCCTTCCTCACCGGCAGCTAGGTTCGTCACACCGGCAGTCACTTTGCATGGTTCTCGAGACATGCCTTTGAGTGGCATTGTGTCCCGGATCAGGCAGCACATCAAGTCTCCGCTCCTTCCGATGCCGGCAGTGCAACAGGGGAGGCGCAAGAAGCTGTTCGTGCCGGAGGAAGACAGGAGGCGCAGCTCGCGGCTTGCAAGCAAGGCCAAGGGCCCCCCGGTGTCGTATGTCAAGCGGGCGCAGCATGTGCTCATGTCACGGCTTGGCATATGTGAAATTGAAGGGGAGCCACCGGTAGACTGATTGGATCGCTACGCGGAGTACTTCAGTGAGCCTTTGCCGCCCACGAGGATCAAGGCATTGGCTAAGCTGTTCTTCCTTGAGGCGTCTATGCCGGAGGATTGGTTGGTTAGCTGATTTGCTAATCTGTCGGTGGTTTTCGGTAGAAGAAGTTGTTTATGGATACGCAAAATGAGAACATTTTGGTGTGGAATCCTCGAGGGCTCAATGCTCTTAGCCGCGGTTTTGCGGTTAGAGATGCGGTGGCAGATGCGGCGGCTTCGATTGCGTGCTTGGTTGAATCGAAGCTCGCATCAGTGGATCGTTTTGTGATTGCGAGGGTTCTAGGACCACAATTCGACAAATTCATTTACCTCCCTGCAAACAACATGGCAGGGGGATAGTAGTGGCTTGGCAGTCTGATCGTGTATCTGTGTCTCGTTCCCAGGTGGACACGTACGCGGTCACCATCCAGCTGAGCTTCGGTGGAGGAGATCCGTGGGCCCTAACCATTGTCTATGGGCCTACTGTTGATCATCTCAAGGAGGGGTTTCTAGACGAGCTGCGCGCTATACGGGCCTCTTTTCTTGGGCCGTGGCTGGGGATTTTAACCTCATCCTCGAGGCGGCAGATAAAAATGACAACCGGCTGAACAGAAGGATGATGGGCCATTTTAGGAGGTTGCTAAACGAACTGGAGCTAAAGGAGCAAGACTTGGTGGGCCGGAGATATACGTGGAGTAACGAGCGCCGCACCCCCACGCTGGTCAGGCGGAAATCACTAGAAAAAGGGTTCCCTTTGCAAAGGTAACCTCACCATCGTTCTAATTGTGACAAGTGTCGGTTTCTCCTCACATGATCCATTTTTTGGTTGTCTACATGTCTGCCATGTGTCACAATTAGATTGAAAGTGGGGGAGTATGAGAGAGAAAGGAAGGGCATACACGTACGTGGGCATACAGTTTTCCCTTTTTGCCTTTTATTTTTCAAATCCGAATTTTAAAAACCAAATATCTTGAGAACCGTTTATCCAAATTACGAACCGTTTTCACTTTTGAGCTCCTCGCGTCGAGATCTTCAAAAGTAGATCCCATGTTGATATGTTTCGACGAACTTTTTTTTTTTACAACCGGTTATGTATAGTTGTACAACCTGTGTTTATAGTTGTACAACATGTGTCTGTACAAACTGTGTATGCGTAGTTGTACATTGTGTCTGTACAACATATGTCTGTCTAGTTGTACAACCTATGTCTGTACAACCCGTATTTGTCTGGTTGTACAACTTGTGTCTGTATAGTTGTATAAACTGTGTTTGTACAACCTGTGTCTGTCTAGTTGTACAAATTGTGTCTGTACAATCTATATCTGTCTAGTTGTACAACCTTGTCTGTACAACCTGTGTCTATCTGGTTGTACAACCCGTGTTTGTACAACCTGTGTCTGTCTAGTTGTACAACTTGTGTCTGTACAAAACTATGTCTGTCTAGTTGTACAACCTGTGTCTGTACAATCTGTATCTGTCTAGTTGTACAATATGTGTTATGTAGTTGTACAATTTGTGTTTGTACAATATGTGTCTGTCTAGTTGTACAATACGTGTCTGTTTAGATGTACAACATGTGTCTGTACAAACTGTGTTTGTCTAGTTGTACAACATTTGGTTATATGGTTGTACCACCTATTAGTTGTACAAACTATGTTTATATAGTTGTACAATATGTAACATAGATGTACATCAATTTTTTGTACTACAAATATAGACAAGACGCATGCAGCCGCGTCCTGTGTATAATTTGTACACCGTTTTTGGCTCGGAGGACCAAGTGTACACGATCGATCTCTCGGCCGCCGAACAGAAGCAGCTCGGCGCGGAACAGATGTACGCGCGGATCGATCTGGCCAGCTAACCTGAGCCTTCCTGTGGTCCAGCACGTACGCAAGCCATATTCTGCCACTATAGGCACGTACGCGCGCGTCGCTACACGGCCGTTGCCGTGTGGAATTTTGTTTTTGCTTCCTCCCACGATTCGCCACGTGGCCTGTTATCCAGCGTCGGGTGACCTTTGGAAAGGGTTCCCTTTCCCTAGTCGTACCCTGGTCAGGCTCGATAGGCGGTTTAGTTCTGTGGATTGGGAGTTGACCTACCCAGATTGCCTTCTCCAAGCGTTGTCCTCCAATCTCTTAGATCATTGTCCGATCATGCTCTCCACAAACGCTTCTTTCCACCAGAAATCGAGATTCCACTTCTAGAATTTCTGGCCGAAATTTGAGGGCTTCCAACAGACAGTGTCATCTGCCTGGTTCGCACAGGAGCAGGCGGCGGATCCGTTCGTCGATCTGGAGCGGCGATTGAGGGAAACGGCGAAATCCTTGACCAGATGGAGCCAGCGGCGTATTGGGAATATCAAGGAGCAGCTCATGCTTGCAAAGGAGGTAATTTTCCAACTTGATAAGGCCATGGATGTGCGGCCTCTGAATGACGATGAGTTCTGGCTTCGCGCCCAACTGAAGAAGAAGATCCTCGGGTTGGCCTCTTTGGAGAGAACGATAGCATGGCAGAGATCGCGGATTACCTGGTTGCGGGAAGGGGACGCCAATACGGTGTTCTTTCATCTACAGGCGAGTGTGCGGAAGCGCAAGAACCATATTTTTCGCCTGAGGAAGGGGAATGAGATTGCAACTGACGCAGTGGGCATGGGCACCCTGGCTACTGACCACTTCATTGAGCTGCTAGGTACACCGGTGGACAGAGCCCACACTCTCAATCTTGACGCGCTGCAACTACCCGCGTTGGATTTGGAGCATCTTGAGCTGCCATTTTCTGAACAAGAAATATGGGACGTCATCAGACTGCTACCGCCAGACAAGGCTCCGGGGCCTGACGGTTTTTTGGCTCATTTCTATCAGGTGTGTTGGCCGACAGTGAAAGATGCAGTCATGAGAGCCGTAAACGCGTTCGATTCTGGAGATGGCAGGGGCTTTGCGAGGCTTAACGGAGCCAATATCACCTTGCTGCCTAAGAAGGAGGGTGCGGTGGATGTCGGCGATTTCCGACCGATAAGTTTGATCAACAGTTTTGCCAAGATAGTCTCCAAAGCTATGGCGACAAGGTTGGCGGCCTCTCTGCCGGCGTTAGTTGATCGGAACCAAAGTGCGTTTGTGAAAGGGCGATCGATCCAGGACAATTTCTTCATGGTACAACAGTCTGTCAGAGTTTTGCATCAGAAGAATGTGTCGGCCCTGCTCCTAAAACTCGATGTCGCCAAGGCATTCGACTCGGTTGCCTGGCCGTTTGTCTTAGAGGTGCTACGGCATCGAGGTTTTGGGCCATGTTGGCTGGCCAGGTTCGAGCTACTGCTGTCCTCGGCAAGCACGAGGGTGCTCATCAATGGCACGGCTGGGCCTCTGTTCTGGCATGCGAAGGGGTTCAGGCAAGGAGATCCGGCCTCTCCTATGAAGTTTGTCATGATGGTGGATGTATTGAATGCCGTATTCAGACTGGCCGAAGATGCTGGCCTCTTCGAGTCCCTGGAGAGATGGGGCGTGAAGCACAGGCTCTCGTTATTTGCTGACGACGTGGTGCTCATCATTAAGCCAATTGTTGGTGAAGCTAGAGCGGCAATGGAGCTACTGAGAATTTTTGGTGTTGCATCGGGCCTGAACTGCAACCTGAATAAAAGTTCAGTTTCACCGATCCGTTGTGAAGAGGTGGATCTGCAGCCGCTGCTGGATGTCTTGGCTTGCCCGGTGAAACAATTTCCAATCACCTACCTAGGCTAGCCTTTGTCGCCAAGCAGGTTAACCAGAAGCCAGCTACAGCCGTGGGTGGACAAAGTGGCAAGACATGTGCCAACATGGATCGCTTCACTGGTTCAGAAAAGCTGCAGGCTTATACTCATCGATTCTACCTTCACTGCCACGGCAATTTATCCGATGCTTGCACTGGATCTTCCTCCTTGGTTCTTCGAACGAATCGACAAAATCCTGCGCTGCTTCTTCTGGGCGGGCAAAGATGGGGTGACGTGGTGTGCCCACAGCAATCCTAGGGACGAGTACCCTAGGTATATTTTGAGAGAGAAGATGTGCGCGCTGGTAGTATCGGACGGCTGACAAGCAAGGATTTACCCAGGTTCGGCCCCTCATTGTGAGGTAAAGACCTACTCCTGCTTGTCTGATTATGAGTATATATGAAGTTACATGGTGGCCGTAATGGCGATATGGTGAGATGTGGTCTCGTTATGCCTATGCGAGTTGTGGATCTCGTCTCCCCCCCCCTATGCGGGTGCCCCTGCCTGGCTTTATATAGGGAGCCAGGTAGGGTTTACAAGAGTCCTAGTAGACTACGTCTTGGAGTCCTTGACTTGTGCCTGAAGTAATTGCTGGGCCGCCAGGTGGGCCTTCGTCTGGGCTGCACCAGGTATACCAATAATAGGGGACCCGAAGGGTATAACCTCGTCAGTAGCCCCCGAGTGTCTGGTCGATTCGAAGTATCGGGCAGAGACTCAAAACAGTATGTCGAGTAGGCGTAGTCGATGCGTCGGGGGTGTTGATGACCATGTGATGACTGTATTATCCATTCTTCGTGAGTTGAATTATTTATGAGAAATCCAGTGTATGAAATCCAATAATAATAAATCCGGTGCGGGCTATAGAGAACCCGACTTTGATAAATCCGCGCGTTCTATAGAGAACCCGACTTTGAGAAATCCGTGCAGGTTATAGGGAACCCGACTTTGAGAAATCCGTGCAGGTTATAGGGAACCCGACTTTGAGAAATCCATGCAGGTTATAGGGAAACCCGACTTTGAGAAGTCCGTGCAGGTTATAGGGAACCCGACTTTGAAAAATCCGTGCAGGTTATAGGGAACCCGACTTTGAAAAATCCGTTGCAGGTTATAGGGAACCCGACTTTGAAAAATCCGTTGCATAGCACTCGAGCCAACGTCGAGTGCGCTCCCGATGGGAGTAGTCGAATGGAATTCGAGTTGTCCAAGGAGATTCTCAACTTGGGCTCAGTTTTCGTGTCCTTTGCTGTGTTTTCTGGTACTTTTGACTCGGTAATTCATCGGGTGCGCGTCCAGCGCTCCCGATGGGAGTAGCCCCCGAGTGTCTGGTCGATTCGAAGAATCGGGCAGAGACTCATAGTCGAGGCTTTAGCGGGTGCAATTTGTGAAGGAGGATGTTAGTCGGAAGTGCGTCGACTGATATTTTGCTTATGTTTTTTGCTATGTATTTTGAGTCGAGATTGTCTCGATTGTGCCTGCCGAGTCGGAAATACGTCGACTGATGCTTTGGTTATTATGCCTAGGGATGATGGCGTAGTAGGCCTGGTACACTCGACGGATCGGGACCAGTTAACTGCACTTTTGGGCAAAACCTTACTAGCCTACTTCAAGTTCGAGTCCCCGGACTTGAACTCGGAACAAACTGGTCAGGTTCGACTCAGGCCGCGGAGGTCTTACTGAGCCGACTTGCAGCATAACTTTGCGACCTAACGCGTCCGCTAGGATTTTCTTCATGTCGTCAGACACGGAAAGTTTCAGAGCAAACGCAGTATGTGCGGGCCCCGGCCCAGCTCGACGGATCGGCGGGTCTTACCTATGCACCATGCATGCAGCTTCCGAGGATCGTCTGATGCAACTCGGGGAGATTATGACTGTGAATTTGCCTTTATGTGAGCAGCTAAGTAGCTGAGTCGAGTTAGGTTCGACTGTGAAATCTGCAACTTGATGTCTTTGCCTGTATTTTATCGGGTGCGCGGCAGTGCTCCCGATGGGAGTAGCCCCCGAGGCTATGTGCAACTATTTGTAGTTGGGCATAGGCTCAATTTGCCTTCCTTTTGTTTTTGTCGAGCATCTTTTGAGTTCTCCAATCTTTGTGTCTGCTGGCATAGACATTTGTCGTGCGCATAGCACTCGAGCCAACGGCGAGTACCCATTGTCGAGTGCGGCTGAGGCTTTTGAAGTAGCTAACCTGCACGGCGCAGCCCCCGAGTCTTCGGGTGCGGCCAAGGCTTTGCGAGTTTGGGCTTTGCGCGGCGTAGCCCCCGAGTAAGAGGCGCGCGGTGTTTTGCCGGAAGGAATCGACGCGGCGGACCAGAGTCGACGCGGCGGAGTTGTGCGTTGTATGGAGTCGACGCGGCGGAGATGTGCAGCGAAGAGGTCGACGCGGCGGACCGGAGTCGACGCGGCGGAGTTGTGCGGCGAAGAGGTCGACGCGGCGGACCGGAGTCGACGCGGCGGAGTTGTGCGGCGAAGAGGTCGACGCGGCGGACCGGAGTCGACGCGGCGGAGTTGTGCGGCGAAGAGGTCGACGCGGCGGAGTTGTGCGGCGAAGAGGTCGACGCGGCGGACCGGAGTCGACGCGGCGGAGTTATGCGGTGAAGAAGGCACTCGGATCGCCTTTCGGGTGCAGCTGTAAAGTTGCTTTTTGTTCTTGATGTCGAAGCGCTAGCCCCCGATGGTTTGTGGTGGAGTTGAGGAATTCACGGGTGTCGTCTTGTTCCCGAGTCGATGAACTTGCTGCTGCTGCTGTTGTTGTTGATGTTGAATCGCCTAGCTCCCGAGCCTCGGCTTATGCCATCCTCTTCCCGAGTCGACGGTCTGTCGGGTACGAGTGGTTGAACCTTTATGTCATTGTTGATGTCGAGTGCCAGCCCCCGAGGGTACATAGTACCCTTCTAGGGAGCGGGCTTTATGTGCCGGTACCGCCAACTCTGATAGCCGCCGTGGTGATGGAAAATGTCGAGCGAGCGGAGGTTTGCCCTGTCGAGTTGCAGATCGATCCGATTCGTCGGAAGCTTCGGCTAACTAGTCGACTTGCTTAGGACCGGAGCTTCGATCCGTCACCCGCGATTGCATCGATCTCCAGTATGATCCTTGCCCTTGCAATGTAAACAGAGTGATTAGCATATGAAATAAAATATTAAGAGAATCTCAAGTAGTACGTCCATGCATGTGCGCGTCCGCATGCATGGATCGATCTGATATTTTTGCTCTTTTTGGAGAAGGCGTCTGCCGCCGCGTACGAAGTCCATCATGCGCCTTGCGCTTCACGAGATTTTTTCTGCTGGGTCGCGTAGCCGTCGGCTGATTTGCTGCCGGCTGAGGTCATGAATCGATCTGATATTCTTGTTGCTTTTCGGACTCGACGTCTCATGGCTTGCGCCTCCCTGAGGTTCTGCCATTACGTCCGCGGCCAGACGCCGAGTTGCTTTGCTGATGACGGAACTCGCCGATCGTTGCGGCGAATAATCCGGCTAGATGCGATCTGATGGTTTTGACCAGCCGCTCACGAGGGCGATGGTGACGTCGAGCCCCGGCCGATGATCCGCGACGGCGAGTGTGATGCTCCGATGCTCCGATCGTTTCATGCATGTGCGTAAAAGAAATATTAGCCAGGAAAAATATTAAAGAAATCTTGTAACAAAGGAGAGAGATTAGTGATTGATCCGATCCATGCATGTGGATTTGCTGGTCATGTACGCATGCAAATACGCTTGCTTGTTGATTGCACAGGGCTTTGATCGGACCGATGTAGCTTTTCGAGGTCAGCGCCCGCAGCCGAGTTGGGAGTCGACCACGTCGGGTCCGTGCTTTGCCTTGGACTTGATCCAGCGACAAGACGCTGGCCGTGTTGAACTCGGCGAGTTGCTTTGCTGGTCGTGACTCGACCTATGCGCCGCCGACGAACCTTGATCTAGTAGATTTGTCCTGCTCGCACGGGAGTATGCGTCCGGTGACTCGAAAGGATGCGTGGACGGTCGAAGACGTCTGCAGATGCACTCTGCGTGCTCGCCCGCGCCCTGGACAGACGCCGCCGCCAGATTGGATCTTCCGAGCGTGCATGGAACACCACCGCCCTGCTGTTTGATGTAGCTCTGATCCGGACTCGACGAGGCAGATGAGTAGCGTCGGATTTTTGCAGCTTTCGCGTGTGTTGCGATTTGGATAGCAGTTTGCCGTAGACGCGGAACGCCTTTGAGGATTTTTGATCTTGCTGATCCGATCAGTCGCACACGAGGGGATTGTCCATGACGAGCCCCCGAGTGCTGATCTGTGACGGCAGGTCGCTGCCGTTTTTGTGTAGATTGGAGCCGCCGAAACCGTAGATCCAACACGCGTTCTTCCCACAGACGGCGCCAATTGACGTGGTGTGCTCACAGCAATCCCAGGGACGAGTACCCTAGGTATATTTTGAGAGAGAAGATGTGCGCGCTTGTAGTATCGGACGGCTGACAAGTAAGGATTTACCCAGGTTCGGCCCCTCATTGTGAGGTAAAGACCTACTCCTGCTTGTCTGATTATGATGATATATGAAGTTACATGGTGGCCGTAATGGCGATATGGTGAGATGTGGTCTCGTTATGCCTATGCGAGTTGTGGATCTCGTCTCCCCCCCCCCCCCCCTATGCGGGTGCCCCTGCCTGGCTTTATATAGGGAGCCAGGTAGGGTTTACAAGAGTCCTAGTAGACTACGTCTTGGAGTCCTTGACTTGTGCCTGAAGTAATTGCTGGGCCGCCAGGTGGGCCTTCGTCTGGGTTGCACCAGGTATACCAATAATAGGGGACCCGAAGGGTATAACCTCGTCATGGGGTGAGAGGAGGACAGTGCACAGTGGCCTGGAAATCAGTCTGTACACCGAAGGAGCTCGGAGGCCTAGGTGTCAAGAATTTGAAGGTGCTGAACTTGGCTTTGCGAATGCGGTGGCGGTGGCTTGAGCTTGCGGATGAAGGAAGGCCTTGGCAGGGCCTGAAGTATTCAATTCCCAGAGATGCAGAGGCCATGTTCAGGGCGGCGGTGGAGTGTGTTGCTGGCAATGGCAAACGCTTGCGTTTTTGGCACGATCCATGGCTAGGCGGACGCACGGCGCAGCAAATCGCGCCGACGCTCTGGCAGTTCGTTAAGGCCAGTGAGAGGGGCATAACTGTGGCTAGGCCCAACAATAGATGGGTCAGTGGGATTCAAGGCACGCTCTCAGTCCAGGATGTGCTAGAGTACTTGGGCCTGTGGGATGCAGTGCAAGATCAGGTCATGTCCGCCGAGGATAACGTGGTGAGGTGGTGGCTGATGGCCTCTGGTCAATACACGGCGAGATCGGCGTATGCTGCCTTCTTCTTTGGCAGAGTGGAGGCGCCGTGCGCCGCGGTTCTATGGTCGGCCAATGCCCCCCTACTCCACAAGATACACATGTGGCTGGCCCTAAAGCTTCGGCTGTGGACGTCAGATAGGTTGGCGCGGCGCGGGCTGCAACATCCTCCCCACTGCCCACTCTGCTGCCAGGAACGCGAGGATGGTGATCACCTTCTGGTGCGGTGCGTGTTCGCGAGAGAAGTCTGGTTCACCGTCCTTCAGCAGATAGGTCTGCACAGGTTCACGCCGACGGCGGACACGGTCCCTCTGGCATGGTGGAGCGATGTCGCTGCGGCAGTGCCAAGGAGGGATAAGAAGAAGATCAATGCCCTTGTCATTCTCACCGCACACACGATCTGGCTGGAGCGTAACAGTAGGGTGTTCGACAACATCTCCTCGCCTACGTCTGTGGTCTGTAATCGCATCAAGAAAGAGTTTAGGCTATGGCGGTTGGCAGGTTTAGGTGGGAGATCGAGAGAGATTGAGTAATCCTCTAGAGTGGACGAGCCATGCCGCCTGTGGCAGGGGCTCGGATGGAAACTTCTCTGTAATTGTCTTTCTTCTCTATCTTAATACAAAGACACGCGATGCTCGCGCGTGTTCTTGAAAAAAAAAAGATCCAAATAAAATCGACCGTATGATTGTTTACATCTGACGCTCGAGGATAATCTATGTATTGTCCGCCGTGATAGCCCTGTAATCTCCGTCATTGATCCAAATAATCTAACGGTCAACATTTGCCCCAGCCAAACAACGCCCCACCTCCCGCTAATTATGTCCTCACCACCGCTAATTACCTTATCCTCCACTAGTCGTCAACCCGTGCATTCGCACGGGCTAGTTATGTTTAGTTTTGCTATATTTATTTTATATGATAACTTGATATAGATTTTTAACTGTTGTGGTCGGTATGTCGCACATTGGCTACTGATATCTATCCATATTCATGAATATTATACTACTTAGGATTTTATTATCTGGTTATTTTAATATTATTTTGAGTCTTGCGGTTTTGTTTTTTTAATGTTATCATTTGCTGATTTTGTCTTCAATATTCACAATTAATTTCAAGTATCCATAAGATTAACTCATTGATGCACTGTATTTGGTGCGATTCTATATGTGCGTCCATAGTTTATTTTGGGTTTATAGTTTTCTTGAAATTACGATTCAAATTTAGGGCTATGAACTAGGTTTTTTTTTTTAAAGGCTGGTGTATTCTGTAGACCACATGCCACGATATACATGTGTTTAGGTTTAAAAAACTCCTAATACTCGTGGTGGATATGTTATAAACAATCTGGGTGTCATGGAGCTTCTCTAGTATTTGGACAGAATTTAATCGACCATTTTCTGTAGACTCAGGAGTAGCAGTTTTTCTTTCCAATTAAATTTACATTTGGAGCTTCTCTAGAGAAAATTTACTGTAGACCATTTTCTGTAGACTCGGGAGTAGCAGTTTTTTGTAGACTAAGGCGTCATGTTATAAGCTTGTGGTTTAAAAAAATCCTAATACTCGGGAGTATAGCAGTTTTTGTTTCCAATTAAATTTACATTTAATATGTTAGTATCCATTCACTCCTGCATGTGTGACTGTACACGCGCACCGACAGGCCGACTCCTCGTCTCCAAAATCCCCTCATTCCTCTATTGGAAAAAAAAGAATCACTTTGTCTAGAACTCAATTAGCACCCGTTCCTCTCTTATCTTTGAGCTGTCCTCAGTTTCTCTATTCGTTCTGGATCCTGCTCTGTAGTGTGTTGTGAGAGTGCCTGGTGGTGGAGGTTCGCCGGGATCTCGACCTTCAGCTGCTGCGCCCACGGGTAATTATCAGCTCTCCCAGCTTCGCCCTCCCTCGCCATACAACCATTTCTGCTGACACCTGCTCCACCCGTGTGAGTTGGGACACAGACATATTATTACGGATTTACGGTTCTGCTGCAGATGCAGCTGCGTGTCTAGTTGATCTTGCAAATGGTGGCAAAGTCCTTGTGCATTCTGCCGTCCACGTTGTCCCCGCTGCTCATGCTCTCGACGTCATCGAGGATCTTGTCGTCAGAGCGGATGACGATGGCGCCACCGATGATGCTGTGTTCTTTCCGACCGTCCCGCCAATTTGGATGTCAACGCCGACCTCACCTTCACTGTATGAAATCCAAAAAAAATACCCTCGTGAGTACTACTTGTCTAGATTTCTCCGATTATAATCTTTTTATTGTTTCATCTAAAACGCCAATTGTCGCATAATTATAATATGAAGTATTTTTGGTATCATGGATTTGTAAGTGTGATATTGTTTTATTTTCCTTTGATTATCATTAGCTTTTCTAGTATTAGACAGTGATAAACAATCTGGGCGTCATGGAGCTTCTCTAGTATTTGGACAGAATTTAATCGAATTCTACTGGCCATGTGCTTCTCCTGTCAGAAATGGTTTGGGAAGCATATTATTTACCTTGATTTTAGTATAGTTTCCTTCTGGTGTGCACCCTCCACTTCTATCGGGGCTTGGGACCGGCATTGGCAGTGTTATGCACCCCCCTCCCCATATGCATACCCAGTTAAACTTAAATGGAAATATAATCCTAAAATAATCATTCTTGTTTGCTAATTAACTTAGAACTTACTAATCCTACATGAATCCGCACCAAATGGTCATTCTTGTTTGCAATAACTTGGTGATGTAGCATAGCAGAACAGATCCAACCTGTCGGATATTGAATTTCATTCAAATTGTAATCAGGGCAATATTGAAGTTAACTAAATGAACAATTTTTCATGTATTATGGTTATAGAATACTTACTAAGAGCCATACAGAGAGTAATGTAGAAATATTCAGAGTTCTTTTCCACTAAAGTATCTCTTTGTAAAGTCAATTATATTGATAATGCTTATTTCGTTTTACATAAACAATATACATGATCCCTGTAAGAAATAATTCTTCCCAAGTGAAATTAATTCATGGTTGCTTACTGGATCAGTGGAGCAAAATCTTAGCCGATTGATAACGAATTCATCTATGAAACAGTTCTAGTAATATAACGAAGTACTATTCTAGTCCTCCACTACATAGTGATCTGTAGTTTAGATTCTAATAGTAATTTTTGGCATATCCTCAATGATATTTGTCTTCACTCCCCACCAACATCTGCTAGGCCTTTCTTCATATAGACATCATACATGCTTTCTCCTTTTTTCAATATTTCGTTTGTTGAATTGGTCTTCAGAGTCTTCATCGTCATCAAGATGAACTACATGTCTCTGATTCCTTTCTATCCTTTTACTCCTTCGTCTCATAGTGGATGCTTCTCCTTCATCAGTGTTGTCTTCGGGTATATCTACATCTTCCATATCTTCTTTTGGCTCCTTTTTGACGATGACACGATTTGATGTTTTCTTCAAGTTGCTATACAAAGCATAAGAGCTTTAGTCTTAGATAGAATTTTTTGAATGAGACAATGCATGTAAGTTTCAGAAATACCTCACTGTATTTTGCAGTATCAAGTATCGAATCCTCATTGTCAACCGGAGAGGGAGTATGTCTTTTTTATTGTTTTTCTTCTTCTCCGCCTGTCAGAATTTCATTGTCATGTAGGCGACCCAATTTTTTCTGCTTCTTTCCTGGTTTACTACTCCTGCTTTCCTTTTCGCATCCATCATCGTCCATTTTATCATGTATATGTAGACCTTGACTCTCTTCTGGCTCATGATTGATTACAACATCTTTTGATTTTTTTTTACTTTTTTCTACAAAAGAAATGAGTAGATCATGTCAGTTTTGTTGTGTTTATTGCATATAGTTTGTGTAATAGGTAATGCATAAACCTACTTAACTTGATAGATATATAAAAATAGTAAATGTGAGGAATATAATAGAATGGAACAAAAATCAGTAAATACTATACCTTCTCACCATTCTTAGTGTTCATAGCTGAATTGTTGTCGTCTAGGAGAAGTAATTTTGAGACTGTAATCTGCTCTACAGCTTTTGAAATTATAGTCCGTCAAGCTAAACTGAAAAATTAGTGTCTTCCCACAAATATCTTGGATAGTTGGATTGGTCTTGGAAGCTCATTACTTTCATCAGAAATTGACGCAACCATGTTTTCTGCAGACTCGTTGATTAATTGTTGAGCTTCTTTCTCAAAAAGAACGCAAGATGCAGATGCAGTTGGATCACTGATTTCAAGCTTGATCTTATATCTGCAAATTAAGTAAGGAATTAATTTAAAATCCTCTTAAAATATATAAGATGATATACATTTGAGGATAGAGAATATCCTACATGTTGGTTTAAATAAAAAATAGTTTTCTATGTAATACCAAGCAGTGAGATGGTAAAATGAGTTGTTTATTTTGAAAGAAGACATACTGCCATATTTCCTGACTGTTGTAGATGTAATTATAATGACATCGCCTGTTGAGTTGGCATCAATTAGTTTGGATTTCGCACCCCATAATCTAACTTTGACTTCGTGATCTCTGTTAAAAAAAGTAAAATAATTATGAAGACATGACGCACACCTTGATTTCATATATGTATATGACATATTATTTTACACATACTTGACCAGAAGAATAATATCACGGATTTTGGAGATCCCAAAAGATGTTTTACTTTCTTCAATTGGTCCGATGTGTGCTGCAACTCCTATAACATCTGTTAAAACATGAATTTAGATGGCATATCCAAAAAAAAAATGTAATATCATACGTGAGAGATAAATGTCAACACCTACACTTCTAGAAAGCACCTCTATGCTTGAAAAGTTGAATCCATGCTTTGGAATTTCTTCTTTATCTTGGATCTCCTCTATATTGGTTGTGGGGGAGAAGTTGATTATTTTGTCATTTTCTACTGGTCGAAATTTAGCTCCTGCCAGCATAACTCTAACGTTTGTAAACGTGTACACATTGCCTTCTTCAATGTATGATCTGAACTTGTGAGTGTAGGCTTTACTAATAACTCCATGCATCATGGTCTCCTGGTGTATTTGTAATTAGCATGGAGGTTGAAATAAAATCATTGGAAATAAGTCAAGCAAAGATGTAATTGCAATGAGAGGATCTATATACCTCCTGGCCAATAAGGATCATATCAAGACTAAGACCATTACTAATCAATATTGAATCCCATAGTCTTGCTACTCTTGCCTTGATTGTAAGGTCCTTTCCTCTACTGGTAGTTTAAATCTCACGCAGGGTTTTGCATGGCATTGCAGATTTCACCATTGAACTGAAACATCAAACAGATAATTAGGAAACCGGCGGTATATCAAGTCGGTGCCGTTGGTACGGACACGGCGGCGTCTCTTATAGGGCAAAGTCTTCCCTGGCAGCGGCAAGACGGCGGCTGGTCTCCCTCGTCTCCGGCGACGGTGGTGGTGAAGTGTTCGAAGCTTCTGGATCCTTCTCCCCTTCGTACTGTTTTTTCTTTGTTTTATGTCTGTGTACGGTGTATGTGGACGGCTGAATATACGGAGGTTTGGATGTGTCAAAAAAAAAAAAAGAAGATAAACAATGTTACGATCGTGATCACTAAAGAAGGTGAACAACAACAACCGGAGAAAGGTTTTGGCATCCAAACCTGGGGTGAGTGCAGTCGATATGAGGATGAGATGTCTCGTTTGTGAGGGAAGATTTTTCTGATGGCCTGATGCCGACGACGTGTTGCTTGAGATGATGGGACGTTGGCAAGTCAGCAAGCTCAGCTGCCGTCGGCACGCTCGTGATCAACAATCGAAGAAAGGTTTTGGCAATTCCGTTGTGTATCTCTACTATATTAAAGCGCACTCGGTGGTGATGGTCGTACGTCGTCCATGCATCCCACACGAAAAAAAAAACTCGCCGTCCGCGTCGCGCAACGTGTGAAAGTGAAACCCAACGAGGTAACTGGGATGGGGAGGAAAAACCGCCGTCACGCACGAACGCACGACTCGCTCATCGCATCCTATCCCACAAACATCACGTCGCGTTGTTGCTATGCCGCCGCCGTAATCCTCGATCCAGAGACAAGGAACCACGGCCTCGAGCTTGTATGCCTTCCAGTTTCGACCTCGCGCCATCGCCGTCACTAGAGGAGCGCGCCATCTCAGTTGCTGGGAGGAGCGCGCCATCGCCCTACCCTTGACGAGCGCCGACCGCAGCTCGCGCCAACGCTGAGAGCGCTTCCTTCGACGCCTCCGCGGCCATGGCAGCTACTGCTCCGGTCACCGTCACAAGGTGAGCCACCGACACTAGCACCTCTACCCCGAGAGGCGGCCACCGGAGCCTTTTCTTCTCGGAGCTTCAAATCCATGGCTCGCCAAGGACAAGAGGAGGTGCCACCCATTCCCGGCCGCGGTCGCC
The DNA here is from genome assembly GCA_947311845.1 of Poa pratensis. Lineage (NCBI taxonomy): Eukaryota > Viridiplantae > Streptophyta > Magnoliopsida > Poales > Poaceae > Poa > Poa pratensis. Next base: position 31,606,750 of record CAMZMU010000106.1, on the reverse strand, counting down.
GCGGCGACCCTGCACCGCAAGCAGGCTCGAGAAGGCCCTGGTCCTCGTGGAGGACGTGGGCGGCAGCGATGACGGGCAAGTCGGTGGTGCCAGAGGTCGCGTCGACGACGTGGAGTCCGTCGTGGTCGGGTTCCTGCGGACGTGGCCCGAGGAGCGGCTCCGGGTCATCAAGGAGAGCGTCTTGAGAGAGCCAAAGACAACGAGGTGAAATTTTCTGGTAGCACATTCGTCCATGCGATCAGACATGCTCATGATCCTATGTTCCGACCAAATTAATTTTGCAGTTTATTGTTTTCTCTCACGAGGACAGACGCTTGCTTCTTTGATTTCTCTTATACAGTACTCAGTTGTGTCAAACGGTGGCCACGTCCGCAGGAACCCGACCTCTTATTTGACCGTCTGTCCTGCTAAATGAGATCAGACGATTAATTATTTTTCGGTATAATTTTTTTCACCTGTATATCATGTTTAAGAATAATCTTTGTCCCACCGTTGCAACGCACGGGCATTCAACTAGTAGAGTATATATCTGCAGGCACGCATGTCGTTTGAGTTTGTATTGGTGACGATGCATGAGCGTGCAAATCACGTCTTGATTACCGTGAAGGATGCAATATATCTGTAGGCATGCATGTCGTTTGAATTTATATTGCGGAGGCATGTTTCTATGTAGCAACGATCAGTTGAAATCACGCCTGTCTTCAGCCGTTGAGATTTAAGACTATTGTGTGCGATATGCTGACCTACCGGCAGATCCAATATCTAAAAGTCTAACTTCTTTTAATAACATTTAAAATCTAGACTCCAGATAGTAACCGTCTCTTTGTTTTTAATTCTTTCAATTGCACGTACGACACGATGCCGTGCTAGATTATTTGGCACGTCCTACGTAACTTTTTTTGTACAGTTTATCCTGACCGCAAAACAGATAGTAACCGTCTCTTTGTTTTTAATTCTTTCAATTGCACGTACGACACGATGCCGTGCTAGATTATTTGGCACGTCCTACGTAACTTTTTTTGTACGGTTTATCCTGACCGCAAAACCAATATCTAACTGCTTAAAATAATTCTGATGATGTGGATTAACGTGGAGGCTTTAATGGTGCCTCCAATTAGTAAATATAAGATCGCTCCTCACTGCGCCCCCCTCGCACTCCCAGCGCCGCCGCCCCACTCCCTCCATCCGATGCAGCCTACGCGGCGGAATCTGCTGCCGCTCCTGATCTCTGAGTGGAGTCGAGCTGGTGAGGCGACGTCGCCCCAGTCCGATGCCATCCTTACGACGAGATCCACCGCCGCCGTCTCCAGTCCTGGCGTGGTGTCCTTGTGTGGCCCTTCCCCTTCGCCCGCAGCAGAAACATTTCATCGTCAGCGCCGCCGCCGGGTCTGGTCCTCCATCCATCCCATCCTCTCAGCGGGGACACCGCTACTTGGTCCCCACCCGTCCTTCCAGGTTCTGAGTGCCGAACCTCTCAACAAAGATAAGACATGCGGAGACTGCCGGCGGCGGTGCCAGAGAGGATGTTGGTGAAGCCATGTCACCTCGACGAAGCCCCTGCCGAACAAAAAAGCAGAACTACTGGGAGCCCTTCCGATCTTCTTCCACCTAAACAAAATACAAGTCAAACATCACATCATCGGCAACGTGATCAACCTTAGAAGGTCATCGACGTCTGGAGGCTGCACAAAAGCAAGAGGACCATCTCTCACAGACCTTAGGAAATTGGGGAGGCTGCGCAGCCAAGATGGTGGCAGGTGAGACATCTTCAACTATTTGATCATTAATATTAGATCCGAAATATTTTGGATAATTTGGTTTGTTAATTTTGGTCTAATTCTTCAGTTTACATCAACTGATGGATGGACATCACACAAACAGTACATACTCGCTCCGTTCCATATTAGATGACTCACTTATATGTAGATATGGATGCATCTAACACAAAAACGTGTCTAGATGCATCCGTATCTATATATAAGTGAGTCATCTAATATGGAACGGAGGGAGTAGATTACACTTGTCTTTACCAAATAGAAAGCCGAAAGTGAACAATGTTGGATTTTAATTCATGATGTAGCATTAAAGTAGTCTTTGGCTCCATTTTCAGGACTGTTCTGCATTCAAAAAGCCTAACCAGCAGGATGGAGGCTCCCCTTCCACCTGAACAAATCAAGGTCTTAGCTATTTTAGATAAATAACCATGCACCAGGGTTTAACATGTCAAGAGTTTTCATCTCCATGCATATGGCTGCTAAATGTCCAAATCATGTGTGTTGTTAAATGAATCGTCGGGTCAAGCAATTGCCAACACAGAGGGAAATACATAAAAGTTTCAGTTCCGCCGAGGGGCCTTCGTGCCGCCGCCGCCCGACCAACGTTGGCATCCGCCCACTCGTTTCGCCCGCAGCGGCGCAGCTGATACCTTCGTCCGGATTATCGGATTGCAGTATGTAGCTTTTTTCCCTATGAGACCCATGGTTTATCGAACCGGGAAGTAGGTGCTTGATAAGATTAGCCAACAAGCCTAAGAAAGTCTAAATTAAATCTCGTTTTACCGGACCAACTTGTTCTCTTAAAAAGGGTTGTGTTCAATGGATTAAAATAGGCCAGGGTTTAAGGTTTCACCTACAGCAGTGCATTAGTTTCATGGGATAAATAAGATAAAGATGTAAACATTTAGTAATAATTAATTCTTATGATATGATATATGTAGGCAATGTGTCCATAAGTCACTATGGCTCCAGATGCACTGGTTACCATAGATTAATTCATCCAACCGCTGGCCCTGTTCCGTCTCGCGAGGTTGCCTTGGTATTTAAGAATAAACTGACAAAAGCATTAAGCATAGTGACATCATTGTAGTTCCTAAGAGACTTGTTTCCAGCTGTTATACTCCTCCTGCTGTCACCGAGTTTCACTGTCAGCCTTCCACGCATCTCTCGTCATACCGTTACCTTGATCGCTCTTTGGGGTCTTGGGTACCTGACAAGTCCTAGGAGCGAGGCACAGATACAAGAACATATATATAACATAAAGGACTCATTAAACTAATATCCCATCGATTAGATCATACACATAGCTGCGAGGCTAGGCCTCAGCCCTTAGCCCGAGTGGACTACTCACATCGCAATCAGATCAACAATAGAAAACATTGTGGTAAATAGTACTTGTATTGAAAGATTGATAGTTCTTACAATGTTGCCAATTGCGATGAGATCAAGATTACAAAGTAGAATGGCTATGGCTATGGTGGTGTTAGAGTGGTGAATGCGGCAGCACTTCGTGGAGCATGCGTCTTGAGGATGGAGGGCGTTGGTCTGTCGATTGGGGGTGCGGCCTCTCTTTTGGTGGCTGTTTCCTCTCCCTTTTATAATAGCAGTGGACGGAATTAGGTTTTCGAGAGTCTTCCGTCGCGAATTAGCTCTTGACCCTTTGATGACTTTAGGTCGGTTTGATCTGACGATCATGATGGCGCCTGGAACGGTGGCAGGTACGGTCTACCGCCGGTCGTTACGCGTGCTGCGAGGACAGCATGACTTGGCATTTTCTCCTTTTATCTTTTCCTTCCTTTTAGTCCTGATTTCCAGCGATTTCCATGTCCAAAACTGCAGGCAAAAATAATGACAGAGAGATTTGCAATTGATTGCTTCATTAGTGATTAGTGGCAGGTATAGAGTTAATATCTTGACATAAATATGACAAAGATACGGTTTAAACAATGGATAAAAATGCGTATAAAATACACGCATCAACATTTCCAAGCTTAAACCTTGATCGTCCTGAGTAAGTAACAAAATCATAAGGAACTCAGTGTTTAAACCGAAACAACGAGAAGTTTAGTTCACTTATGATTAGTAGTCTGATGGCTCACTCTTTCTTCAACTGAAAACTTTAGTACAAATAATTGTGACAACAAGATATTATAAGAGTTTCGGTAAGTCAAGACAAATAAAGTAAAGTTTATATTAACAGGGACATTTAGAATTGCATCAACTACTCTACTTCTTGTAGAGAACACTTGCCTGCCAGAGAACATTCAGGAAGAATATAATTATCACTTTAAGAATGCGAGAGTATGTTTGGAAAAGTATGGTTCAAGGGTAACTCGTTAAAGACACCCACTGAAATAAGTTTAACGACTCTATAAAGCACTCTTCTTTTTCATTGACTTTCAAGAACAATTAGCTATAGAAGTAGTGAGACCATACCAAAGATCGTATATGTTTCATCAATAATGTAAAGGCTAGGTTGGGTTGCAACAGTAATGTCACAATTGCAGTGCACTCATGACAAGTATATGAGGTTTCCCTCAAAATGTTTTGATTGCTCAAAGAGTCAGAGGAGTGCCCAACCAGCTGGTGAAAAGACACTCTCGAGAATACTGAGAATTTTTTTTTACCCATCATAACATTGCTGTTACAGATGTTTAAATCAACTCATGGCCGAAATCTGAGAGTTATCTCTGGTAGATCGTTCATAGGCCAGCGGAATTGTCAGCATCCCAAGAGTGTAACAAAAGTGTAGAGACACGCATAAAGCTATATCTGTTACTATGATTAACATGGGAAACTTTGGCATGAATCTCACTGTACCGCTGAGCATATATTCTATCAGACAATTCTCTTTCAAAGGCTATATTCGAGTCAATTAAACATTTAAATGCTATGGGGTTGAGTACCTCTTAAAACTAGACTCCTCAAACAATTTGCTACAACATCCAAGCCTTCATAAAAAGATTTTTTCTCATTCATTAAGTTTAAATAATTTAGTACCTTGGCAAGACATGGTTAACTTAAAGAAAATAGAGTAAGAGAAACAATGCTAAATAACCATGTGAATAAAAATCTTACTCTATTTATCAAGACTTGCTTCCCACATGCATATAATAACTTCTTGAAACAACTATTCATATAAGCATTCAGTTTTCAAAAAGTGAGAATCACAAGACATACCTTTCGTCAATGAAATATTACTCTCTTCTTTAAGACGTGTTTCTTGGAAACTCAGATTGGACCACTATTCTGCAAAATGATTATAATGAAAACATCCAGAAGGTAATGATAAAAGGAAAAAAATTGTGATTTTCTAGAAAGGTTTTTAAGAATAGAAAGAAAAAATTGGCAACAAAAGTAAAACTATCAAATAAGAAACTTAAAACAAAAACGAAAAACCGAACATCGGAGGTAACTCCAATGCAAGTGCTAAAAACACAACCTCGAAAATAAAAGCAAATGAAAAGATAACTTGTCACCACCTCGTGATGTAGAAGTGTCAACAACCTCCCCAAGCTTAAGCTTTGAACACGTGGGATATCATTGTGGTGGTGGCTGCAAACTGACTGGGGCCCAATTGTTACCCCAATAATGAAAACGTTGTGCCAAATCAAAAGAAGTGTTACGGAGATCGTTGGCGAGGTTGTTTATGTCGGTGATGTGATCTCCAAGCTCATTCAGGTCTTCATACGTGGCATATTGTGGTGGTATATACGCCTCCTCTTCAGGCTCCCCTGCTTCCTCGTCGATGTCCTCGGGCATAGCAGACTCAGTCTCAACTTCCTCTTCTGCACCCTGAATGTCATAGTGTAGTTGTCCATTCTCGATAGAGAACAGGTTAGGTATAGGAGTGGGAAATAAATGCCCCACTCCAGGTACACGAATAAAAGGTTTACCATGACGAGAAGTGATCATACCTGCAGCTCTCAATGTGGGAAGAGAGACATACCTATCGCCGGTAAGTTTGGTGAGATTACCCAAGTCGAATCCGAGTGCGATGGCGAGGACGGTAATGGCTCCTCCGCAAGTGATGGGTCCGTAGTGCTGGTGTGCTTGACGGTAAAGATGGAATAGAAGCATGGTTCCCAAGTTTGGCGTCATTGTTGTTGGGAGTTGTGCGACCTTGGCTCGGACGAGCATCTCATCCTCATTGACATATGTGAATTCGCCGCGCGCCTGCAAAGTGTTAGCAATAACATAGAAAAAGTAGCGGATAGCAGGACACTCTATATTTCCTCCCTTGTAGGCATTACTTTGAACACTCATTCTTTTAAAATAATCATGTGGTTGAGGGTTTAGAAAAGTGTTACTTGTACGAGTGTGCCGATTGTAGTTGACAAAACCGAAGTAGTTGCATCACTCGCTAACGGTCATGTCATATGACCTGCTCATTAGCTGGAACTTGATTCTCTCCTCAGATTCGTTGATGGGATACACACCCACCGTATGTTCAATTGTGCTCAAGAATTCCAGCGTCAATCGGCGATAGGTTGGTACATCCTGCAAAACAAAGTGATGAATGCCAACATTGTTGCATACCAAATCAAAATCATTACCTATCCCGAGACGGTTGATAGTTGTGGGACAAGCCCACTTAGTTGATCTCATCTCGCTTTCATTGAGCATTGCAAACCGGCGATGATGAGTCTTCCCCTGTACTTTGATTCCCAAGAACTTATCCTTGGAGGTTTTCTTGATGATTTGGCTAGATTGACTAGCACTAGAATTGGCACGGGTTTGGCTTCTTGTGTTCATCTAAAATAAATTAAAACTAATAAGCATCGGTTCATATGAGATAAACAATTTGATTCCTCTGTTAAAATAGTGGTAGAAATCTCCCTAAGCAGATTACAAAGCATGCTCCAATAGATTAGAACTAGGCATGAGACATACACCCTAGATTGATAATGAAACAAAATTGGAACAATATTTGCAAAAAGTATTTGGTGGATCGGAGGAGAAACGTACCTTGAATCGTTGGTGTGCGATGAATCGAACCAAAGGTGAACAAACAAAGAGATCTCTCTAGGTTTCTAGGAGGTTTGGAGGTGGAAGAAGTGGAAAAAAAATAAATTCTAAATTGAGATAGATGGATTCGGGTGCCTTTTACCTGCGATTTGCCGAAGTACGGTGGTGGGTACGGTACCGCCGGTCGTTTTGACTTACCGACATGGTTTTGCTTGCCTACGTCTCCGGTACGGTGGCGTGCCACCGTACTGCCACTCGTTAAAGCTTCTGTGACCATTCCGATGACGGAAAATTTTCTTCCGAGGCCGTACCGAGACGGTCCTCTGGTACGGTGGCGGGTACGGTGGTGAGCCACCACCGTACCGCCACTCGTTACGGTCCTTCACGGCCATTCCGATGATGGAGAATTTTCTTCCGGGGCCGTACCGAGACGGTCCTCTGATACGGTGGTGGGTACGGTGGTGAGCCACCGTACCGCCACTCGTTACGGTCCTTCACGGCCGTTCCGATGACGGAGAATTTTCTTCCGAGGCCGTACCGAGACGCAACGATATGGTACGGTGGCGGGTACGGTCACCTGCCACCGTACCGTAGGTCGTTAAGACCACAGTCTCCTCGAAAATGATAATAATTTTGTAATTTTTCTAAGGACCTGAAACATTAGTTCACAGATATTTTGTATATAATATATTGTTGAGACATTGGCAGTACTTAAGGTAATAGCAAAAATAAATTATTCCCTTCTGGTATGTTTTCGAACACTTTGAAAACAAAACAAAACAAAACAAATAAAACTTAAAATGAATAAAACTTATCTACATGGGTTGCCTCCCATGAAGCGCTTTTGTTTTCGGTCGTGTAGCTCGACCGTAGTGATGATCATCTGGGCTTAGATATGGGTGTGCCCATTCCAAAATAGTTTGCCTTCAGCGTGATGATCCCATTATCACAGACCTTTGATTTCTTCTTCCTGGGGAAATGAACAACAAAAGGATTTCGAGAGGGTAATTCGATCCTCACGTTCCCTTCATGTAAATTTATCAAGGCTTTAATAGTTCTAAGAAATAGTCTACCAAGTATGATTGGTGCTATTGGATCTTCAGGCATATCTACTATAACAAGATCAAGCAGTGCTGGACTTCCTTTAATTTGTACTACAATATTTTCTTTAATTCCCACTGCTTGTTTAAATGTTGAATCTGCTAAATGAAGTTTGAGTTCAGTTATATTATAACTACCCAAGTTTAACTTATCAAAAAGACTTTTAGGGATGGTCGAAACACTTGCACCTAAATCACAAAGTGCAGTTATTTCATTGACACATAAATTAATCTTAATAGTAGGCTCAAATATATCTTCTAGTTTAGCTGGTAGATTTTCAGATAACTTTGCATACTCAACTTCTAATTCTCGTACTTTATAAGCAACTTTATTAATAAATTCTTTATAAGCTGCTTCATTACCTCCTTCAAATGATGGATTTTTCAAGCTTACCATTTTCACGAGGTTTTCCACAGTGTAGTTAGGTGTAGGAGCATTACTGTAATCCAGCTCTTCAGTCATTTCTTCATTGGTGCCTCACATCATCTTCAAGTATACAACTGGATTGGGCTCCGGCTTCCCTGCAAATTTTGCTAGGATCAAAGTTTGACTTTCAGCTATCTTCGCCATTTGTTGCTCCACAGTCTTGGTTCTTTCTTGAAGTCCCTGTAGATCGGTTCTCATTTTACCAACTTTCTGAGTTAGTTGACCAAGTATATTATCATGATTCTCAACCATTTTATAGAAAGCACTAGTCTGTTCAGTTTGAGAATTTATAAAAGATTTGAGGGTTTCCTCAAGTGACTGGCGGTTGCCATTGTTTCCTCCATTGTAGTTGCTATTGCTTGGCGGCCCTGCATTGTTATATGGTTTCTGATAGTTTTGTCCAAAGTTTGGACCTTTCCAATTAGGATTAAAAGTATTGCGAGTTATAAAATCTATTTCTTCAATTTGAGCATTGGAGATGGCATTTACCTGATCTTCATTTTTACCTTTAAGAACAGTAATTAGCTCATCTACCTTTGATGTAAGCTCTTCATTGTTGTCTTCAGTGACAGCATTTACTTTCTTTGTATTGGTTCTTTCTATATGCCACTGTGAATGGTTGTCTTACATGTCATTGAGTAGCTTGCGTGCTACTTCAAAAAAATTCCCATAAAAGTTTCTCCTGCAGCTGTATCAAGCATAGATTTTGACATGGGGTTAAGAGCATTATAAAATAGATGAAGAATTAACCATTCTTCCATCCCATGGTTAGGACAATTTCTAACAGAATCTTTCATACATTCCCATGCAAGCGCTAGTGGCTCGCGATCTTCCTGTCTAAATCCTGTGATAACAGAACGTAATTTCATAGTTTTAGCAGGTGGGAAGTACTTAGTCATGAATATGTTGCAGCAATTATCCCAAGATGTAATGGTGCCTTTTGGCAATGCTAATAACCATTCTTTTGCCTTCCCTCTAAGTGAGAAAGGGAATAAACGTAGCTTAACTGCATTAAGGTCAACATCTTTCATGCGCATCATATCACATAATTCAGTGAAAGTATTTAAATGCATACCTGCATCCTCAGAAGCTGAACCACTAAATTGGTTCTGTTGGATCAAGTTTAAAAGATTAGGCTTGATCTCATAATTCTCAGCAACAACAGCAGGCTGAGTAATAGGTGCACGTAAATAATCATCATTGGGAGTAGCAAACTCCCCAATTCTCGTTTGCCATTTTAATTTTTTGGGTTTTATATCTATGACAGAATGTAAACTAATATTTGTGGGTTTTCAAATAAGCTAAGCAAATAAATTAGGAACAAGAAATTAACTAAAACAAAATTTGACAAAACTAAAAAGGGCTCTAGTAACCTTACCAGGGTAGCAGAAATATTTCCCCGGCAACGGCGCCAGAAAAAGGGTTGATACCTTCGATCCGGATTATCGGATTGCAGTACGTAGATTTTTCCCTTATGAGACTCAGGGTTTATCGAACCGGAAAGTAGGTGCTTAATAAGGTTAGTCAACAAGCCTAAGAAAGTCTAAATTAAATCTCGTTTTACCGGACCAACTTGTTCTCTTAAAAAGGGTTGTGTTCAATGGATTAAACTAGGCCAGGGCTTAAGGTTTCACCTGCAGCAGTGCATTAGTTTCATGGGATAAATAAGATAAAGATGTAAACATTTAGTAATAATTAATTCTTATGATATGATATATGTAGGCAATGTGTCCATAAGTCACTATGGCTCCAGATGCACTGGTTACCATAGATTAATTCATCCAACCGCTGGCCCTGTTCCGTCTCGCGGGGTTGCCTTGATAATTAAGAATAAATAGACAAATGCATTAAGCATAGTGACATCATTGTAGTTCCTAAGAGACTTATTTCCAACTGTTGTACTCCTCCTGCTGTCACCGAGTTTCACTGTCAGCCTTCCACGCATCTCTCGTCATACCGTTACCTTGATCGCTCTTCGGGGTCTTGGGTACCTGACAAGTACTAGGAGCGAGGCACATATATAAGAACATATATATAACATAAAGGACTCATTAAACTAATATCCCATGGATTAGATCATGCACATAGCTACGAGGCTAGGCCTCAGCCCTTAGCCCGAGTGGACTACTCACACATCGCAATCAGATCAACAATAGAAAATATTGTGGTAAATAGTACTTGTATTGAAAGATTGATAGTTCTTACAATGTTGCCAATTGCGATGAGATCAAGATTACAAAGTAGAATGGCTATGGCTATGGTGGTGGTAGAGTGGTGAATGCGACAGCACTTCGTGGAGGATGCGTCTTGAGGATGGAGGGCGTTGGTCTGTCGATTGGGGGTGCGGCCTCTCTTCTGGTGGCTGTTTCCTCTCCCTTTTATAATAGCAGCGGACGGGATTAGATTTTCGAGAGTCTTTCGTCGCGAATTAGCTCTGGACCCTTTGATGACTTTAGGTCGGTATGATCTGACGGTCATGATGGCGCCTGGTACGGTGAAGGGTTGCGACCGTACCGCCGGTCGTTACGCGTGCTGCGAGGACAGCATGACTTGGCATTTTCTCATTTGATCTTTTCCTTCCTTTTAGTCCTGATTTCCTGCGATTTCCACGTCCAAAACTACAGGCAAAAATAATGACAGAGGGATTTGCAATTGATTGCTTCATTAGTGATTAGTGGCAGGTATAGAGTTAATATCTTGACATAAATATGACAAAGATACGGTTTAAACAATGGATAAAAATGCGTATAAAATACACGCATCAGCGGCCTACCCTCACACTGGCTTTCATCCACCACATGGAGGACGACGCTTTGGTCTCCGCCTCCGCATGAAATTTAAGGTTTCTATTTACAGAAAATATATGACATTGACCTAAAAAGGAAAGATTTGTTCAGATTTTTTTTACAATCATGCTTGGCTCCTACCCCTTCAATTCTCAGGGTTGGCATTCCTCTATAGTCCCCTGGGTTCCTATTTTGATGATTCTTTTTAATTTTCAGATGTTTTAAATGGCGGCAAGAAGTCTTTGGGCTGCTGCGCACATGGATCAACGGTGGTTAGATTAGGTTTTGTTCCGGTTGATTCGCTTACCTGACTGGTAGCCATATTATGTCCTAGAAAACTATGTTTGGGATTTGGTAGAAGTTAGTTTTTCTTAATGTTGTGTTGAATGTCCCTACATGCCTGGTTGCAATCGACTTTGGATTGAAGTAACCTGGACTGATGTAGTATTCTAGACCATTTAACTAATTATATGTATATCTGGTTGGTGTCAACCCAGTTGGCGTTGCATTTTCTTTATCTTACGGCCAAATCTGAATGTCTTGTTTACAAATTCATTCACATGACCACTTTTAATTATGAGTTGCTTTATGAAAAAAAAAATTGCCACGCCATCAGTTTGTGAGCAATTTTTGCTTTGTTTATCGAATTATTATTTGGGATTAATGGTGAGACAACAAATCTAAAACGAGGCACTGTTGGTGGTCTTTTTTTGCTGCTTAAAGAATACATACATTATTTTTGTTGTTAAAACTATGCTAACCTGATCATATCCTGATGCAAAATGCACATGCACCTGATCTTTTTTTTTCCCTATGTGCTGCTATACTTAACTTGTCGTTGCCACGTATATGTACCTCACTTGTTGTTGCCACGTATATGTACCTCACTTGTTGTTGCCACATATTTGTCTATGTTCAATCTGTGATGCTTTCCTTGTTCTTTTTTTGTGCTTCTTCGTACAGGTGCAAATAATGGGTACACCAAGACAAATTACAAACTAAAATTCGAGGTTGCTTCATGATAACATTTATTTCCTCCTTACATGTTGCAAGCTTATCGGCTACTTATCACAATGTCACTTGACTACATTTTTCAAATATCCAGAACATTTTCATGTTGTGCTTTTTCTAATGCGCATGAATCGATGGAGATTAGTTGAGATGGAGACCGAATTTTCTTTACTGGCAATCTGGCATGAACCTGTTGCTGTGCCTTTGAAATGCGCACATGAATGCATATGTACTTGTGTTAGTCTGATATACTCTCATTTTTTATTTTATTGTGCACGGAAATATTATCTCACTGTATAATATATCATATATGACAAAATAGTGGTATAGGTTGTTAAGTTTATCTTTTTTTTTCCTACATTGTTCTCTACACCATTATGTTTCATGACTCCTGATTTTTGCAATAGAAGTGTAAAAGTTAGTGTTTTGTGGTACTTACAAGCTATCATGATTGCAGTATGTTTATAATGCGCTTTTACATGTACAAGGTATACTTATTGTGGTATGTCTACAAGGACTGCACTTTTATAAGGTGATACAAGCTATCTTACTGTAGCAATGTTGATTCACTTTGACAAAAATGGTAGATATGGTGGTAATGTCCATTGTTATATATAGCATATAGTTTTTTTACAAAATCTCGAAGGTCACACTTTTTTACTGGGGAAACATGAAGATCTCTTTACGACAAGAACTCAAAATTGTATAGTGAGTAGGCTATTTCTTATGTAATTTACATAATTGCATGATCACCGTCGAGTGACCATGTTTGATGTGATTTACCTAATTATACATCCACACACTTCTTATTACGTGCATGTGCACGTGCTCGATTACTAGTCTGGAAAAACTACAATATATTATATGTCAGAGAGCAAGTACTTATAATGTTGTTGCACGTCGCAATGTCGCCGTCGCCATGCTACACAACACGTTGTGCACGACAGCATCTTCACATGAAGCTATCAGCGATCTTCTCCTTCTTGGAGCTTCCCGCTGATGATCTAATGGCTTTCACAGAGATAAACGGTTGTTCAAAGTTGAGATCGAGGTGAGTTAAAATAAATATTATTTATACTAAAATTTTATACTTATGTATACTTCATATTGTACAAACCATAAAACTTGCTAGAATGTTTTATATCACTAAGATAGCATAGTTAACCTCACAATAATGTCGCTAAATATTAATCATGGTTTTCGCTGTACATTCCTAATGACTATCATTGGAAATTATACTTGCTTTATGATAAATATAAATCGTATTGTGTAAAGAAAGTTACAAAAGTTTTTTTGTTTCGGCTACGAACATCCACGTCTCTGCTACTACCGGGACACTCACCATGGAGCACAATACACGATAAAGGAGAAGAAGAATATGCAAGCATAAAGAGAACTACAGAAGAAGAAGAAGAAGAAGAAGAAGAAGAAGAAGAAGCCCATAGAAGAGTGGGAGGCCCACTATGCCCATTAGTGGGCATCCCTCATGGACCAAGGCATCCCCCTTCATGAACCAAGCTCATGGACCAAAGAAGATTAGGATGCCCTTGCTTTGTCCTTCTCCTTAAGGGTATTTTTTGTTTTTTCTAGAATAGACTCTCTTTTCCCTACTTTTCCATCCCATCAAGGGTATTGGTGGTCTTTTGTATAAGATTCTAGGCCTATAAAAGGCACCCCATGGGTCACTTGTAACTCATCTCTCATATGAAGAAAGAGCTCTCCACAAGGGAGAGACCTACTTCTTGAGTTGATCATACCAAGGATCAGGATCGGGTGAATTTCCTCCGGGAAACAACCACGACGTAAGTTGTGTTGCTTCGGTGAAATCCCTCGATGCACCACCGGGTCGTCACTCTCGTGATCCCAAGGTCGCTCAACGGGACTAGGTCTTTCTCTCGTTAGCGAGATGAGGCCGAACCCGGTTAAGAAAAAATACCATGTCACTTGTGTTAGTGTCCGACATCCAGCAATGTCGTCGTCGAGCATGCCCTTATATTTACAACACCGTAGCGTACCTTCTCATTATGTTGTTTTTACGATGACAACAGATACATTGCCCCTTACAGATCTTTAGACTTAAGGTGAGTACAATAAACATGAAATATTAGCATGTAGTTTAATTTGTGACACATCCATGTAAATCTTTGTATTTCTCTGCGTGTGTGCTCGCGTGTAATTTAGTGTCTTAATTTTTGTAGTGAATTTTAAAGCGTATGTTCCATAAATTATCTTGACACCTATTTCCGGTGTATGAATAGTTATAAACATATATATTCTAGATTATAGAAGGTGTCGATGAGGAGCTTGTCATTCAACCCATGGCATGTTGCTTTACTGATTTCTCGTAGTTAAATGTGTGTTACATGATCCAGCAAATTCAATAAAATTATTGGGTGTGTCCTCTTTACTTGATATTCAAATAGCATCACTTATCATAATGAATATGGAACATCAGAATGTCGTGGATCCTAATACTCTGTAGGACCGCCTGTCCTACAGAGTGGTGGAGTCTAAGAGATAGGCATAGAGCAATGTCAAGAAAATGACTAGCAAGATATGACCAAGCGATGTCCAAAGAGCAAGCCAGAGGCTCGTACACCCCGAGGCAACTCACAAGGCTCGGAGACCAAGAGAAGGAACATAGGACGTGACAAGAAAAGACGTGAAAGTCCAAATGCACAAAATATACTGTTGGTAGGCACGAGCACCATGGCAAGGGTAGAAGAAGGAAAGAGCACGGAAAACAAGCCCCTCCTAGAAATATAACCGCTTCGGTCACTCATGGTTGAATACGCCGGAGCATGCTCGACAATACAGACGCATGGAAGAAACAGCAGCACACTTGGAGCAATATGAAGAGGTCGCGGTCCCGCAATGTAGAATGTGTTGCCATGGTAGATATCCCCGCCACTCTTCATTAGAGCCTCCCCAACCTGGTACAGGCGATGGCAAGCTGTAGAAGCATAGGGAGTAGAGACAAGAAGAGATGGCACACATAGCAACACATAGACTAGCATCAAGATGATATCCAAATAAATTAGCAAACGATGTGGCGGTATTGATTAACTAACAGGAACACGTCAGATCAAAATTTAAAACACATCGAAGAGCAAAGGTCTCTAGCATAACTTAAAGTTACATCGAACAACTTTGAAGTGGTCTCCACTTTACGCATCTTGGTGTTTCTCCACAATACTACTGGGAAAAAAACGTTGAACACATAGCTGCATAATCTGAACTAGCATTGAAGTTTAAAGTCATTTGAATCATACGCGCCCAATAAGGTCTTCTTTGTTGGGGCGTACGATTCAAATGATTGCAAGCCAGGCTGCCGAACCATAGATTCAATGACACATTATCGGGAGAAGAAGTTCCCGTGCACAAATAACGAGAAAATGACAAAAAACCACCACAATTGAACACAAGGCGACGATGAGTCACCACCTTTGGGTTTTTTGACACATAAATACCACTATTCGGGCTAGGTCGTGACGCGGAGCACTGATCACCTGTGGTTAGCTATCTAACAGTTTTTCTGGCAGGTGGGACCCGCTCTCAGTGTACACGTGGCAAAAAAGAAAAAGAAAAATGCATATAAAAAAGACAAAATCAGGTCAACGCTCCATAACAGAGGGCGGCCGCCCGTCCCTCCCCACAGCTCTCCGGCGCGGCCTCCCAGCCCTGTCCCCAGCTCGCCGCCGCTACCGCCCGTCCCTCCCCCAGCTCGTGGCCGAGCTTGTCGCCGGCCGGGCACGAGCGCCTCCGCCAGCGCGCGCCGCATCCGCTCCGCGTCGAAGAACGCCTCCGCTCCGGCACCGGCGCCGGCCTCGGGGCTAGGCGAAGGGACCGCGAGCTCGAGGCTGGAGCTGGTGGAGTGCGACCTGGAGAAGCAGGGCGAGTCGGGCATCGTGGCTGCCATCGGCGGCGCGTCGCTCGTGGTGTGCTCTATCGACGCCAGCGAGAAGGAGATCCTCAATGTGACGGGACCCTACCGCATCGACTACGTGGCCACGGCCAACCTCGTGCGCGCCGCGGCCGTGGCCGGCGTCGAGCACTTCGTCCTTGTCACCTCCCTCGGCACCACCAGGATCGGCTTCCCCGCCGCCCTCCTCAAGTAAGCGCGCAGCTAGCAGATCAATTGGGATTTTGGACACAAGATTAAACCCAGATTTGACATGATCGATGATTGAACAGCTTGTTCTGGGGTGTGCTGTACTGGAAGAGGCTGGCGGAGGAGGCGCTGGTGGCGAGCGGCGTGCCGTACACGATCGTGCGGCCGGGAGGGATGGAGAGGCCGACGGACGCGGAGCTGATCGCGTGCGTGGCCAAGAACAGGACCGCGGCATACTGCAAGGTGGTGGAGGTGGCCTCGGCGCCGCTCTGGGGAGTTCATTTGGAGTGCCTTATGTGGCCGGCGTGTGGAAGCGCGGCACGACGAGGTCGAGGCAGGACGCTAGGGCGGAGGTGCGCCGCCGACGCCGCGCGGGGCGCTCCGGCTCGTAGTAGTACGGGTACGGCCAGGGACTCGGTGACGGCGGCCTGTCAGTGGTCGCGATGGGAGCCGGCGCGTAGTACGGCCCCGGCTCCGCGCCCGAGCTCGTGGACGCCTGCGGAGAGGAGGCGTGTGAGGAGCCGGCGTCCAGCATCCCGTCGTCGCTGCTGTCGCGGCGCGGAGCGCGGCCAGGGGTGGTCACGTCGGGTGCTCCACTCTGCCTCCGTTGACCAGACCGTGTTCTCTCTCTTCCCCTTGCTTTTTTTCTTTTTTTTGCCACGTGTGCACTGACAAGTGGGTCCCACCTGCCAGAAATGCTGTCAAAATGCTAAACAGAGGTGATCAGTGCTCCGCGTCACGACCTAGCCCGAATAGTGGTATTTATGTGTCAAAAAGCCCTAAGGTGGTGGTTCATCGTCGTCTTGTGCGCAATTGTGGTGGTTTCTTGTCATTTTCTCACAAATAACGGAACATGAGAACCATCAGCAATAATACCAAATCGACATCACCGAGTGTTAGCAGCTCTACTACACCAAGCGCTCCAGCATGCCCAAGAGGATGGCACAGCCCAACCGCAAGTACCTTGGGCCCGACTGGGTTCAGCAGAAGCAGAGCACAGCAACGACGATGTCTACTTAAAGCGAACGCGTCAGCATGACAAGATCATCCTTAGGATCAGAACCGGCGGTGGCGGCGAACCTTCTTATGTTTCCTTGTCTAGATCCCTAGTTTCTCTAGAACTTGTATCCGTGAATTGTGCTACTCGAACCTGAGATCGCGTATCTGTGAGTGATATATATCGGGTACCTAACATCTGGTATCAGATTAGCCTTCGATCCTCCAATCCACCCACCTCCGCGCGATTCCACGCTGGAAACGCGTCGCTACACCGCCGATCGCGAGAGAATCATCGCCACCATGGATCCCGCACTCAAGGAGTACCTCGATCGGATGGATCGGGACGCGATCTCACGCAGCGAGGTCGCCTTATCCCGCGGTGATGCGGTGCTCGCTACCCAGGAGTCCATGGCGCAGCAACTCACGGAGTTGTGCGCGTGGAAACCAGATCTGGAGGCTCGCTTCGCCAAGCTCCAGGACGCGGTCGCAGCGCTCCAGCGCGAGCGTCCTCCGGAAACAGAGCAGAACGGTGGATCGGCGGCGGCCCATCTCGCCGCCAAGCTTCCATCCTCGCCGGATGAAGCGGTCCACGGGCAAGGCCACGGCAAGATCTACAACTCCGGAGGTTCCTCACCGGTGAATCCCAATTCACCGGTGTTACCTCCGGTCACGGGTATGGTCTCGTTCCAAACCCCGATGCCTGCATCCACTGGCGGAGCTACCTTGGCCCAACCGGGTGCACAGGACACCGGGTCCATTTGATTTTTCTTTGTATATTGACAAATTTCTACCGTATGTGCACCCCTGAGCCCAATAGTTGTGCACCCGTGTAGCCCAAAACATTGAAGCCCAAGTGCTGTGCACCCTGGAGTCATTTGATGTAGCTCCGCCGCTGCCTGCATCTGTGTCTGACGCTCACATGATCTCGAGCCAAATCATGGCGGGTCTCGGCACAACCGCACCCACGATGCACTTCCCAACGTTCAATGGCGAAAATCCCAATCTCTGGAAAACTTTAGCCTAGCAGTATTTCACTATGTTCACCATTCATGGCAACTCTGCATTTCACGGGCGCTGTTGGCATTTGGCTGCAATCCGTTACTAAGAAACTTGCAGGATTAGATTGGAGTTCTTTTACATCTCTGTTGTGCACTCGTTTCGGTCGTGATAGGCACCTGTTGCTTATCCGACAATTTTACGCTATCAAGCAGAGCACAACAGTAGCAGATTATATCGAGCGCTTTGATATTCTCATGAACCATTTAGTGTCATATCATGATTGTACTCACCCTTATTATTTCTTGACTCGTTTTATTGAGGGACTACGATCTGATATTCTCTCGGTGGTCATGGTTCAACGACCTCAAGACCTGGACACGGCTTGCTCCTGGCTCGTTTGCAAGAAGAAGTGGCTGAAGGTGAATCCCATTTCCTTCCTCAACCAATGGAACACAGATTCACCAGATTGCCAGCGAAGCAATATCAGGCTCAACTTTCAATGCCTGCTACAAAAACTCCTAACAAGGCTGAAGACCAACGTGGCATTGACAGTAGTCGCAGTTATACTGACGACAAACTGCAAGCACTGCGTAACTACAGAAAGGCCAAGGGCTTGTGCTTCAAATGCGGGGAACGTTGGGGGCGTGAACATATTTGCCCAACTTCAGTACAGATGCATATAGTGGAGGAACTGCTGGCTTTATTCTCTACAGATGAAGTCACATGCCAAGATACAGCTGAAACATCAACTGCCACAGAAACAGTGTGTTCTATCTCTATCCAAGCGTTTGCAGGAGTAGCTACAGGATCGGCCAGAGTGATTCAGTTACATGCCAATCTGCAGGGCCATCAGATTTTGTTGCTAGTGGATTCGGGCAGTTCTACTTCATTTATCAACAAACAACTCGCAGATCAATTGCAGGGGGCAACACCTCTCAGTAATCCTTGTAAAGTGCATGTAGCTGATGGCACACAACACTCTTGCACTGCTTTCATACCCCAATGCCACTGGTACTCGCAAGGGCAGCTGTTCACAACAGTTCTCAAGATTCTTCCTCTAGGAGCATATGACGTGATACTTGGCATGGATTGGTTGGAAGAGCATAACCCTAGCATCGACTGGGTTGGGAAAACCCTGCAGTTTCAGAGCACGGGCAAGCAATTTCAGTTGCAGGGGCACGATTCAGAAAACATCCAGTGCACAGCCATTTCAGCAACTGAACTGCAAACTATCTGTATACAAGGTGCAGCTGCACATCTCATTCATGTGTATGCTCTGGAGACTGGACGGCACTATTGTCGCTGAAGAAATCGTTCCATCAGAGGTGCAAGCAGTCGTGGACCAATTCACCGAAGTGTTCAAGGAACCAACAGCACTGCCGGAGCGGCGTGCTTGTGATCACAGAATACCACTAATGCCGGGAGCACAACCAGTTAACTTGCGTGCTTATCGCCATAAGCCAGAACTGAAATCCGAGATCGATCAACAAGTGTCTGAATTGCTACAGTCCAGGGTAATTCAGAAAAGTACAAGTCAATTCTCATCCCCGGCAATTTTAGTCAAAAAGAAGGATGGTACATGGTGTCTGTGTGTTGATTATCGAGCATTGAATTCAATGACAGTGGTTAGCAAATACCCAGTCCCAATAATTGATGAACTACTCGATGAATTGGCAGGGGCTCGTTGGTTTTCTAAATTGGATCCTCGCACCGGTTGTCGGGAGAATAATTATCCCGCGACTTATTCAAAGCCAAAAAAGCGACTTCATCTTCATGATTACGCTATTATTGGGCTACGTAAAGATGGGCCAACCTAGGATCACGGCCTACCAAAGGAAGGCTCCAGAAGGTCGGCGTTTACTTGCCTTGGAAGACAAGAAGACAATCGGCTTCGTGTAGAACTCTTGTAACCTGACGAGTCTCTGTGTATATAAAGAGTACTCGCAGGACTTAGACATGGTCAAGCTCTCAAACCCTAGAACATACGGCGAGTACCGAGATCGGATCGCCTCCATTGTAACACCTCATATATCATATCAATACGAATCTAGGGTAGGCAGGAAGTAGGTCTTTACCTCACATTGAGGGGCCGAACCTGGGTAAATCTGTGTTGATCATTGTTCCCACGATCCCAAGCTCGGAGACGATTGACTCGCGCAATCCCACACCTACGAAGTCATCCATGACATCTGACGTGACAAACCCATGACAGTTGGCGCCCACTGTGGGGCCTGCGGTCAAGAGCGTCATGTTCCGCGCAGGATCCATGGTAGGAGCTGAAGATCTCGCCATCGGCCGCATCATCACGGTCGACGGCATACCTCTCATTGATGATTCAAGCTGGGGGCTGGAAGCTGATCACCTGGAGACCGGCCACGTCATCCTGTTTGGATCTATCAACGTCTTCGTCGGTTTCATTGGTGGCAGATCTGATAGCTCAGTCCAAGAAGGCGACTCAGAGGGAGAAGCCGCCATTGACGAAGAAGAAGAAGAAGTGGAGGAAAGCATGGACTCAAGGTCCATTGTCCCCACCTTCGGAAGGGACTATGGGGACTATACCCAAGAAACTACCTCAGCATCGGATCAAGAAGCGGTGTCAGTCAGGATCTACATGGCTGAAGGCGCAGGTGCGTCAGGAACAGCGGGAGAAGACGAGAGAGCCGCACCTCCCGGCAACCCGCTGCTTATCCCGGTGTCGGCCACAAACGTCGCCGTCCGTGCAACAGAAATTGAGGCCGCCAGGGGCGAGCTCCTGTACGAGGTTCGGAGAATGGAAGAAGAGCGCCACAGGCTCGACCAGGTCAGCCAAGGAATCCAACAGGAGCGACAAAGAATAGCCGCGCTTGCCGCGACTCAAAGACAAATTGACTCGCAAGCACAGGCGCGGGCGACTCAACCAACGGTAGAATTCCCACCCACTCCAGCTGCTGGAGCGGAAGTCCAACCAGTCGCAAGAAGTTCGGGACCAACGACTGCCCATGAAGCCCAGCAACTGCCATCGCAACAACCATGGAGGTTTCATACTCCGCAAGGCCACTACCAAAGCCCCGTCGATAATATGTATGCTGCGGCAAATATCTTGGCACAGATGGTGCCAACGGGCAACGACCCGGTCAACACCGAAGCACGGCGTGCGATACACATGTTGAGCACTGCTGTCTTACAACAGGCCAACATAGCAGAGGCCGAAGGGCAGCTGCCCACCGTACCGGCCAACCGTAGGATTGCAGCAGAAAGAAGCGTCCAAAGCATGCCACCGGAGAATATATCAAGAATCGCGCAAAGGCAGCAGGAACAAGCCGCAGAAGCACAGGTTATCATGCCCACAATGCAAACGCGGCCCGTGGAAGTTAACAACCCAATGGGCACATCCACAACCCTGTCCTCGCGACTCAAGGGCCCGGCGTGTTTCACTGAAAAGATCAGATCGGAACCTTTCCCTGAAGATTTCAAATGACCACGCCACACCTGGCTAAACAATTATGAGATGGGGATGAGTATTTTAAACGCCTCAGAAGAGATATGCGCAAGGTACCTCAACATGATGATGGAGGGCGCGGCTCACATATGGCTACAAAATCTACCCCCAACTCTATAAATACCTGGGAAGAGCTGAAAAATGCTTTCGTCAAGAACTTACAAGGAACCTGCAAGCGACTCTGCAATATAGAAGATCTCAAGTGTTCCGTTCAGAGGGAAGGCGAGTCAAGCCGCCACTGGATGAGAAGGGTGGCAGAAATCATACACTCCTCAGATAATATGCCACCGAGCTCAGCCATCTTGGTCATGGAGAAAAACTGCAAGTCAAGAGCCTCAGCGAGGTAATGGCTGCGGCTAACAAATATGCCGGCTCAGACAAGACCAAAGATGCGTCAGACGGAGAAGAGGAGGAAGTTGCTGTCAAAGGAAAGAAAAATATCGGCAAGCCTCAACAGCAGGCCCGGGCCTACAGTGGTGCGGAATGTGCCAGCCGCACAGGGCCCCAAATTTTTGGGGGCCCATAATTTGATTTGGGGCCCATAATTTGATTTTTAAGTTTCTATATAGGAAGAAAACTATGCGTATCCAAAATTATGCACGAAAGTACTACTGGCGTAGTGTTCTGGATTACGTCTTTCTTCCAGGAGCATGTTGGTTCGAGTCTTACCTAGCTAGTTTTGTTGTTTCCATTGTTTTAAATGGACCCGGTAGGCTACTGTCACATCGAGTCCTCCCTCCCGCTAGTTTAATTTTTCCATTATTTTAAAAGGATCTCGCAGGCTAGTGTCCTTGACAATTCTCCTTGTAAAAAATAAAATGTATTGCAGGCTAACAGCGACTCACCGAAAACAGCCATATGATTACCTGTTTCAGCTAGTATATTAGGTCTTTAAATTTAAATTCATGCTGTTTTCCTACGGTAACTGTATTTCTCGGAGCAAGTAAAAAAACTATATTTCTCGGAGAGAAACGAAATTAACAGTTGAGCTACTATTAACCATTTGGATTAAAATTTATCCCTTTTTTCATAAGGTAGCTATAATTCTTGGAGGAAACTGGAATTAACGGTTACTGGTGGGTTCGAAAAAAATCTAAGACCCTCACCTAAGGGATCTAAACATGAAGTCGTGGGTCATACAAGTACAAAACCGAGCGAGACCAAGCTGCCGATCGATCAGGCTAGCGGCGTACCAAAGCCGACGAAAAGCGTCGAGCGCAGGACGCAGGTACGTCTTCTATTCATACCCGACTTGCGCCGCGATTGCGATCGGGTAGACTGCAGTTGTCTTCTGCTCCTTCCTGACATTTTTCTGCGCTTGCGATCGGCCGATGTCATATAACAACCGTTCGCCGAATTTTGAGAACGACGGAGCAGGGCCTCATTTCATACTTTGGCACAGGGCCCCCAATTTCGCCCGCCCGGCCCTGCTCAACAGCAACAAACCAGCCACAATAGTGCGAGCCAGAACAAGCGCAAGAGTGAAGAAGGAAACTCTGGGCTTGTCGCCAACACACGTGGAAGATTCAAGGGCCAACGTGGGAGGGGCCGAGGAAGCGGCTCTCGTCCAATTAATATGGAAGAAGTTTTCAGTCGGCCGTGCGATCCCCACACAGGAAGTGATGGGCGGCCAGCAGACCATACCAAGGCGCAATGCAACCATTACAAGAAGTGGAAAGAGGAAAGCCAACACTACAGGGGAGACCACCATGAAGGAAACCATGGTGCGGCTCATGATTCAGGCGCCAGGCGGCACAATGCGAATAATCCCAAGCAGGTGGGGCAGTACCACACAATAGTTATCAACACCTCCAAGAGGGACGAGAAAGTAAGCCGCAGAAGCCAGCAAGTGAACGCTGTAATACCGACAACCCCCAATTGGCTAAAGTGGTCAGAGCATGCAGTAACATGGAGCCGCTACGATCACCCGCCGCAAGTGCGAGAACCAGGGAAGTTGGCGTTACTTGTGGCACCCCACGTACCAGGATACAAGCTAACCAAAGTGTTTATGGATGGAGGAAGCAACATAAACATCATGTACTAC
This sequence comes from Poa pratensis, assembly GCA_947311845.1. Classification (NCBI taxonomy): domain Eukaryota; kingdom Viridiplantae; phylum Streptophyta; class Magnoliopsida; order Poales; family Poaceae; genus Poa; species Poa pratensis. The sequence continues at coordinate 31,583,052 of CAMZMU010000106.1, read as the reverse complement.
GACACGTTCAAGCGTTTGCGGCTCATGGACTCCAGCCTGCAACACACGACGACCATATTTCATGGCATCGTCCCAGGGAAATCAGCCCAGCCAGTGGGAAAGATAACCCTGGAAGTAACCTTCGGGACAAAGGAAAACTTCAGAAGCGAGTTTATATGCTTCGAAGTGGTAAAATTTCAAAGCCCGTATCACGCTCTATTCGGACGAATGATACGTCCCAAACGTATCTATAATTTTTGATATTCCATGCATGTTTTATATCAATTGCCACATGTTTTATATGCACTTTATATCATATTATGACATTTATTGGTCTAACCTACTAATAGTTGCCAAAGTGCACAATGTTCTTGTTTTACACTTTAATGTGTAGGAATTATCAAATAAGGCAAAGGAAACCATATTGGAGTCGAATTGGGACTTTCCTGAAATCTGTCTGAAAACGTTTTTCGAAGATGGTCACGTTTGGGCCCGAAGACGACGTCAAACGGAAACCTGACAGAAGACAAAGTTGCAGAGAATTTTCCGAGAATCGATCTAGACATACAATTCGCCCAATTCCGAGTCCGGACGGCCGAGATATTCCCGATTTGCTGCAGCACTAGATGGGATGACGGAAATCCGAGAGTCCATATAAGGGAGGAAACCCTAGGTCGTGGGAGGAGCCCCATACCACGAATTTTCCTCCTCCCCAGCAGCCACCTTGGGGAGGAGAACCTCCTCAACACTATCTCCATCACCAAGGGCCGCCGCCAAGGGCTGCCGCTCCCGCGCCGGGGGGTTGCCGCCATCACGCAGCCGCCGCCGCGCCGTGGCTGCTGCGGGCTCCGTCTCCACTCTGGGCTGCACCTCTTCATCAACCTCTCCATCAAGCTCCTCATCACCATGACCATGTGTGAGTAGTTTCCCTCGGGGCTGAGGGCTCGTACGGTAGCTATGTGGTTCATCTCTCTCTCCCATGATGTGATCTATATGTGATCATGAGATTTGTAATCTAGTTGAATTCATAGATGCTACTCTTCATTATATTATGAATATGCTACTCAAGTGGTTTTATTAATGTAATCTCCGGAGTCACCTTTGTCCCATGGTGCGAAGTTGACAGTGCGCGTGCCGTGTGTGACTCTTTGGATTAAAGATTATGGAATACTTGCCATGAGTTGTTCTTTGTGTTGGATGTCTCTATGATATTGTGGTGTTTGTTTAGTACTACTTGGGGTGCTCATGTTGACAGTGTGGGGTGCCCTCGGTTTGGAACACGGACTTTAGGGTGTGCTTTTATAGCCCTACGCAATGGATTGGTGTTCGTTATCCAACCGGAGGATAGTTCGGGGTAGCATAGTGAAGAGGAAATATCTATGTATTCAATTATATTATTATTGTTGAGAGTGTCCACTAGTGAAAGTATGATCCCTAGGCCTTATTTCCAAGCATTGAAACACCGTTTGCTCTCATTTTGTCTCATGTTTGCTTGCTGCCATTTTTATTTCAGATTGCAATTACCACTTATAATCATCCATATTACTTGCATTTCACTATCTCTTCGCCGAACTAGTGCACCTATACATCTGACAAGTGTATTAGGTGTGTTGGGGACACAAGAGACTTCTTGTATCTTAATTGCAGGGTTGCTTGAGAGGGATATCTTTGACCTCTACCTCCCTGAGTTCGATAAACCTTGGGTGATTCACTTAAGGGAAACTTGCTGCTGTTCTACAAACCTCTGCACTTGGAGGCCCAACACTGTCTACAAGAATAGAAGCGTGCGTAGACATCAAGCTATTTTCTGGCGCCGTTGCCGGGGAGGTAAGTGTTGGAAGGTATCTCCTTTAGATCCTGCAGTTATATCTTTTTGTTTCTTGTTTTTATTTTACTAGTTAGGCTTAATGGAAAACAACAAAAAATTAGAGATCTTATGAACTTTATATTGAATTAGGACATGATGCTTTTGAAGAGAAAATTAAAAAAGCAATGGGAGTTTGTTTGCATAATAGTGATAGCAATGCTATTAGCATGAATTCTTTGAACACCATTATTCCTAATGCTATGGAAAAGTCTAAGCTTGGGGAAGCTAGTTTATATGAAAATGATCTTTTTAGTTCCCCAGCTTTGAAGGAGAAAATTTGCTTTGATAATGCTTTGTCTCCCATATGTGATAATTCTAATGATGCTTGTGATGTTCTAAATCCACCTACTGAAAGTATTCCTTTTGAAATACCTATGGAAATTGTTGAAATGGTTATGAATGAACGTTATGCAGGGGATGGAACAGTCCATCCACATGATCACTTGTTGAAACTTACAGAACTTTGTGAGTTGTTTAAGGTTGCAGGTTTATCAAGAGAAGATGTCATGAGGAAATTATTTCCATTTTCACTTAAGGACAAAGCAAAGAAGTGGTATAGGATGCTGGATGATCGTCCTTCGAATTGGAAACAGCTTGAATCTCTCTTTTACTCTAAATTTTATCCTCTTCATGAAGTGCATCTAGCTAGGAGTTACATTTTCAATTTTTATCCTCATGATAGAGAAAGCATTGCTCAAGCTTGGGGAAGACTGAAAACATTAATACTCAAATGTCCTAACCATGAGCTTCCTGAGGAAATAATTGTTACTAATTTTTATGCAAGGCTTTCAGGTCATTACAAGGATTATCTAGATGCCTGTTCAGAGGGTTCTTTCACAAGTAAGAAGGTTGAAGCTAAATGGGATCTTCTTGAAACAATTCAACGCAATACTGAAGATTGGGAGAACGACAAAGGTAAAGAATCAGGTATAAACTATGAGTATGATTGCATTAAGTCTTTCGCTGAAACTGCTAGTTTTCATGGGCTTAGTGCTAAATTTGGTCTTGATTCTCAAATTATTGTTGATTGCTGTAAAACCTTTGCTTCTCATATTAATATTCCTAAAGAGAATTGGGACATGTATCATGAACCTTTTAAAGACACTTGCTTGGAAACCGAAATTGTTACTAATGATTGCAATAAACATGCTCAAACTTCTGAAAATACTATTTCTTATAAGCATGTTAATTTTTGTGGAGCACTTAGACCTTGTGAAAAGAATAAAATCGAAGAGGAATATTGTATTCATCATAGGAATGAAAAAACTACAACATGGTACAGAGCTCTAAGTGATCTTGCTGAAAAAGTTTGTGCCCTCTATCCTTTTATTTGTGAACTTTGCATGAAGAGGGTCATTTCAAATTCAATGCTCAGGTTCTAATATGAGTGCTGCGAGAGACTTTTGTGATAACATGATCACTCCTAATCAGCATGATGAACTTACATTATTTTTGGGGTGTGAAGAGTTATCAAGAAAAACTTCTTCGTTAGATATGAGTGCTTTTGATATGAATAGCGTGTTGCATGGATGTTATCTCTATTGTGTTAATAATTGCCATGCCAACACTTACATACAAAATATTATAAAAGATGGAATGGCTTTACCAAAATATGAAAGGACTAATGTTTGTTTTACTCTTATTAATGAAAAGGAGGAATCCTCCCGAGTTTCTTCTATTGTTTCTAACAATAAACCAGGGTATGTGGAGAAGCCTCTTTTCAAGCCTCTCCCTCCTAAGGAGGAAAGAAGAAGAAGAAGAAGAAGAAGAAGAAGAGAGGAGGAGTAAAAGGAGAGAGGAAACGGTATCTTCCCCTAAGCATGTTGCTCCTATTATAGTTGCTGCTGATGAGTCTGAATTCGATGATGATCCTATGCCTGTTACTTATAGTAGTGATCATGATTGGGAAAAGCACACTACTTTTGATATTGAAAATCTTTTTGGTACCAATTCTGAAAATGATGATGTTATTAATTGCTATACTATTAGTACTATCCATGTTCCTTCCAATGATGATATGGAAAGCTCTAAGCTTGGGGATGAGGTGTTTGAAAATCCTTTTGCTACTGATGATTATATATTTGAAACCTCTCCTTCTAGTAAAAATGATGATGATATGTTTACAAATGAACACACTTTGGAAGATAACTATTCCATTGCTTATGATGATACTATGCCTCCAGTCTTTGATAATTATTATAAAGAATACTATGACATAGGCTATAATTACATCATCCTCATGAAACTTGTCATAATTATAGAGGGATTGACCAAACCATTCCTCTAATATACAACTTGTCTATCATGTTCGAGTTCTTTATGATGATCCTACTCCCATTGTTATTAATAAGAAGAACTTTGCTTATGTGGAAAATATTGATACTTTATGCATATGGATCATGGTAAGAATGTTTCATGTGATAGTTATATTGTGGGTTTTATCAATGATGCTACTGAAAGTTTTTATGAGAGAAGGAGACATGACTTCATATATCTCAATAATATTAAGTCTTCTCTCTTTATGTTGAAACTTTTGAAGTTCCACTTGTTTTGCCTTCCTATGCTAGTCACTTTGTGCTTTATTGATTTATTCTCTTACAAGATTCCTTTGCATAGGAAGTGGGTTAGACTTAAGTGTCTTTGATATTTGCTTCTTGATGCTCTTTCATATTCAACTCTTATATATATGAGAGCATCATCAAAATTATCATGCCTAGCTGAAAGGCTTTAAAGAAAAGCGCTTTACGGGAGGCAACCCGGTTGTTTTTATTTTGATTTTCTTTGTGTCCTCTTGCTGTAACAAGAGACTTAGTTTTTAGTTTAGTTTCTGGAATTTTTAATAAAGTGCCAAGTTTTACCATTTTGGATTGAAAAAGTTGCTATATGCATTCGGAGAATTTATTCCTGCACGAATCTGTGCACGGTATGATTTTTAATTCCTATTCTGTAACTCCGAATGAGCTGATATTTGAACTGTAGTTGCAACTTTTCATCCTCTGTATGCATGAATTTTTTCAGATTTTTTCGACATTAAGTAGGGTAGAAAAATACGTTTTGCTGCTGCTGTTTTTCTGGACAGATTCTGTCCCATTTTGTTTGATGCATTCTTTGAACTTTTAACTTGAATCTTTTTGATCCAATTGAGTTTATAAGTAGGCATACAACATTATACACTTTCTGGACATTCATATGAATTTTTGTTTAAGGATTTATGCAGCAAGTAATTCGTTTGTCTATCACTACTAATGTCACCCCACAGAAAAGAAATGGGAGAAACGGTGTTTTGAAGTTTTTTCACAGGGATTAGAGGAGATGCACCAAGAGCTATCCAAGGATGGTGAAGACCATAAGCTTGGGGATGTGAAGACAACCCCACTGGACCAACACACTCTCGGTTTGCACACGTCTAACTTCTGTTTTTCGATCAATGCACTTATCGCATAAACTTGGAGCGTCTTTTATTTGCTTTTTATTTCGGTTTGATTTTTGTTTGTCTTGAGACCACCACTATCATTTATATATAGAGAGCTACTGGAAATTTGGGTTGAATTAAGTTGGATGCTATTAAAAGATTGGGAAAGGGATGTTTGAGTTGATTCAAAAAGATACATATAGTTGCATGATTCATATGCTTTTAATGATATTAATTTGCAAGTGTTTTATCAAGAGCTATCTTTTATTCATGTTTTGATGCTGAATGTTACTTTACTTTGTTTAACATGGATTGGTTAGTTCTATGGACACTTATGCATGCATTTAGATGGTCAACTTTCTCCCTCTTGCTAGCCCAAAAATTCCAACAAGTAAAAACTTGTTTTCCAACACCTTCAACCAAAGTTTTTCCAGTGAGTCCACCATATCTACCTATTAGCTTTATGCTATTCCAAGTATGTTTATCATGTTATATTGTGTTATCTATACTTCTGAATTAAAATGCTTATGTTATTGATTGTTATGGGAAAAGTTGGTTAAAAAGCTCTCACGAACTTGATGCACACTTTACTTTTATTGCACTTAATAAACATGAACCATTGTGATTAAAATTATGAAGTTGTGAGCTTGACAAAAGTCTTGGTTGGGAGTTAGCCCATATGTGCTGTCACATGGCAAGCTTTCAACATTGCACTTATTTATATTCAGTTGATATCATGTACTTTTGTTTATGGATGCTTATCATGGTGCCAAATAAATGTGGAAACTTAGTAAGTTTAAAGAGTTTGTATAAATGGCTAGAGAGATGCCTGGGCCGCCAATCTAAGCCATGCATCATTCATGGTGGAAATTTACAGCGTTCCATAATGAACCTTCCATGATGCACCTCATAATAAAAAGCTATACCAATAGTAAATAAAAGAGTGCTGAGATTGTTCATTGTCTGTTTGTCTTGTCATTTTGACATGGGCTTGTTCCATGTCCTGAGGCAAGAGGTACCCCAGTTGACACTCTTAATGATGCTATTATATTACTTACAATGACCTTAACTTGAACTTACTTTTGTGGACCAAGTTGAGTAACACCATGGTGTAGGTACTTGTATTCAAGGGGCATGAGACATTCAACCATACTTTGTCAAGCACACTACTCATATTTGCTTTCACTTTAAACTTAACCATTCAAGATGCTATGATAGGGGTAATGAGAGCTCCACACCAATGAATACCACATTGCAAACATTAACTTAAGTAGAAGCATTTGGAAGCTAGATGAAACTTATTCATGTTTTACCTCTACTTATTTATCTATCTTTCCAAAGTGTCCACCTTTTATATTCAGATTTCATAAGAGTACTCTATGACCATTATAGGATGTTTTTACTTTTCATTATGCATACATTTGGTCCATAGTACTTTCTTCTATGTTACACTTTGTGAATTATCATTGAACATCCTTGCAGTAATATTTTGATATCACTTTATAATCTATCTTGTATATTGCTACTCCTTTGAAGAATGAATCATTTGACTCTATGTAGCAACAACTTCATCACTTCATTCATAACATGTGCCTTACAATATTTGATCAAGTTTATGATGGTAGCATGTCACTTCAAAAATTATTTTGTTTTATCGTTTACCTACTCGAGGACGAGTAGGAACTAAGCTTGGGGATGCTTGATACGTCCCAAACGTATCTATAATTTTTGATATTCATGCATGTTTTATATCAATTGCCACATGTTTTATACACTTTATATCATATTATGACATTTATTGGTCTAACCTACTAATAGTTGCCAAAGTGCAAAATCTTCTTGTTTTCATTTGTGTAGGAATTATCAAATACAAAGGAAACCATATTGGAGTCGAATTGGAACTTTCCTGAAATCTGTCTGGAAACGTTTTTCGAAGATGGTCACGTTTGGGCCCGAAGACGACGTCAAACGGAAACCTGACAGAAGACAAAGTTGCAGAGAATTTTCCGAGAATCGATCTAGACATAAAATTCGCCCAATTCCGAGTCCGGACGGCCGAGATATTCCCGATTTGCTGCAGCACTAGATGGGATGACGGAAATCCGAGAGTCCATATAAGGGAGGAAACCCTAGGTCGTGGGAGGAGCCCCATACCACGAATTTTCCTCCTCCCCAGCAGCCACCTTGGGGAGGAGAACCTCCTCAACACTATCTCCATCACCAAGGGCCGCCGCCAAGGGCTGCCGCTCCCGCGCCGGGGGGTTGCCGCCATCACGCAGCCGCCGCCGCGCCGTGGCTGCTGCGGGGCTCCGTCTCCACTCCGGGCTGCACCTCTCCATCAACCTCTCTATCAAGCTCCTCATCACCATGACCATGTGTGAGTAGTTTCCCTCGGGGCTGAGGGCTCGTACGGTAGCTATGTGGTTCATCTCTCTCTCCCATGATGTGATCTATATGTGATCATGAGATTTGTAATCTAGTTGAATTCATAGATGCTACTCTTCATTATATTATGAATATGCTACTCAAGTGGTTTTATTAATGTAATCTCCGGAGTCACCTTTGTCCCATGGTGCGAAGTTGACAGTGCGCGTGCGTGTGTGACTCTTTGGATTAAAGATTATGGGAATACTTGCCATGAGTTGTTCTTTGTGTGGATGTCTCTATGATATTGTGGTGTTTGTTTAGTACTACTTGGGGTGCTCATGTTGACAGTGTGGGGTGCCCTAGGTTTGGAACACGGACTTTAGGGTGTGCTTTTATAGCCCTACGCAATGGATTGGTGTTCATTATCCAACCGGAGGATAGTTCGGAGTAGCATAGTAAAGAGGAAATATCTATGTATTCAATTATATTATTATTGTTGAGAGTGTCCACTAGTGAAAGTATGATCCCTAGGCCTTATTTTCAAGCATTGAAACATCGTTTGCTCTCATTTTGTCTCATGTTTGCTTGCTGCCATTTTTATTTCAGATTGCAATTACCACTTATAATCATCCATATTACTTGCACTTCACTATCTCTTCGCCGAACTAGTGCACCTATACATCTGACAAGTGTATTAGGTGTGTTGGGGACACAAGAGACTTCTTGTATCTTAATTGCAGGGTTGCTTGAGAGGGATATCTTTGACCTCTACCTCCCTGAGTTCGATAAACGTTGGGTGATTCACTCAAGGAAAACTTGCTGCTGTTCTACAAACCTCTGCACTTAGAGGCCCAACACTGTCTACAAGAATAGAAGCGTGCGTAGACATCAACGAACAGCCTTCGCCAAGTTTATGGCCAGACCCTGTTACGTGTACCTACAGTTGAAGATACCAGGACCAAGAGGGGTCATTACGTTGCACGGCGATAGAGAAAAAGTAATAGAGTGCGAGGAAGGAGATGCAGCCTTCGCAGAGTCAGCCTGCGCCGCTGAAGAGCTGAAAAGTTATAAGTCGCAGGTGGACCCTAACGATATGAGCGTGGTCACCACGCCATCCGCCGAACCACCAATGAAGTTCAAAGCGGCCCAGGACACCAAGCAGATAGATCTTGTTCCTGGCGATTCATCCAAGCAGGCAAGCATCGGAGCACATATGGAAGGAGACCAGGAACGGGCCCTCATCGCTTTCCTTCAGGAAAATAAGGACATCTTCGCATGTAAACCATCAGATATGCCAGGGGTACCAAGAGAATTGGCAGAGCATATCCTCGACGTGAACCCTGTGGCTAAGCCGGTAAAGCAGCCATTGCGGCGTTTCCACGACGACAGGAGAAAAGCGATAGGGGAGGAAATAGCTCGCCTGTTGGCCGCAGGATTTATCACAGAAGTATTTCACCCGGAGTGGGTGGCAAATCCAGTCCTGGTTATGAAAAAGAACGGCACATGGCGAATGTGCATTGATTACACCAGCCTTAACAATGCATGTCCGAAGGATCCGTTTGTCTTGCCACGGATTGATCAAGTGATCGACTCAACGGCCGGATGCGAGTTGTTATGCTTTCTTGACGCCTATTCAGGCTACCATCAGATCAAAATGAAGAAGGAAGATTAGGAGAAGACATCCTTCATTACACCCTTTGGGGCCTTTTGCTACGTCGGCATGCCCTTTGGGTTGAAGAACGCAGACGCGACTTATCAGAGGTGCATTCAAAATTGCTTGCATGAGCAGATAGGTCGCAACGTTCACGCCTACGTGGACGACATTGTGATCAAATCACAAGTATGCCAGGATCTCATCAGCGACCTGGAAGAGACATTCACAAACCTCGGAAGATACTACATGAAGCTCAACCCGACGAAATGCATCTTTGGAGTACCAGCGGGGAAGCTATTAAGGTTTATAGAGTCAGAAAGAGGCATAGAAGCCAACCCTGACAAAATAAAGGCTGTAATGGACCTCCAGAAACCAGAAAAGATCAAGGATGTACAGCGACTTACCGGTTGCGTCGCGACATTGAGTCGCTTTATATCAAGACTAGGAGAAAAAGCCCTGCCTTTGTACAGGTTGCTGAAAAAGTCAGATACCTTCGTTTGGGACGCAGAAGCTGACGAAGCTTTAACAACCCTGAAAAGTCAGTTGACAAATGCTCCAGTCTTGGCGGCTCCAAAAGATAAAGAGCCCATGATGTTGTATATCGCTGCGAACTCTCGAGCCGTAAGCGCCGTGATGGTCGTAGAAAGACAAGAGCCAGGAAGGAGTACCCAGTCCAAATACCAGTATATTACGTAAGTGAAGTACTCACGGCCTCAAAGCAGCGTTACCCCCAATGGCAGAAGCTAGTGTTTGGCATGTTCATGGCGAGTCGCAAGCTGAAGCACTACTTCCAGGAACACCCAATAACTATGGTCAGCTCAGCACCGCTGGCAGACATCATCCGCAATCGCGAGGCCGCGGGGAGAGTAGCCAAGTGGGCGATTGAGTTGGGACCACATCATATAAGTTATGAGCCGCGCACGTCAATTAAGTCTCATGCCCTCGCAGATTTCATCAACGATTGGATAGAAATCCAGGTCACTCCCAGCATGACGGAAACAAAATACTGGACCATGCACTTCGATGGGTCAAGACAGCTACAAGGCTCGAGGGCTGGAGTTGTACTAACATCCCCCAAGGGAGACAAGCTAAGATACGTGCTCCAAATACACTTCAACTGCACAAACAATGTGGCAGAATATGAGGCATTGCTTCATGGACTTCGTATAGCAAAGGAGATGAACGTCAGTCGCATACGCTGTTTTGGAGACTCAGATTTAGTAGCTCAATAGGTCTCTGAAACGTGGGACAGTAAGGACGCAAACATGGCTGCATACAGAAGAGAGGTGGACGGAATTGCTGGACACTTCACTGGATACCAAGTCGAGCATATTGATCGGAGACAAAATGAAGCGGCAGATGCCTTGTCTCGGCCTGGATCCAATAGACAGCTAGTCCCGCCCAATGTTTTCTTGAACGAGTTGCACAACCCATCAGTTAAACCTCCAGCAGAGATTGACATCGCAGAGCCAGACGATGATTCAACTTTAGTCGCAGCCCTGCACGAACAGCCAGGATGGACAGAGCCATATATGGCATATTTAAGTCGTGGAGTGCTACCAGACGACGAGGTAGAGTCGCGCAAAATAACACGACGATCAAAGGCCTACACAATAATCAACAATGAACTATACAAGCGCATCGTCTCAGGGACATTCCAAAGATGCGTATCACCAGAAGAAGGACGAAAAATCTTGCACGAAATTCATGCAGGCGATTGTGGCCATCATGCTTCGTCAAGATCTTTGGTGGCAAAGGCGTTCAGACATGGATTCTTCTGGTTAACGGCGCTAGCAGACGCCGAGCAGATTGTCAGAGTGTGCGATGGATGCCAAAGATATGCCAGGCAAGATCATATGCCAGCTCAAGCACTTCGCACAATACCCATCACATGGCCTTTTGCCGTATGGGGTTTTGACATGGTGGGGCCCTTCAGACGGTCCCCAACGGGAAAAACTCACCTCCTGATCGTGGTGGACAAATTCACAAAGTGGATAGAAGCAGAACCCGTGGGAGATTGCGAAGCTGAAACAGCAGTCAAGTTCCTAAAGATGGTCATATTCCGCTTCGGATATCCCCATAGTATCATCACAGATAACGGGAGCAACACCTCTGAAGGAGCTACACAAATATTTTGTGCAAACAATGGGATAAGGCTGGACCTCACGTCAGTATCACATCCACAGAGCAATGGACAAGCTGAGCGAGCTAACCAGGAAATCCTCCATGGAATTAAGCCGTGCCTTATTGAAAAGGTTGAAGCATCTCCGGGATGTTGGGTAGAGGAATTGCCAGCCGTGCTATGGAGTTTAAGAACAACCCCAAACAGATCCACAGGATTTACACCATATTTCATGGTCTACGGGGCAGAAGCGGTTATGCCCAGCGATATCATACATGACTCACCAAGAGTTGCGGCCTATGTCGAAGCAGATAATGAAGCAGCTCGGCAAGATTCGGTGGACACACTAGAAGAGGCCAGAGACTTGGCAGCATCAAGGTCAGCGGTATATCAGCAAGACTTGCGACGCTATCATGCCAGATGCATCAAAACCCACACTTTTCAAGAAGGAGACCTAGTGCTGCGACTCAAGCAAGACCACAAGGGAATGCACAAACTATCCTCTCCATGGGAAGGACCCTACATCATCAGCAACAAGCTAAACAATGGGTCATACTATCTGCTGGATGTGAGGGAAGAAGGCAGCAATCGCCATGATTTCGAGGATCGTCTAGAGGCGCCTCGCCCTTGGAACATCGCGCAACTACGACCGTACTACACATAAAAAAAAAGCTAATCAGGGCTAAGCATCATCTTTTCCAGCTGCCTATAGTTGAGTATCATCACAAATCGGCCGACACCTAGGCGCGGCCGTACCTTATGTATCAAAAATCGGCCGCCACCTAGGCGCGGCCGTATGTCTCAAAAGGGATCGCCACCTAGGCGCGATCCAACCCTATGTATCACACCTGGTCGCCACCTAGGCGTGACCTTATGCATCATTATCATCAAAGCTGCTTATAGCTATATATCATTATTGTTTCTTGGGGGCTTTGTTACCCTGAAACAGCCAACTTACTGGCATTTATCAAATTTACCTTAAGTTGGATTGCAACTTGCATTATGCGGCCAAAATACTGGGGTGTGGCGCCAATCGAGCTTGATTGCCTATCATGGCCGCTCTCGACCCTGAACACACATGTTCCTAAGAAATACTGAGTCGCGCAAGTGCCCACTGGGGTGTGGCGTCAATCAATGTACTGCTTATAGTACGGCAACACTAATTGCAATTGCTTATATCTTAACAATTGTTTTATCTATGATATCAACTTACAGGTGACGATCTTCAAAACCTTCTGAGAAGAATTGAGATGATTGTCAAGTAACATCAGCTCAATCCTTGGGGGCTACAACATAAATTGAAGATTGATCATCATCAAGTGTTGAAGCTATCAAGCTACTTTGACAAAGCAAGAAGCTCGCGAAGTCAGATACATCTTCCAGGCCGCCTCAAAAGTGCGAATAAAAGCCAATCCAACATGATCATGAGTCGCTAAGAAGGGAAGCGCAAGCCAGGAAGAGAAAAGTGCAGCCTAAACGTTCAAGGAACCCTTCAAGATCAAGAAAATATATCAAGATATCCCATGAAGTTCAGGCTGCACTTGGGGCTAATGTCGGGGGAATAATTATCCCGCGACTTATTCAAAGCAAAAAAGCGACTTCATTTTCATGATTACGCTATTATTGGGCTACGTAAAGATGGGCCACCCCAGGATCACGGCCTACCAAAGGAAGGCTCCAGAAGGTCGGCGTTTACTTGCCTTGGAAGACAAGAAGTCAATCGGCTTCGTGTAGAACTCTTGTAACCTGACGAGTCTCTGTGTATATAAAGAGGACTCGCAGGACTTAGACAGGGTCAAGCTCTCAAGCTCTCAAACCCTAGAACATACGGCGAGTACCGAGATCGGATCGCCTCCATTGTAACACCTCATATATCATATCAATACCAATCTAGAGTAGGCAGGAAGTAGGTCTTTACCTCACATTGAGGGGCCGAACCTGGGTAAATCTGTGTTGATCATTGTTCCCACGATCCCAAGCTCGGAGACGATTAACTCGTGCAATCCCACACCTACGAAGTCATCCATGACATGTGACGTGACAAACCCACGACACCGGTTACCACCAAATCCGGCTGGCTGAAGGGGAAGAATTCAAAACGGCATTTCAAACACACTCAGGTCATTGGGAATACACTGTGATGCCTTTTGGACTTGCAGGAGCACTAGCTACATTTCTGGGGGCCATGAATACTACCCTCAAACCTCTACTCAGGAAATGTGTCGTGGTTTTCTTTGATGATATCGGGCACGGCTAGCTAGCGCGCGCGCAGGAATCGATCCGCTCGCTCAGTTTTCCGACCAGCGACGGTAACCCAAAACGGAAAGTAAATAGTTTCCTAATTAGGAAAAGTGAGGAATCACGCGCCATCTGATCGCTATATCTATTCCCTTTTCGCGCGGGCAGCGCTAGCTTCTACAGTACGTGCACGATACGAATGTTGCACCATTTTTTTGAAGTTTATTGATCAAAACTATTCCCTTTTTTCTGAAAAATGGAAAAAATACTTTTGTTTTAGTATTCGTGAAACCAGCAAGGTCTATTCCCTTTCCTCCACTTGCCGCGGGCCGCCCGTAACAAAAATTTCGTCAAGCCGTAGGAAACTATACCCTTTTTCGCGAGCAAGCTGGTTTGATGTCAAAATTGTTTCACGTGCAGTGAATTTGAATAAAAGAGAGCAAAAACTATTCCCTTTTGATGACAACACGATTAGATTTTGTACCTGCAAAAATCCCGCGGTCAAAATTAATTCCCTTTTTGGGCTAGTGATATTTTAGGGTAAATAAAATGGGTGGGAGATGTAAAATCCCACTTCCAACTAGTGTAATTTTTTGAACAAAAATGAACTACCACTTCCAACTAGTGTAAAAAAGTTGAACAAAAAGAAAATCCCATGGACGCCAAAAAAATTGAACAAAAGGGAACTACCACTTCCTACTTCGACTAATAAGGCGTGGGCTACGTCGCCGACGCCACACCATGGGTGCGCCCTTGCGCAGTCTGATCTCTTATGTGGACGCCATCCCCTTTAGAACGACCCTGCCTATGTCGGCTTCGTTGGCTCGACCGAGGAGGACGTCGCCTACAGATGTAGAGAAAACGACGCGCTCTCCCTCCTCGACAACGCTGAGGAGGCGGCGATCGACGATGCGATCTACAACGTCGACTCACCCACCTGGACCATCCTGACTGCGGACGACAACGACGATGCCAAGTCAATCATCCCGGTCCTCGACTACGAGTCGGAAGGATTGGTCGACACGTCCTCCGGTTACTCGGCGACTCCTGCCACCATCTACATGGCAGGTGAGGCGACTTCCGCCACCGAGCTGAGGCGCATAAACTATGCATCTTGGCACATAAGCAACTAGAGCAACATGACAAGCTCGCACGCGAGAAGCAACATCCCGACCAGAATGTGCACGACCAGCAAGCGCACGATCAGCAGGCACTCGAGCAGCAATAACAAAACCTGTTGCAGAGCACGGCCGATCCACTCGCTATGTCGGCCACCATGGAAAACGGTCACCCCGGCCAACGCCGCCAAGCAGGCGCGCAAGCTTGACGCGTTGTGTGGTTATATGGCGGCGGCAGGAGGAGATCCGCCACAAGGAGGATCAGTCCACACCCAGAAGAGCGCGATCTCCGCGTTCACCCAATACTGGAAGGGGCATCAATCTCGACTTCAATCCGGCATGTCCTACTGGGCTCTCGACAATGACTTCGGGCGGGAAGGCGAGATCAAAAGGGAGCACGACATCTGGCGCAACGCTCGGCAGACGGCTTGGCCCTAGCTCGACCACCGCGCCAGCAAATGCCTCCACCACAGGCGTGGACCCGGCAAACCTGACACGACCTCACCTGCATAACGACGACAACGACCTCGCAGTCTTCGACACGCTCGACAACTGCATGGTGGTGATAACCCACAAGTGTAGGGTATCGCGACAGTCTTTGAGGGTAGTAACCCAAATTTATTGGTTCAACATAAGAGGAGCCAAAGAATACTTAAGATATTACCAGTCACATGTCAAAATAGTTAACAGTCGCCTAACAAAACAACTGTCAGGTGGGGAAAATAAAAAATATATTATCAAGACTCTAGCATACAAGTTATCGATGATGGGACCTATTAAGATATTACCGGTCACATGTCAATATAGTTACCAGGTGGGATACTTAAATTTTATTACCAATACACTATCATACAAGTTACCGATGAGAAAAGAATCAGTAAAATGTTACTAGTCACATAACAAACAAGTTGTCAGGTAGGACAAAATAAAATTTTATTACCAAGACTCTAGCATACAAGTTATGGATAATGAAATAACTAGTAAGATGTTAACAGTCGCATGACAAAAAAGCTGTGAGGTGGGGAAAATAAAAAATTATTACCAAGACTCTAGCATACAAGTTATCGATGAGGGGACCAACAAAGATATTACCAATCACATGTCAATAGTTACGAGGTGGGATACTTAAATTTTGTTACTAATACACTATCATACAAGTTAGCGATGAGAAAAGAACCAGTAAACTGTTACCAGTCGCATGGTAGACAAGTTGTCAGGTGGGACAAAAATAAAATTTATTACTAAGACTCTAGCAAAGAAGTTATCGATAAGAAAATAACTTGTAAGATGTGTTAACAGTCACATAACGAACAAGCTATCAGGTGGGGAAAATAAAAAAAAATTATTACCAAGACTCTATCATACAAGTTACCGATGAGGGGACCTATTAAGATATTACCAGTGACAAAATAGTTATCAGGTGGGATATTTAAATTTTATTACCAATACACTATCATAAAAGTTACCGGTGAGAAAACAGCCAGTAAAATGTTACTAGTCGCATGGCAAACAAGATGTGAGGTGGGACAAAATTAAAATTTATTACCAAGCCTCTAGCATACAAGTTCTCGATAAGAAAAAAACTAGTAAGATGTTAACAGTCGCATAACAAACAAGCTATCCGGTGGGGATTATTACCAAGACTCTAGTATACAAGTTACCGATGAGTGGACCTATTAAGATATTACCAGTGACATGTCAAAATAGTTACTAGATGGGATACTTAAATTTTATTACCAAACAGATGAGAAAAGAACCAGTAAATGTTACCAGTCGCATAGCAAACAAGTTGTCAAGTGGGACAAAATAAAATTTTATTACCAAGCCTCTAGCATACAAGTTCTCGATAAGAAAATAACTAGTAAAATGTTAATAGTCGCATAACAAACAAGTTGTCACATGGGGAAAATAAAACATTATTATCAAGACTCTAGCATACAAGTTATCGATGAGGGGACCTATTAAAATATTACCAATGACATGTCAAAATAGTTACGAGGTGGAATACTTAAATTTTATTACCAATACAATATCATACAAGTTACCGATAAGAAAAGAACCAGTAAAATGTTACCAATCGCATAGCAAAAAAGTTATCAGGTGGGACAAAAATAAAAATTTATTACCAAGACTCTAGTATACAAGTTATCGATAAGAAAATAACTAGTAAGATGTGTTAATAGTCGCATAACAAACAAGCTATCAGGTGGGGAAAATAAAAAAATTATTATCAAGACTCTATCATACAAGTTACCGATGAGGGGACCTATTAAGATATTACCAGTGACATGTCAAAATAGTTACCGGGTGGGATAGTTAAATTTTATTACCAATACAATATCATACAAGTTACCGATGAGAAAACAATCAGTAAAATGTTACTAGTCCATAGTAAACAGGTTGTGAGGTGGGACAAAATTAAAATTTATTACCAAGCCTCTAGCATACAAGTTCTCGATAAAAAAAATAACTAGTAAGATGTTAACAGTCGCATAACAACAAGCCGTCAGGTGGGAAAAATAAAAAATTATTACCAAGACTATCATACAAGTTACCGATGAGGGACCTATTAAGATATTACCAGTGACATGTCAAAATAGTTACCAGGTGGGATACTGAAATTTTATTACCAATACACTATCATACAAGTTACCGATGAGAAAAGAACCAGTAAAATGTTACCAGTCGCATAGCAAAACAAGTTGTCAGGTGGGACGGAATAAAAATTTATTACCAAGACTCTAGAATACAAGTTATCGATAAAAAAATAACTAGTAAGATGTTAATAATCGCATAATAAACAGCCTGTCAGGTGGGGAAAATAAAAAATTATTACCAAGACTCTATTATACAAGTTACCGATGAGGGACCTATTAAGATATTACCAGTCATATGTCAAAATACTTACCACGTGGGATACTTAAATTTTATTACCAATACACTATCATACAAGTTACTGATGAGAGAGAACTAGTAAGATATTACCAATCGCATGACAAACAAGTTATCAGGTGGGATACAAAATAATTAAATAATTAGTTTTTTTCTCATTCAACCCTTGTTCATAGCTTAACCCTTTTTGGTAACGTGTTTGCTACATCATAAATAATAAAGGTGTTTATTCCCTATAGCCAACATTATTTTCCCCAAAAACCACATACAAAAAAGGGAATTTCAAATAAATTTGGTCTAAGAAAAATGATTTTAATATAGAATACAAGTCATAGAAATAAATAGCATAAAGGTATTTTCAGTTTACTGATCCTTTTTTATTTAGAGATCTATAAAAAGGAATAGTCCACCTCAAAAATACATGTTCACGTAACAAAAAAGAGAAAATTCCGTCGTAATACTATTCGTTGTCCTTAGATACTATCGCTGGTCAGCTGGAATCGATTAAGATCAAAATGTGTACTTGTCTGAATTACGTTTTCTATTATTTTATACTAGTAGAAAGTGGTAGTTTTTTTCTATTCTAATTTTTTTGACAATAGATAGTGGGTATTTTTCTATTTCTCACCCATTTTTATTTACCCTAAGAAGCCAGTGTCCCAAAAAGGGAATTGACAAATTATATTTATATTTTTTTACAAGCAAAAAATCGGATACTTTTTGGCATGTAAAGGGAATAGTATTGGAGCGAAAACATACAAAAATGTGCGATCATAAGTTATCGTCGACCCAGAAATAGCAAGCATAACCATGTATTTTCCTACAAAAAACATGTTTCATAACGAAGATAAAGTGAAGAGACGTTTGTGATTTCGAGAAAAAAAGTTATACATCCAAACTAATGTTCACGGTTTCAATGTTCATAAGTTCTACTCCCTCCGTTCATAAAAGATGTCACAACTTTGTCTAAATTTACATGTATCTAGACATACTTTAATATGACACATGCACATTTAGGCAAAGTTCAGACATCCTTTTATGAACGGAGGGAGTAAAAGTTTCACAAGTCTAGATAATGTTCGCGGATCGCAAACCAGGAAAAAAAAAAAAATAAAAGGAAAAGAGAGGAAAGGAAAAGGGATAAGGAGCAAAAGGACATAAGTTGCCATGCACGCAAGAAGAAGGAATGCTGGACCCAACTCATATGCATATGCAATCTATATGCAGGAGCAGGAGACTAGTAGAAATAAGAATTGACATGGTCAGCCTCCCATGCATATGCATATGTTGCGATCGGCGGTGAAAAGTCAAAAGAAATTAGAGCGGTAGTCCCCACGTTAGAAAACAAAAGGGATTTAGGAGAAGTAACGGAAATTAGTGCTGAAAAAAGAAAATGGAATAGGAAAAGGAACGAGCGGAGCGCGGAGGACAGGTCTGTGCGGGTGGATCGATCGGGCACGCACGCACGCAGCGCAGGAAGACCGAGCGAGTGCTCGCGCGCACGTAGCCTAGCCATTTCAGATGATATCTTAGTATACAGTGCAACATGTGAGGATCACATTCAACACTTGTCAGCTGTGCTCCAATTGATACAACAGGACAAGTGGAAGATTAAGAGGTCCAAATGCTCGTTTGGCCAGCAACCTAGGCCATGTGATCAATGCCTCAGGTGTTTCTTCAGACCCAGCCAAAATTGCCAAGGTTGCCAGTTAGCCAACTCCTAGTTCTGCTAAGGAGGTTCGTAGTCTGCTTGGTTTTGCTAGGTACTACCGAAAGTTCGTGAAAAATTTCGGTATCATTGCTCGACCCCTTTTCAACTTGCTCAAGAAAAACACTCCATTCATCTGGACTGGCAACACTGAGACAGCCTTTCAGCTACTGAAACAAGGACTAATTGAAGCCCCAGTGCTCAAATTACCTGATTTCACCAGACCTTTCATGATCGACACCGACGCGTGCGACACAGGAGTAGGTGCAGTGCTGCAACAAGATGGGCATCCCATAGCCTATATGAGCAAACCGTTGGCACCACGCCATAGGGGCCTGTCAACCTACGAAAAATAGTGCATTGCTATTCTCATGGCAGTTGAACAGTGGAGGCCCTACCTGCATAATGGTGAATTTCTGATTCGCACGGATCAAAAGAGCTTGATACACTTGGAAGAGCAAAGTTGACAACAGTGTGGCAACAAAAAGCATTTACCAAACTGTTGTGGTTGCAATATCGTATATGCTACCGTCGAGGGGAGGACAACCGAGCCGCGGACGCTCTGTCTCATAGATCACATTCACCAACTGAAGAAACAACAGCACTGTCTGTGTGCCAACCATCATGGCTCGAGGACCTGCAGACCAGTTATCCCAAGAACGCACAGGCGACAGAGTGGCCAAAGATGAAGGGACAGATCAAACAATTTGTTCAAACATGCATGGTCTGCCAACAAGCTAAACCCGAACGCGTCAAATACCCCGGCTTGTTGGAACCATTACCAACTCCAGATGGTGCATGGAAGATGGTGACGATGGACTTTATTGAGGGGCTCCCAACATCAGGTTCCGCAAACAGTGTCATGGTCGTTGTCAATAAATTCACTCGTTATGCGCATTTCATCCCTCTTCATCATCCATTCACCGCAGCAAAAGTGGCTTCGGCATATTTGGATAACATCTTTAAGCTGCACAGTTTGCCCAAAGTGAAAAAATCAAACATGATCTCGATAGAATACTCACTCTGCCCCCGAGTCGTCTCCTCTGAGGCGGCTCGGGCGGAACCCTAGCCGCCCCAGCCGCCACCACCTCCTCCCTCCTCCTCCCCTCGCCGCCGGCCGGATGAAGCTAGCCGGGCACAACCCTGGGCGGCAGACGGCGGCGGCGGGGTGCTGCCCTCATGGCGGTCCTTTTGCAAGCAGATCGACGGCGTTGCGGGCGTCGCGGCTCGACGGGCGAGAGTGCGGCGCTGCGGGGCACAGAGGCACGGCGGCGCCCTGCAGGCGGGGCTGCTGGCGGCGGCCCGGGCCCGATCTGGGCCAGGGCGGGCCGAGCGGGCCATGTGCGGCTCCCGATTCATGCGGGGCGGAGCACAGTGAAGAGGGCCGCGGCGCCGGCGACGCGGGGCAGCGCGATAGGAGGGTGTGGTGCATGGTGGAGGTTCCGGCGCAGCAGGTGGCCTACAGCTGCCGTGCTCCGGCACCCGGGCGTGGTGAGCCGGGGCGGCGGCCCCGGACAGTGGCTACTCCGGCGGAGCGGCTGAAGCGGGCATGGCCATGGCAGCGGCCGTGGAAGGTGGTGTCGCGGCTGCTGCGGCATGAGGTGGAGCTCGGTGGTTGACGACATGGCCGGGATGCCATCTTGCTGCTCCCGAAGCATTGCGGTCGGGTTGAACTCCGGGCGAAAGCTCGCATGGACTTCGGTCAGTGCCGACGACGGCGGCGCCCTCGAGCGTCGTTCCCTTTCTTGATTGCGTCGTCGTGGAGCTTTTCGACCTCGTCTAACGCGTGGTGGTTCCAAGTTATCAGGGTGAAAACCTTTGCTCCTTCGTGAGCAGGCGGCGGTGACAGTCTCGTCACTACCTTGTTGGAGGCGCCGCTTTGGAGCCCTTGGCCAGCGCGGTGCAACGGTTTCGCGACGGATGTGCAGAATGGCGTGTGGTCATGGGCGGTGGATGTCGGGGCGGCGGCTCCGGAAGGTGGTGGTGCGTCGAGGCGGCGGCCTCGATCTCCCACGCTACGATGGTTCTATGAGGCAGAACCGTTGTTTAGTGTGGGTTTGGGTGACGACCTGGATGAAGACTGCTTGGGCAGAGGGTTTGTCGACCCGACTGGATCGTCTTCGGGCAATGCGAAGGTCGATCTGGTTGCTACACCGGGGTGGCGGCCCGGAACAGGTGGTTTTGGTGGCAACCTGGATGAAGACTGCGTGAGCAGAGGGTTTGTCGACCATGACTGGATCACTTTCGGACAATGCGAAGGTTGATCTGGTTGTTACGCCGGGGCGGCGGCCCCGGAGCAGGTGGTGTGTGTTGTGGCGTTTGTCGACTTGGGTCGTGTGGGCGGCGGGTCGCTTCGTTTGTGTCATTCTTTTGTACAGATTGTATGGTTTTTGGACCCGGTTTCCCTTATAAACTGGGTCAACTCTTTCTTTCTATTCGGGCGGTGGATACGACCACTTTATACCTAAAAAAAAACAGTTTGCCCAAAGTAATGGTCTCGGATCGCGATCCCATCTTCACCAGCAAATTTTGGCAGGAGCTGTTCAATTTGCTGGGCAACGATCTCCGGATGAGCTCTGCATACCACCCAACCACTGATGGTCAGTTCGAGCAAGTTAATCAAAACTTGGAGATCTACCTCCGCTGCTTCGCACATTCGTGCCCACACAAATGGAGTTGCTGGATGGCACTGGTGGAGTACTGGTACAACACCAGTTATCACTCAGCACTGAAAACATCGCTGTTCATTGCCCTATATGGTCACGAGTCGAGACATTGGGGCATTGAGCCAGCATCTGTGTTGGGGGGGATCATAACCCGGTAGGCCCATGAAGAGGGAAGCGTAACCCGGCCAGGCAGGAGGCCAGGGCGAGGTTAGCTCACCATCAGCATGGGCCGGGTTACTGATGGGACGGCGAGCTTGTTGGTAACCCGGCCATAGAAGAAAGGACCCAGAAGACCTGGAGTCCTGGCATAAGACGGAGTTACAAGAATTGGAGACCATGAAAGACCTAGAAGGACCTGGATAGGATTCCGAGATCGTGTGTAACCCGGATTTACCTTGTACGACCAGGAGACCCAGCGTCTATATAAACGGGCTCCTAGGTTCTAGAGAAGCTAAGTCTCATTGTAACCTTGTAACCTAGATCTCGAGTCCGGGTTGCGTGTTTCACCCTGGAATCAAGGTCATCATCATCAATCCCACAAAGCAGGAGTAGGTCTTTATCTCGACTGGAGAGGCCGAACCTGGGTAAAATCCTTTGTCCCCGTGAGAGCTAGACCATCTCCTGAACAACAGAAGCGCCATAACCCACATTAAGTTATCGAAAGATGACATCTGCCGTGACTATCCCACAACAGTTGGCGCCCACCGTGGGGCCTGTGTCCAAGGTTGTCCTCATCAAGGGAGAAGCTCTACGAGGGATGAAGAACCTCGCGATCGGCGAGGTTACCACCAACCAGCAAGGAGATCACGCCATTGACGATTTCGGCTGGGGACCAGAAGCAAATTCGCTGGAGACCGGAGAGCTGATCGCCTTCGGCCAGATCAACGTTTTCGTCGGCATGGTGCACGCGACGGGATCCGCCAGCGACGAGGTTGAGTACGACTCTGTGTCAGGAGCCGGCACCATCGTCCAATCTAACGGTGAGGAGTCCATCGGCATGACAGAGATCAAGTTAGCAACCACCGCGCATGAGGAACAGCCGGAGGAGCCGGCATGGCCCCAGAACGGCGAGGTTGGCTACGATGCTGATTCAGAATCAATCCTACCTTTGTTCGAAGATCGGTTCGGTTACGAAATCGAGGAGGAATACGAGACATCACCCGCCCTGTTCGCCAGGTCGCGGTGTATATGGCGGGTCCGCTAGGGATGCCGCAGCAAATTGACGGGTTGGAAGCCTCAGTAAGCTCGGAGGATACCGCAGTACGCAATGCGCGTGAGGCAGCAGTAAGATTTGCACAGCCTGCGGGAACAGCGCCGCCAGTAATTAACATGGTGGCTAGCATGGTCTTTAACCCGGCCGTCCTTACGACCGAGGTTACACCAGATAACGCAGCTACACGCGCGCGAGAGCTCAATACAGCACGCCTCGCTCTGGAGAGGCAGACGCAAGACCTCGCTGCCGAGAGGCAGCGTGTCTTAGAGAGACAGCAACACCTGGATCAGGAGCACGCCCGTCTGGAGTACGAGGCCCGCGTCATCCAGGATCACCGTGAAGAGCTTACCAGAGTACACAATAGGAGACACCGGAGCCGGCTTGCAGCTGGGCAGTTGGCAGTTAATCCGACCAACTTATTCCAGACACCGCAGAACGCCCCCCCTCGGGGCGGCACAGGGAGGTAACCCGGCCGGAGGAGTCGGCAGGGGACACACTGCAGGAGCCGGCGGTGGACCGACCGGAGGAGCCGGTACAGGACCCGCCGGAGGAGCAGGAGGAGCGCCCGCCGGAGGAGCCGACGGAACAGCAGGAGGGAACAATGGAGCTAATTTACCTCCACCACCCCCGACGTTCCACATACCACCGGGTCATTATTCCAATCCGACGGATAACGTATACGTCGCTACTTTAGCGCTCGGCCGTATTCCTCTCGAAAACACACCAGCTGGCCAGGAGACGAGGCGCGCCATTGAGATGCTACAGACCGCTGTTGTGCAGCAGGCCAATTATTCAGGCAATGCAAGCGCCCTTCACTCCACGCCATACAACAGTCGAGCCAGCCACCACGAGGAGACCCCGCAGCCCGGCGGGTCTACCACAGCGAGACGCCACGCAGCACGGGAGGTCCCGGCGAATGCTCAGCCGGCCCCGGTGGCACAGGCTATCGTCGATAACTCGCGCGCAAGGCGCGCGGCAAACCCAAACCCGGCTGGGGCACAGCAAGGAGGAGCCGGCGGTGCACCTGCAGCTGGGAACGGAGGGCATCAGCCCGCGCCGAGCATGCTAGCGATGGCTCCGTCGTCAAGTTCAAATTTGCGAGGTCCGGAGTGCCTCTCAGATGCCATCCGGTCCGAGCCTTTCCCAGAAAAATTCAAAGAACCTAGCAAAGTCCCGAACCACGAGCCCAGAATGGATCCCACTACCTAGCTCAGCAGATACGAGATGGCTATGTGCATCCGCAACGCCTCTGAGAACCTCTGTGCACGGTACATGTATCTCATGATGAGCAAAGGAGCCGCCAAGCTGTGGTTCAGTAACCTGCCATGCAAATCCATCAATAGCTGGGAGGAGCTGAAAGCTATCTTCATAAAGAACTTCCAGGGAACCTGCAAACGTCCCACCACGGTAGAACACCTGGAGCGATGTGTGCAGAAGAAGAACGAATCCGCCAAACACTGGATGCGGCGGGTTACGGAGATCATCAACTCCTCGAAAGGCATTCCACCGAGCTCTGCAGCTCTTCTCATGGAGAGGAACTGCAAGTATGACCCCTCATCCAGAAGCTAGGTCGCATGAAGGAAAGTGGACGTACGAACTCCATCACGATGAGCGAGCTGATGGCTGCGGCCAACAAGCACGCCTCGACAGACAAAACCAAGGATCAGTCGGATGAAGAGCGCGAGAACGGCAAAGGCAAACGAAACGGAGGCAAGGGCCAGAACCACAATGGTAATGGCCAGAACCAGAACAACAGCGGCAACAATCAGAACAAACGCCAGTACGGCAAAGGTAACTCCGATTTGGTTGCAAATACCAACTCAGGTTATAAGAACCAATGGAGAGATGGAAATTACCGGGGTGATGGCAATTCCCGAGGTGATGGCAATCTCCGAGGTGATGGAAATTTTCGAGGTCCTCCCCGCCCAAACAGTTACCAAGAGGCGTTCAACATGCCGTGTCCTCGCCATAGCAGGAACGGCAGACCCTCCAAACATTCTATGGCGCAGTGTTTTGAACTGCAGCGGTGGAACAACGCAGAGCTAGGAAACAGAAACAACGACGGAGATAACAATGGCGGAGGACCCGGAAATAGAGGAAACCCGGGAAACGGCCCAGGACCCGGCGAGAACGCTGGAGCCAGCAACCAGGGAAGTGGTCAGAGTACAGGACCCCAGGGCGGCTTTCAGATAAACCCGAAGCTGCTGAGCCAAGGGCAGTATCACGTTCACACCACCAGCACTTCAAGGCGAGAGCAGAAGTTGAAAAAGAGGGTGGTTAACGCCGTAGCATCCGCAGTTCCGAGGTGGCTGAAGTGGTCAGAGCAGCCCGTCACGTGGAGCCAGGAGGATCACCCCCCAGTTGTGGAGCACCCAGGACTTTTAGCTCTGGTGGTTGCCCCCCAGGTTGGGGGTTACATCTTACACACGGTTCTCATGGACGGAGGCAGCAGTATTAACATCTTATATTACGAGACCTTCCTTCGGATGGGTCTTAAAGAGTCACAGCTTCAACCCACCACAATTTTCCACGACATAGTCCCGGGAAAATCAGCTCGCCCAACAGGGAAGATTACCCTTGAGGTTGCCTTCGGCACGTCCAAGGACAACTATCGATCAGAGATGCTCACATTTGAGGTTGTCAAGTTGAAGAGCCCGTATCACGCTCTCTTTGGTAGACCCGCCTATGCCAGGTTCATGGCAAGGTCATGTTATGTTTACCTGAAGTTGAAAATTCCAGATCCCAAGGGGATCATTACTATTGATGAAAGCAAAGAGATGGCCATGGAGTGTGACGAGGGAGACGCTGCCCTAGCTGAGCAAGCTTGTGCAGAGGAAGAGCTCAAGTTTTACAAATCCCAGGTTGATCCGGAGGACCGGACAGCACTGAAAAGGCCAACCACTGAAGAGAAAGTGAAGTTCAAGTCGGCCCAGGACACAAGGATGGTGGACTTTGTACCCGGTGATTCTTCTAAGCAGTTCGCCGTGGGGTCTAACTTATCTGAGAAATAGGAAAGCGAGCTCATCGAGTTCCTCCGTGAGAATCGGGACTTCTTTGCATGGAAACCTAGCGACATGCCTGGCGTACCGAGGGAACTCGCTGAGCACAGCTTACATGTTGATCCAAGTGCGAGACCTGTCAAACAAGGACTTCGCAGAATTCATGAGGATAGAAGGAAAATTGTTGGTGAAGAGATAGCCCGCCTGCTTGCAGCCGGGTTTATCATGGAGGTTTTCCACCCAAAGTGGCTGGCTAACCCGGTTTTGGTGATGAAGAAAAACGGAGAGTGGCGCATGTGTGTTGATTACACCAGCTTGAACAAGGTGTGTCCCAAGGATCCGTTCGCGTTACCTCACATAGACCAGATCATCGATGCCACGGCAGGCAGCGAGCTTCTGTGTTTCCTGGATGCTTATTCAGGTTATCATCAAATCAAGTTCAAGGAGGAGGATCGGGAGAAGACCTCGTTTATAACTCCCTTTGGTGCTTTTTGTTACAAAACCATGTCCTTTGGTCTGAAGAACGCAGGCGCAACCTATCAAAGGTGTATTCAGAACTGCTTCCATGACCAAATTGGCCGCAACGTGCACGCATATGTAGACGACGTGGTGATCAAGTCCCAGAGGGCCGGGTCTCTCGTGGATGACCTGAAGGAGACCTTTGCCAATTTACGAAGGTATCAGATGAAGTTGAACCCAACTAAATGTGTGTTTGGGGTCCCAGCAGGCAAACTCCTTGGATTCATTGTGTCCGAGCGAGGTATTGAAGCAAACCCGGAAAAAATCAAGGCTATTCAGAACCTGAAGAAGCCGGAATCTCTTAAAGACATCCAGAGGCTCACAGGTTGCGTCGCTGCTCTAAGCAGGTTCATATCCAGATTGGGAGAAAAGACTATACCATTATACCGGTTCCTGAAAAAATTAGACAAATTTGTCTGGAACAAAAAAGCTGACGAAGCTTTCGAGGCGCTGAAGATGACATTGTCCACAGCACCTGTTTTGGCGGCTCCCACATCCAAGGAGCCCATGTTGTTGTACGTTGCTGCGAGCTCACAAGCCGTAAGTGCTGTGGTCGTGGTCGGACGTAAGGAAGAAGGCAAGGAATACCCGGTCCAGAGGCCGGTTTACTATATCAGCGAGGTCTTGACAAAAGCCAAGCAGCGTTATCCGCTCTGGCAGAAGCTTGTTTTTGGGGTCTTCATGGCAACCCGGAAATTGAAGCACTATTTTCAGGAGCATCCCATCACTGTTGTCAGCGCAGCTCCGATAGCAGAAATTATTCGCAACAGAGAGGCCACCGGGCATATCGCCAAGTGGGCCATCGAGATGGGTCCCTATCATATCAACTATGAACCTCGCACAGCCATCAAGTCTCAGGCCTTGATTGAGTTTGTTAACGATTGGACAGAGCTGAGCGCGCCACCTAGCGCACCAAGTACAAAATCCTGGGTTATGCACTTCGACGGGTCCAAGCAGCTGAACGGCTCAGGAGCCGGCATTGTCCTAACCTCGCCAAAGGGAGATAAGCTGAGTTATGTTCTGCAGATTCACTTTGATTGCTCCAATAATGTGGCAGAATATGAGGCTCTGTTACATGGTTTGCGTGTCACCAAGGAGATGAACATCAAGCGCATCCTATGTCTCGAAGATTCAGACCTCGTCTCTCAGCAAGTATCAGGAACCTGGGATCGCAAAGATGCAACTATGGCAGCCTACAGGAGGGCAGTGGACCAAGTTGCCGGGTTCTTCTCAGGTTATCAGGTAGACCATATCGATCATCGCAAGAATGAAGCAGCAGACGCACTGTCGAGACTTGGTTCTCGCAGAGAGAAGGTTCCGCCCAATGTTTTCTTAGATGAACTTTGGCACCCATCAGTCAAGCTCCCAACGGAGGAAGACCTAGCTTGTCCAGACCCGGAGTCAGACTTGGTTGCAGCTATTCACGCAACCCCGGAGTGGACTGATCCATATCTAGCTTACCTCTTACGAGGCGAGCTCCCAGTTGAAGAGGTTATTGCGCGTCAGATTGTTCACCGGGCTAAGTCTTACGTGGTTATCAATGGTGAACTCTTCAAACGCAGTGTCACAGGAGTATTTCAGCGATGTGTTTCACCTGAGGAAGGAAAGAAAATTCTGAGAGAGATACATGAAGGAGATTGCGGTCATCACGCATCTTCGAGGTCCATGGTGGCCAAAGCATTCAGGCATGGATTCTTTTGGCTCACCGCTTCCGCAGACGTAGAGCACATTGTTCGCATATGTGACGGGTGCCAGCGATATGCAAGACAGGACCACCTACCAGCACAGGAGCTGAGAACAATCCCCATAACCTGGTCTTTTGCAGTTTGGGGTCTTGACATGGTGGGTCCTTTCCAAATGTCCCCTTGCAAGAAAACTCACCTCTTGGTCCCCATTGATAATTTTACCAAGTGGATTGAGGTAGAACCAATCAGCAGCTGCGACGCGGCCAGAGCTGTCAAGTTCCTGAAGAAGATCATATTTCGCTTCGGATACCCACACAGCATTATCACAGACAATGGTACCAACTTATCCATTGGAGAGATGGCCATGTTCTGTGGAGACAAAGGCATACGCCTAGACCTATCATCAGTATCGCACCCATAGACCAACGGACAGGCAGAGCGTGCGAACCAGGAATTGCTCAGAGGGATAAGACCTCGTCTCCGGGTCCCCCTACTTCGAGCTGTCGGGTGTTGGGTTGAAGAGTTACCATCGGTCGTCTGGAGCATACGGACAACTCCGAACAGGTCTACAAATTTCACACCTTTCTTTATGGTGTACGGAGCAGAGGCTGTTTTGCCTAGAGATATTATACATGACTCACCAAGAGTGGCGGCCTACATCGAGACAGAAAACGAGCTTGCTCGTCAGAACTCCATTGATGTGCTGGAAGAAGCGCGGGAGCTAGCTCTCGAGAGGTCAGCAATTTATCAGCAAGATCTGTCCCGCTACCATAGCCGCAGAGTCAGGTCATGCACCTTTCAGGAAGGTGATCTTGTGTTACGCTTGACCCAGAAACAAGCAGGGATGCATAAGTTGTCGCCTCCATGGGAAGGACCCTTTGTGGTCAGTAAGAACCTGCAAAACGGGTCATATTACCTGGTGGATGCGAGAGAGGAGGCTGGAGAAAATAACACAGACCACACCATTCATCCACTAGAGGAAAATAATCGCCCGTGGAACATTGCTCAACTCCGCCCTTACTTTACCTAGTATTTTCTACAGTATTTAGTATAAGTTATCTATTTTAAATTGTCTAGCTTATGTCCCATGAGTACTTAGCAACATTGTAAATATCATCTTTTATTGGATCAATGGAATAAAGCCGGCACCTTTTAAATTAGAGACCTGTCATTTCACTTCACCATATTGCAAAGTTGAGACTTTATATTCATTGATCTAGGTTTTGGGGGCTAGTAACTTAAAAAGTACAACTACAATCTCAAGACCCGGCTTTTTGCCACCAAAGTTTTCTTGGTTATACTTGCCTGCAAAGCTAGATGCCACTCGCAATTATATGACCCGGATGCTCACATGATATTTCAATCAGCTACGATGCCCATTGGTACTTAGCAGACCCTGAATCTATCAAAGATGATTGCACTAGAGAGAGTCATGCGAAAGCCGGCTTGCAGAAAGCTAAAGAGAAACCAAAAGGGTCATCAAAACCAAAAAAATTGCGAACTAACAAAATAAGTTCATTACATATAGCAAATTCTCAAAGGTGTACAGGCACACCATCAAAATACTAGTACTGATAACTTATTACAAGCCCAAAGGGCTGAATAATTGTTTTTTCAGAAAGGCACAACTGTGGATTGAAGCTATAACCCGGCAGTAGTAGCCGGGTCACCTGTCTCTGTCGGGTCATCCTCCTTCTGTTTTGCCGGGTTGGCCTGAACTTCCTCTCGAGTCTTGGGGGCTTCTGATCCTTTGCCACTGCCCTCAGCAACATCATCCGCGCGCCAGCAAACCACACTTAAAGGTTCAAAGGACGAGTCATCGTCACTTTCAGGATTGGCACGACCCGGCGCGGGGACTGTTGGGGTTGAGGAACTTGGCGCTGCAGTTGGAGCGGAGGGTGTTCTCTTCTGGTAACTGGATAACAAGGTAATGGCATTGGGAGCCGGAGTGACAACCTTTTCATTCTCAGCATTATACCCGTATTGGAATTGGGTTAAGTTTAGCTTCTCAGCAATAATGGTCGCAACTCGCCGGGTCGCCCTCTCCACCTTGCCAAAGGACTTCTTGTCAAACTTGGTGCCATCGGTGTTGAACTCGGGGAACCCGCCAGCCAGGAGTGCCGGGTTCAGATCTGGGTAATAGGCTTTTGCCAGCTCAAGTGTGCGCATAGTTCCTTTACGGCAGGCGGAGAGCTTCCATAACTTTAGCCACTCTGGAATAGTGGAGAGATGCGCAAGTACATCAACAATTTGTCGCAACGGGTTGCTCCAGTTATTCACAGCCTTGATTGCTTCACAGGCGCCAAAATAGAGCTGCCAGGTCATGGTATACATTGCTTTGAGCTTCTTGTCGCTGGTTTCCAAGGTTGTCCCAGAAGTTTTGCCTGGAAAGAGAGAAGAGTTAGCACATAGCACAGCCGGGTCTGGATTCAGTCATTAGAAAAAAGTATTGGCTTGCCAAAGAGAGCATCAACCATGGAGTTGATCCTGGATCTCAGAGAGATGAACTGGGCTTTTGTTGCAGCTAGATCCTTTTCAGCACGCTCAAGCTGTTCCTTCCAGGATTCCTCGTGTTATTCAACCTCCTTTCTCAATGTGGAGTTTTCTTCTGTCACCTTGAGCAATGATGCCTCAAGGTCTTGAACAAGTTTCTCTGCTTTGGCACGTTTGCCGGCTTCCAGAGAAAGCTCCTCACGGAGCCGGGTTATCTGTTGTTCAGCTGGAGCAACGGATTTCTGCAAAAAAGCACGAGACAAATATTAGTACATTATGGAACCCGGGTCGCTGCAGGCACACAACCCGGCGCTTGGGGGCTACAAACATTGAATTTTTTTACAAGTACAGAAACACAAGTATTGAAGACGAACTTCGAGCTGCCGAAGGAACAGCAACCCGGCGCTTGGGGGCTACAGGGTTTCAAATTTTACAAGGTCACAAAGTTAAAAGTGTGAGTCCCGGGTGGCTGCAGGCATACAAACCGACACCTGGGAGCTACACTATTTCAAGTTTTATCTGGCGCAAATTGTTAAGTCCCAAGTTGCTGCAGGCAGACAACCCGGAACTTGGGGGCTACATAGTTCGAAGCTCAAATTTTTCTCATTATTGGAAGTCCCAGGTTGCTGCAGGCACACAACCTGGCACTTGGGGGCTACACTGTTTAAAGCTAAAAAAAATCTAAGTAATGAAAGGAAAAAAGTCCCAGCTTGTTGCAGGCATACAACCCGGCACTTGGGGGCTACACAGTTGAAGTTTTTTAGTTAACTATTTATTACAAAGCACCAAGTTATCACGAGGTGATAAACTCGGAGCTTGGGGGCTACAGGTGATAGGTGCATATGAGAGGAAGATAAGTTACCTCGTGGGCTCTTTGCATAGCAGCCACCAGGTTGCTCTCCATCTCCATATTCTGTGCCAGCTGGGTCTGGTAGTCCCCAAGGAGGGAAGTGAAGCTCATGTGCTCAAAGTTCTGAAGGCTGGATTGGGGTGCCGGGTCCTTGCCATGACGCGGGGCCGGCTTTTCCTCAGGTGTCATAACCTTGGTCAGCACTGTGGAGGTCTCGGGCACGGGAACTTGGCGGGTCTCAACGATCTCTACCTTTTCCTTTGCAGCAGCTGTGGAGGCCAAAGGAGAAATGGGCCTGTCCATGTGATGTTCTGTTTCCTGGGGCGTCGGCTCAGGAGCATCGGGAGCAAAGGAAGCTGGGCCTGCCAGGTCCGGATCTCCAATTGTCGGGTCTTGAATGATAGCCTCCGTGTGAGCAGGCTCCGTCAAGGCCGGGTCAGAGAGATGTGGCGATGAAGAACCCGGCGCGGCCTTCAATTAAGCTTTAGCCCTACAAGTAAAGAAGAAACGAGGTCATAAGCAAGGAATAAAATAAAAAGCAAAGTTCAAAGAAGAGTACTGGCTTACCCTATGTTGGTCTCAAAATCCTCAGGCATATCCACGCTAGACCCTGAAGAAGCTGATAAAGATTTGAACTTAGCAGTCCGCACTTGACCAGCTAAAGGGTATGAATCTGTTGGAGCTATGCGTGTTGGACCGGATCTGCGGGGAGATGCAATGTTGGGAATACCTTCGCTGAGGGGCTCGCTGCTTGGAGAACTCTGGGTCCTGCGTTTCTTAGGGGCGGCTTCCTCTTTCTCCTGCGTTTGTCCTATGGTTTGAGATATGTTCATATTCAAAGAAGATAGGCGTGATCGAGGCACCTTTATGACAGCAGACCGGGTCCTCTTCTTAGGGGAAAGTGGGTTGCTGGCGGATGTTGTGGCACCCGGCAAATCAGTGGCCGGGTTCTCAGTAAGACCTGGCATAGTGACATCTGGGTTGTCAGCACAATTGCCCCAAGAGTGGCGTCGTTGTCAATCAAGTCACGGAAAAGCCGGCCGGTGGAATCAAGCTCACCTTCATCTTCATCCTCTTCATCATCTTCCTCGACCTCGTCATCATCGGGGGTGGCGGGTGGAGTGTAGGTGGTGTTCCACCACTCATCGTCAAGCTGGAAGACATAACCCGGCGTTCAGTCAAAAAGATTACATAGAAAGAGATCTGTGGTGATTATAAAGACAAAAAGCGAAATTGCTTACTTTGGGAGCCGGGTTGCCAGTATAAAAAGGCAAAAGGCCATCTGTCCTGATAGTTGCAAGGGTTTCTCCCAGGAGCTTCTTTGCGGCCTTCACAGCGTCATTCGGGTCCATCTCCTCTTCAGAATAGCGGAGGTTGTCTGTGAGTAACCCGGTGTACTGGTAGAAATGCCGGGTCCTGATATTGATAGGCTGGATGCGCCAGCCAACCCAGCATTTCACCAGGTCCGTGTCCTTGAGCCCGTGGGCTAGCAGAGCCCGGATCCGCCTGAAGACCGGCTTTAGATTCTTGCGAGCCTCCTCGCTTGCGAAGGAGTTCATCTTGTTGTTTAGCTTAAGCCGTTCTGTTCTGAAACCCGGCAAGCGAGGCTCGGTGGTGGGAGATGTATCTTTGCAGTAAAAATAAGTTTGCTGCCAGCCTTTGGGGTGGCTCGACAGCGCCATGAGAGGGAACAGACTTTCGACCCGGCGCTGGATCGTGACCGCGCCACACTCTAACAGGAGACCATTTTTCTGCTCTCGCTGGGGATTGCAGTAGAATATTTCTAAAAACAGCTCTAAGCTAGGTTCCATCTGAAGGTAATCCTCACAGAAAACTATGAAGTTACTAATATTGAGCACAGAGTTGGGTCCTATATCTTGAGGCCTAATGTCATAGTATTGGAGGACCCGACGAAAAAAGAGAGAACCCGGAGGTTGGAAACCCCGGGTCACGTGATCGTAAAATACAACAACTTCACCTTGTTGAGGTGAAGACCGGGTCTCCTCTCCAGCGGCGCGCCAGGAAATTGCTGTTTTGGAGGGCAGCATCCCCAGATCGGAGAGCTCCTAGAGGCGCAGCTCGCTGCTGGTGGACTTGCTCCAGTTCGCGAAGATCCGCCGTTTGGGCCTTGCGGGGTCCGCGGCCGCACCCGTCTGCCTCCTGCTTGGCGTGGCCCCCTTGTTCCCAGCCTTCTTTTCCCGCATCGCGGCGATGGAGCTCCCGGCGGCGGCGAAGGCGCGGCGAGTGGAGCTTAGCAATGGTGGGCGGTGGAGAAGTGATGTGGGAGGTGCGGCTCTGCGAGCTCGTCCCTGGGAGTGGTGGCAGCAAGATGCAGCACCTAGCCCTAGTTGCTCTTGAGCTCGATCTAAATCTGGGAATGGAGCGGCGGCGCGAGGAAGAAGATGAGGGAATAGTGAATGGGAAAAAGTAAATCCCAGTTACCGTGCTCCACTATTTATAGCCAGGGGTAAAAACCCTAGGGGCAAAGTGGTAAAAAGAAATGGATAGGGCTCGTTGACTACGGGTCAACGGCGGAAGAAAAGGAGTGGCGATATTTTCGCTAAGTGTTTTAACCTGGAGGCGTATGAACCCAGGGAAGAAATAGCCGGGTTATGAAAATGGACCGCCAGTATGAGCCGGCCTAGCCAAGAACAAGCGTAACCCGGATTTACCAGTACTTGTTTGTGTTTATCTTATTTCAGGAGGTTAACCCGGATGTCCAGATTGGCAGCTTCACCAAAGAAATGATACGCAAGATCAAGATCAAGTGGCGAGCAAGTCAAACCTGCATCCAGATTAACCTGGGGGCTACTGTTGGGGGGATCATAACCCGGTAGGCCCATGAAGAGGGGAGCATAACCCGGCCAGGCAGGAGGCCAGGGCGAGGTTAGCTCACCATCAGCATGGGCCGGGTTACTGATGGGCCGGCGAGCTTGTTGGTAACCTGGCCATAGAAGGAAGGACCCAGAAGACCTGGAGTCCTCGCATAAGACGGAGTTACAAGACTTGGAGACCAGGAAGGACCTAGAAGGACCTGGATAGGATTCCGAGATCGTGTGTAACCCGGATTTACCTTGTACGACCAGGAGACCCGGCGTCTATATAAACGGGCGTTCTAAAGAAGCTAAGTCTCATTGTAACCTTGTAACCTAGATCTCGAGTCCGGGTTGCGTGTTTTGCCCCTGGAATCGAGGTCATCATCATCAATCCCACAAAGCAGGAGTAGGTCTTTATCTCCATTGGAGAGGCCAAACCTGGGTAAAATCCTTTGTCCCCGTGAGAGCTAGACCATCTCCTGAACAACAGAAGCGCCATAACCCACATTAAGTTATCGAAAGATGACATTTGCCGTGACTATCCCACGACAATCTGTCTGTCAGAATCAGAATCTGCAGGAGTGGCTCGAGGAGCGCAAGTTAATGCAAGAAGTTCTGCAGCATAACCTGAATCACGCAAGGCAAGTGATGAAACGTCAAGTAGACAAGAACAGAACCCCTAGAACTTTCCAAGTTGGTGATTCTGTCTTCGTCAAGCTATAGCCGTACGTCCAAGTTTCTGTGGCGAGACGAGCACACCACAAATTGGCGTTCAGATACTATGGCCCATACACTGTGGTGAAGTGCATCAATCCAGTGGTGTACGAGGTCGAGCTGCCACCAACTTCCAAGATCCACCCGGTGTTTCATGTGTCACAATTGCGCAAAGTTCTTGCTCCAGGTACGCCGGCAACCCAATTTCCTCCCAATCTACTTGACATCCCTGCCTTCCCTGTGAAGATACTCGCCCGCCATTGGCGCCGTTCGGCCAACACCATGCGCGAGCAAGTACAGGTCCAATGGTCAGATCCCACAGCCACGGACATCACATGGAAGACGCCGTCGAGCTCCAGCAACGGTTCCCGGTGGCAGCGGCTTGGGGACAAGCCGACACTCAAGGGGGAGGGGATGTTTGCAGCTCTACTACACCGGCAGCGCGGGAGGAAGACATGGGCCTTACCAAGCGCTCCAGCAGGCCCAAGAGGATGGCACGGCCTAACCGCAAGTACCTTGGGCCCGACTGGGTTCAGCAGAAGCAGAGCACAGCAACGACGACGTCTACTTAAAGCGAACACGTCAGCAAGACAAGATCATCCTTGGGATCAGAACCGGCGGTGGCGGCGAACCTTCTTATGTTTCCTTGTCTAGATCCCTAGTTTCTCTAGAACTTGTATCCGTGAATTGTGCTACTCGAACCTGAGATGGCGTATCTGTGAGTGATATATCGGGTACCTAACACCAAGTCCAAAATAAACATAACCCTTGGACAGCAAAATGCCAGGTATAGAGCCGACGAGATATAAGTAAAAACATCCCACGGTCTCTCTACTCGAGCTATGTGAAAATTTTATTCCATACATCACACACGACAAAATCGAATCCGAAGTGCACTCCACATTCCCCTCCTCTTGACGATAGACCGGTCACCTACAGGAGCTTGTAGTTGTCAAAGCTTGATAATGTTGTTGTGAATTTTCTTTTTGAGGTTTAAGGCGGTCGAATCCGCCGTCCGATTAGATAGAATAGTGTTATGTACATAATTTTGAGCTAGGGAAAAATCCCTCTACAAGCAAAAAACAACAAAACTAGTCTCCAGGATCTTGCGTGTGGGCGAAAGCCCGCATCGCCAACTCCTCCCACACCAAAGCCGCCACCTCCGAAGGCAAGATTGTCACACTGCAGTAGGTCCTCTGGTTCCTCTCCTTCCCTGTCTGCCACATCGAGTGGATGATGGTCTCGCCAGCCGCTCTCCTAGTCTCGTATGAAAAACCCACAAGTGCTCGTCATGACAACAACCAGCGTCGATCAGCAACGCGCAAATCTCCCTTCCTAGCAGTAGCTCGACACCCCATCTCGGTGACACAAACTTGAGCCCCACACCCACAGAAAGCACCTCCTCCCAACAATTTCAAGGAGGAGTGCCCAAGCATCATAAGCTTCATCATCTAGCCATCCCCTGGCGGCATCTGCCGCTCCATCCTGGTCCCTGACGTCGTCTTCTTCTTCTTGGTCTTCTTCACGGCGAGGACGAGGTCGTCGATGGCCGCCACCGCCTGGTCCGAGAAGGGTCCATCTAACAGGGCCATGAAGTCCTCTCGCCGGCGCCCCGAGGGGTGGGCCTCCTCAGGCAGCGAGCCGAGACGGCGCGCCACGGTCTCCCTGGCCAGCTGCTCGATATTGGCCCCTTTCGGGTGCAGCTTGGCGAGCCTACTGCTCCTCCACACAGACGGTGCCTCCACCTCCATCTCGGGGGCCAACGTCATGGCCGGCGTGCCCAAAATGGTGGCCGTGAGCGGCACCGTGATCTGGGCGAGGAAGCTAGACAAGGGGCACAGAGGTGCACCCACCTCCACGTCCTGCTGCCCAGGGCCCATCTCAAACTGCTGCCCGGCCTCCTTCTCCCCAACATGTTCCCCCTAATCGGACAACAGGGTGGAGCCCGCACCGGGAACGGCATTGCCCTCCTCTTCGTGCTCCATCTCCTTGTCATCCATCAACACCACCTCCCTAGCCAGATCGGCGAGGCAAGGCACCAGCTGCTGCAACATCGCATCAGCAACCTCAACATCGGACATCGCACATCGATCTCTAACCTCCCCCAGGGCCCGCCATCGCACATCGGATCTCTAACCTCCCCTAGGGCAATCAGCAACATCTGGCCGGCCCGCTCA
Organism: Poa pratensis; assembly: GCA_947311845.1. Classification (NCBI taxonomy): domain Eukaryota; kingdom Viridiplantae; phylum Streptophyta; class Magnoliopsida; order Poales; family Poaceae; genus Poa; species Poa pratensis. The sequence goes on along the minus strand of CAMZMU010000106.1, from coordinate 31,545,563 downwards.
TTCTCCTCCGAGAGAGCGCCATCCACTCCCTCCCTGTAGCACCGCAGGCTGGCTAGCATCACCTCGTTCATCATGGTGTAGCACACGTCCCGCTCCGGGCTCACCATGCCGAAGATGTCTTCCTCTTCCGGCCTGTCCACGATTTCTTTCGGCGCCATGACCACGTCACGGAAGGAGCGGAGCAGCGAGACGGCGGCCGAGCTGAAACGCTTCTCGGAGGTGGGCGGTGGGGAGGCTGGTGGCTCGCTGCAACCGCCGGCGAGGTGGCCAGGCTTGTGGCACCTCCAGCAGACCTTGGGGTCACGGCAATCTGAGGCGAAGTGGCGGTGGCTGAGACACCGAAAACACCTCCCCCGCATCTTCCTAAGAAGGAGCTGGCGCCGTGCTAGGCTGGTCCTAGCCCGCTCCCCGTCACCTGTCGGCCGGCCATCTCGAGCTCCACCCGCGTCCCGTCGCCACCAGTGCGGTGGACGGACGAGCTCCCATCCATCTTGACCGCGCGGCGCGGTAGGCGTCGTCTTGAACTCCCTGACCTTTCTTCCTGCAGTTCTGCCCTGTGGTCTTGTAGGCGAGGCAGAGGCCGATGGCGCCGAGCCTCCACCAACCGAATTGAAAGGCCGAGGCTGACCATGGGGTGGGGGGCCTGGCGGAGGGGGAGGCGGACGATGGACTCCGCGCACGACAGCCACGCCCGCATTGATGGCCGGTGCAGATCTTGTCCTCTTTGCAGCTGCCGAACTTGAACTGAAGACCGCAGATCCCTCACCACGCCGCTGAGGAGGGATGTAGCGGTCCGCCGATCTGACGACCGGCGACAGCTCTCCATCCTCCAAACCTTCCATCTCCAGCGAATCCGGCACCGAATCCAGATCCGAATCCTGCGAAACTGGCACGAACTCGCCACTCTCGATCTCATCCGCCTCGTCAGCCCACGAGAAGCGGACGGTGGAGTCCAGCAGGAAAGTGGAGGCGAGCCTTGCGAGGGTTTTGGGCTGGGTGGGTGTGGCTATGGTGGCCGCCGCGTCGGCCGGAGTGGTCGCCGTGGCCGTCGCCCCGGGAGGGGTCTCGGGAGCTAGCATCTTTTTGACCTACTTTTGGGACATTTTATTGTGAATTTTCTTGCATATATGCATGTACTCAATTCTCGTACGATGCACCACTCTTTCCTAATCTGCATAAAACAGGGTAACTGGTGTCATAAATGTATTAAGTAGGGGTGAAAAATCGAATTCACTCAATTAGTGTTGTGAATTGTTATCACATCCCACAAAGCATTGGTTTCTGCTCGCTCAAACCATCTAGTAGCCGATTTCTTCTCTTCAAACTATTCAATATCAGACTACTAGATGGAAACGAATTGGCCAGTGGTTACTACTATCAAATATATTTCAAACGAAAACCAAACGAACCACTTGTCCGTGAAATCAATAAATCAATTCGTCGCACTATCTATACAGACGTATTGGCGCCGGTGACTGGTGAGCGAACCAATCAGGGAACATGCTGCAAAACGGCTCCCGCCGCCTGCCCGAGGAGGTGCAGCGCTACGGCGGCGGATACTGCACGCCGGCGAGCACTAGCGTTGCGACAGCCACGGCGACACCGGGCCTAGTGCCCATGAGCATCAGCTGCAACGCGCCGGTGAGGGCGGAGACGTCGGAGACGTAGGCCGGTAGTAGCGCTTCTCCCAGGCCGCCCACCCCGACGGCGCCTCGTAGTTGGTCTCCGCCATCCGCGCCTCCCGGATCCTCCGCCGCAGCACCGCCATGCCCTCGTCCACCAGGGCGCCGCCGTAGTGGTCTGGCCTGAATGCGCAGCACCGCGCTGCTGCCGCCCGCGGCCTCCTCTGTAGCAGCAACGTCGGACCGTGGCGCGGTGGCGACCCGTGCTGCTGGAGCCCATGTCCGACGGCGGGACGCATCGTCGCGGGAAATGCTAGGGAAGACGACATCGATGTGATGACCTCAAAATCGATCGAGTTTTTGGCAAGAAGAAGAAGAAGCAATCCAATCAAGTTGGCGAGCATTGATGTTGATGCTGGTGTCCGTTTTATAGGCAGGCAATGGCCGGGGGTTCACGCGTATGCATGGATTACTTAAACGCGTGATCCTGGAACCGATCGTCCTTGGCGGGTTTTGGCCGGTGATGGCGACCGTCCTTGACATTGTTTAATCATTGTTTGGATCCAGCAGGTAATCACCTAGCATGTTAACTGCAATTAATCAACGGGAAGTCTCGTGGACGCCAACCAACAACTGCCTGCCTGCCGCCCGCCGCCTCTAGCATGATTGAGTTGAACGCGACGACTGCCAGAATTTTCTATCTTTGTATGGGCTGAACTTGTAATGCATGGGTTAATTTCTCTGAACGTATGCTCCTTTATTTGTTTCATCTAACGAGACCACTGTTCTCTTGTAGTGATGGAATTTAACGTACTTTGTACCATATATTTGTTTGTTCATGCATGGTTTCATAAGCGATCGATTAAAAGTAAGTGTGTGGGCATTATACATTTCGAGCTTCAACGACAACAAAATTAAAATAAAACAGGCCATCCCATGCTTTTTTTTCGAAATGGGTTGTCCCGGCCTCTGCATCTAGACGATGCACCCAGTCATTTATTGAAACGTAAACAAGTTCCGGTAGCTTAATACAAACTAAGGAGCACCTCACGGGTCACTCAAAGTTGCAACAAAAATCAGCCAACAAAAAATAATCATCAAAACTAAGCAACTAGGCATCCTGGATACGCCTGTCGTGCCTCCATCCAGACGTGCAGCAAACGGCCCTCACAATGGCCAACAACTGGGTACATCCAGACTCCATAAGCTCCTGTTGCGGCACGGGCAATAGGACTGCCCATGCGTGGATCCAGTGTACACTTCTGTGTATGACCTGCAAAATTTTTGGTATTCGTTCATTGTTAAAGACAATGTCATTTCAACAATTCCATATAGCCCAAAGAATAGCACATATCCCAATTCGGATTCTTGCTTTAGTTACTTTATCAATCCCATCTAACCATGTACTAAACATATTAGTTATATTGGTTGGTGGTGCGATACTAAAAGTAAACTGTATTACTCTCCATATCATTTTTGAAAAGTTGCAGTCTAAGAATAAGTGTTCTATGAATTCCTCTTTATCACAAAAGACACACTTTTTGCAACCTGTCCAATTCCTCCTAGCAAGATTGTTTTTAGTAAGTAATACTTTCCGATATAAAAACCACATGAAAAAATTTATCTGTAGAGGCACCTTAAGCTTCCAAAGATATTTGTGTAGAAAAGGAGTGTGACCATTCATATATTCCGCATACATTGATTTAACCGAAAATTTCCCATTAGTTGTTAACGTCTAGCAAAAAGAGTTTGTATCATCAGAAAGTGATACTCTCATTAATCTTTCCACTAGACTTAACCAATCCGCTCTCTTAGGTCCAGTAAGTGCTCTCCAAAAAGAGACACTTAAAGGAACCAAAGTTAAAACATCAGCTACCGTAACATTTTCCTGATTAGCTATGTTATAAACGCGGGTACTGCTGAGCCAATGGTGCTCCATCTAACCACATATCTTCCCAAAATCTAGTACTTTGGCCATTACCAATAACGAACAATCCATGCCTAAAGAAATCGTGGGAAACCTTCATAATCCCTTTCCAAAACGGAGAATCAGTAGGTTTAACTTCAACCTGTGCTAAAGTTTTATCACCTACATATTTGTTAAACAGCAATTCCTTCCACACGCCCTCTTCCTTAAGAAGCTTGTATAGCCACTTGCTAAGCAAGCACCTATTTTTCAAGTCTAGGACCTCAATCCCTAGCCCACCTTGAAACTTTGGGCGACAAATTATATTCCAATTTGATAATCTATACTTCCGCTTCTTATTGTCACTTTGCCAAAAGAAACGTGATCGATAGAAATCCAATCTTTTCCATTCCCCTTCAGGATTTCGAAAAAAGATAACAAGAACATTGGCAAGCGAGTAAGAACTTAGTTCATGAGAACTAACCGGTCCCCATATGAGAGCAATTTTTCTACCCAAGAACTCAACTTTCTTTCAAACTGATCCTCTGCCGGTTTCCATTCTTTATTATGTAATCTCCTATAAAGAATAGGAATACCTAAATACTTAAAAGGTAACGACCCAACTTCGCATCCGAAGATCTGTCGATATTCCGCTTGTACATCAATAGCTTTGCCAAAACAATAAATTTCACTCTTATGAAAATTGATTTTAAGTCCAGACAACTACTCGAAAAGACTTAAGATAAGTTTCACATTTACCGCTTTTTCCAAATCATGTTCTAAAAACAAAACATATCATCCGCATATTGTAAAATAGAGACGCCACCTTCAACCAAATGAGGAATTAGTCCCCCTATTTGACCATCCTCTTTGGCTCTCTCAATCAAAATGGCCAACATATCAGCCACGATATTAAAAAGGATAGGGGACAACGGATCCCCTTGTCTTAGTCCTTTGAGCGTCTGGAAGTAGTGCCCAATGTCATCGTTTACTCTTATACCCGCACCATTTAACCAAAAAACCTTTCATTTTCAAAGCTTGTTGTAAAAAGTATCACTTGACCTTATCATAAGCTTTTTGAAAATCAATCTTAAAAATGACCCCATCCATCTTTTTCCTATGAAGTTCATGGATTGTTTCATGCAACACGACACCCCCTCTAGGATGTTCCTGCCTGGTATGAAAGCAGATTGCGTTGGTTTAATGACCTTGTGGGCAATATTGGACACACGATTTGTACCCACCTTAGTAAAAAAATTGATGCTAACATTAAGCAAGCAAATAGGTCTATATTGTTCAATCCTAGAAGCATCTTCTTTTTTTGGTAATAGGGTTATAACTCCAAAGTTTAACTTAAACAATGGCAAGTCACCCGTTTGCAGCTACGCAAACAAAGCCATCAAATCATCTTTAATGACTAACCAAAAAATTTGATAAAATTCAGCAGGGAACCCATCCGGTTCCGGAGCTTTGTTATGTTCCATACTCGAAATAGCCTCAAAAAATTCTTTTTCAGTGAATGGATCCGTAAGAAATCTATTTTCTTGGTCCGAAACCTGAGGGACATCATGAATTAAATTCTCATGCAAAGAAAAATAATTCGGACTTGGAGCACCAAACAGTTTTTTGTAAAAATCTGTTATAAAGGTTTTTAGATTAGCATCCCCAACAATCGTACCCTCATCTTGCTCTAATTGAAAGATTCGTTTTTTCCGGTGCCTTCCATTGGCAATAAGGTGAAAATACTTACTATTATTACCCCCCTCCTGAATATGTCTAACCTTAGCACGCTGAGCCCATTTCAACTCTTCTTCGCGCATGAGGTTTGCAACACAACTCTCAGCATCCTTTTTTCGACTCTTCTTCTGAGTTCTGACTATTCTCCATTGATCTGAATTTCTTTTTCCGCAATCAGGTTTGCAACGCTGCACCTCATACGACCGGTATGGCTACCCACGAAGAGAAACATGTGCAAATCATCCCATACGTCAGCAACGTGTGCCCGAATTAAGCACTTGGCCTTGATCGTTATTATCTTGCAGATCGATGTTCACATATGCATCTCAGAAAAAAATAGTCTAAAAATGGATTTCCGTTATCCCGTTCTATTATTAAACTCGAAACAGGGGCATCACGTCAAGCGGTTGCTATCGAATCATCCACTTGATCATCATCGTATAAGCAGGACGCGTTGCGTGCGATGTCCATGAGTGCGTGCATTTCACGGCGACTCGTAGAAAGAGATGTAGGAAGCTACGGGAGGGAGTTAAGCCGTAACTGAGTGTACCTAGTAAGCAAGCAACTAAGCATAAGGCCAGCTTCTGGCAAGCTTGATCCAACTCACTACTCACACCGCAGCTGTTGGTGATGTCGATCGTCTCAGTTACTTCGATGGGGACTTGGAAGCTCTCCAAGTCTGCCAAACGCGTTACCATAAAAGGTAATTGCAAAAGAGAAAATCAGCTTGACAAGTCACGATGCAAGAGCCACCTCTGTCTGGACCCCAACTACGGCCAAACGGACAGGCTCGACGGATAGAAAATCTCCACTCAATCTGATCTCTCATAGCTAGCCAAACGTCCAATCTGTCTGACACCCCTCATACCCAACTCATACGTGGGATGGAAATGGGCATGTCTGGACGCGAGCGGACACGCCCACCATGTCGGAACCGGACTAGGATCGCCCAATACAACCTCACACATACCACACTTCATCCTCACCCTGAACTGAACCATGGGTTCAATCTCAACTGCTCCTGTCCACTCCACTCCACCCCTCCCATCCGCTTTACTATGCCAGCCCCGCAGCAGATTTGGGTCCGAAACCGATCTCTAGTGGGATGCTCTTGCGGTGGAGGTTTCTAACACCACGCCATACGAGGAGGAGCTCGCCCTCTGCCTCTCGCTAGGGGACAAGAGACGCACCGTCGGCTTGCCATGATGAATTCAGCCGCTGGTGGGGCAACTCCGGCGCCGGAGGCGGCCAAGTGTTCGGCCAAATGTTTGGGATGCCATAGATTTCCTCTCCGCATATCGCTTGTCATCATCGGATCTACTTAGGACGGTAGTTTTAATTGTGATGCGAGTTCAATGTTGGACCCAAAACCATCGAGAATGAATTTGTACTTGGTCCATGAGGATGATTTGTTGTGGAAATCTTGGTTGGCCACAAACGACACCACCGATGGAACAAAGACCTTCAATTGTTATGCAAAAAATTATCGATTTTACCATGAGCACCTGCATAAAATCCGCAAAAATCCATAGATAGGCATGCATGCAAGACTCCTGAACAAGTTTTCTGGGTGCTATCATCAAGTGAGAATGTAAGTTTTGATTGATTCAATTTTTTGCTTCGCTTTTATTGCATCATGTTGAGTGATTCTTATTTGTTAGATGGACGCGGCAACTATTTTGTATCATCGACTTGAGAAAAGTCCATGGCCATTGTTGGAGCATATTAAAAAGGGTACTTGCATGTGTAAAAGACAAGGTGAAGGGACAATCCGCTGATGATAAGTAGATCAACCATAGTCAACCAAGGGTGATTGACTCATTCGTCCGAATGACCAAATTTGTGATGAATTTGTAATAGATTTCTTTTGTGATCACTTGTTGAATTATGTTCAATTTGAGTTGAATGGATTTGATCTATGTTATGTTTTTAAGACTTTGAATATGGGGGTGTGATTGTACACTTGAGCCGGATAAAAATATAAAGAACTTTATTGCAGCCGCTTATGAAAATATATGTGATTACAGCATCTCCAACTGGATGGGTAACATTTACCACCCCATATGTCCCAGTCTCCCATCGGCTCCATGAGCCTAAACGGTCAATCTGGATGGACCCGAGGATCTCCATGACTAGGACGGGGTCACTTACAAGCTCGACGATGGTGGCTTGGTCAACGGATTAAGAGAGGTGCTTCGCCTCATTGATGAGGCAGAATTGCTCGCGCGCCTCCTCCAGTGAGATTGGCACATATACAACATTACCCCTTCCTGTGGACACGTCCTCGCTGGATGGTACATCCCCCCCCCCCCCCCCCCCCCCCCCCCACCCACACACACGTACGCACACACATGCCGCCATGTCACACGGGCCGGAGCAATGGCCACCACGTCCTCGCCCCCAGTCAGGGCCTCATCCTTCCCGCCTGAACCAGGGAAAATGCTAGCAAGAATGCACGCGCACGACGGGCCTTGCGATCATGTGTTATCTCTGCCATGATCCCCGAGTGGCGCATCAGGGTGAGCTCTTTGTACTGGTTTACTTTCAGCAAGGTATGGCGACGGAGCGGAATGCACAAAAAGTGGCGGAGCGGATGGGGCAAGATGGTGGCGTCGTGGACGGGGATGGGGACTAGAGGGGAAAGAAGTTGGGAAATATACACAGCAACAAAAACTACATAACACAAATGATTAAAAAATGGCGCTAAACTAGATCAATGTTCGCGCGAACGATTCCAAACAAAAAAATATCGTGAAGCTCGTCCCTCACTCCAATTTTTTAAAGTTTACTCCTTAACCCGATCAAATTATTTGATTACGGGTGATAATAGTTTAATGACCCCATCATTCATAAGAAGGGCTTTTACATTGCTCTATTTTAAACAAAAAAATCAACTAGCTAACTCTCCTCGAAATATGCTACCTCCCCATATGAGCATGGTGGTTCCTTCTACCATAATAATTCGCATCTATCTGGTATAGGAACAATAATGCCAAAAGTGGCCGGTGGTGGTAGCAGAAACACCCCTGCGAGTACATCGCCGGCACAATGAGTCGGTGGCAACATCAACCGTGCAAGTTCTCGTTAGGTAAGCAACCTCCTCTCCCAGACCACACGAGGCTGCTGCGCCTAACCACGGTCTTTGCCCTCATCTCCCATGTGAACAAAGGGCTATGCATTATCGGTTTGAAGGGCGTCGAGCTCGGGCACTAGGTAAGAGGTGACGTAACGGATTTTACTCCATGGATTTTGCATAGGACCGTTTCACTTCCTAATATTCTTGTGGACAATGTTGGTAGATCATTGTGGGAGACGATAATGACCGAATCTACCTCACGGGTAGGAGCCCATGAGTATAATGGCCATCGGTGATAATGGAGATTAGGTTGAGATTTTCATGTGGTATTATTGCCATCAATTAAATTACTGCAATTCTATTAGTTGGAAGGATGTACTCCACTTTTTTGGTCGGCCTGCACCAGATGCGTAAATTTTTGTTATTGCTTAAAGTTCAAATTAGTGGCAAAATAAATAATTTTTTATACTTCATCTTTTGTCCAAATATAATCCTAACTATTTGGTTTTCTATCACTTAGTTAGCATAATGAACAACACAACAATATCGTTGAATATTGATTGTGGTTTTTTTGGTACAATATTAGAAAATGTAATCCTTATGTGGTAAATATAAATGTTTTATGTTAGAAAGGTCACGTTAGTTTTCTCATTAGATTCATTGCCTATTATAGTTTATTATATAGGTGTGCAAAAAAACATGAAAAGGATACATTGTGGATTAATATATCACATTTGCATGTAAATCACTCTCTTGTTGTTGTTTATGTAATCTAATATTTTTAATTTAATTTTACTAGTGATATCTAAAGAGTATGGTCTAGACAATATCTTGAGAGCTATTCCTCGTAGATGATTATGTATAAAAAAATATAATTTCTAGAATATAGAAGGTGTCTATGGGGAGCTTGTCATTCAATTGTTGGCATGTTGCTTTACTGATTTTCTCTATTTAAAATTTTCACACATGCTAGAGAGGATTCAACCAATTGACAATGGGAGCATTTGATCTTTATATTAATTGATAATGAAATTGCATCACTTAACAAAATCAACATGGAAAACCAAAATGTTGTCGATTATAATATTTGTCCACATATATGATTCGCTTAATTGACATGCTCCATTGTTGTGGTCCAGATATTAACTACTACATACAAGCCCTCGTGATTTTGAATTAAAAGTTGACGCAAGAACTTGGGCAAAGTAATACATAATAATAAATCTTCCAGTGACATTAAACATAGGACTCTACATAACATATCACTTAGATAACTTGTAGGACATTCATTAGAGAAAGTGACGGACTAACTGAAGTAGTCGTTGTACCGACCGGATTGGTTGTTTCTGTTGAATACGAACTTGATGTAATGATTAATAGTGTAGTAGTTATAAGTAATATGTAATTATTACAATAAATCTAATACTCAACCCTAAAGAAATATGTGAAGAACAATATATTCACTTGATGCACCTAAAATGCATCTACTTTTCCGAGCACTTTGCTTCATAATTTGCTCCGGAATCTTCCCATATTTGAATAAAACTGCTGAATCTGACGCTGTTTTTAGCAAAGTCTCCTTTCTGGTTGTTTCTGCAGGAAATTAAATCGGGGAAAAATACCACGTCATTTTTTATGGAAAAGAAGGACATCGTGCAAAAGACGGACTCGAGGAGGCGCACGAGGCCCAAAAGAGTGGGCCCCACGCGGTCAGATTCCTTGACCGCGTGGGCCCACCTATCTGGGGCGTCGGGCACCGCCTCTCCCTCGGTCTTCCGCGTACCCCTTCATATATATGAAAAAGTGGACGCCCTAAGAGGAGGGGATTTTTCGCGAAACACACCGCCGCCGCCACCACGATCTTCGATTTCGGAGACAGATTGATCCAGGATTTCTCCCCCGGAGGAGGAATTCGGAGGCCGTCTCCACCGCCATCTTCACCGCCTCCATCTCCATCAACCATGAGCTCCCTCACCATCACCATGTGTGAGTAGTCCCCTGTAGGCACATGAGGTGGATGGGGATTGGATGAGATTGATCATGTAATGGTACCCGTTGTTCAAGATCCTAGGGGTTTATCTTGAAGATACTTTTGTATTGTGCTGATGCACTTATGCTATCACTAGTAGGGAAGTGCCTTTCTGTGGCGCACCAAAATAGCTTTCTGTGGCGCATGGTGGGTGCGCCACAGAAGTCTCGCCACAAAAATATTATTTCTGTGGTGCACCCTTATGTGCGCCACAGAAAGTATGAAAGTCTGTGGCGCACTTCCAGAATGCGCCACAGAAATATTGATCATGCGCCATAGAAATATTAGTCCATGCGCTGATGAATTTGACAATAATTTATCTGTGGCGCACTTGCTTCGTGCGCCACAGAATATGGTGCGCCACAAAATTATTTACCATGCGCCACTAAATTATTTGCTGAATTATCGATTATTTGCTGTATTATCGATTATTTGCTGTATTAATTTGACAATAATACATGTATATTACAGTATTTATATAGAAAATAATAGAAACAGTAATATATTTTGACACGGTATTAAAACAGACAGATAAATATGTCATTACATCAGTTAGAGCCCGAGATACATACATATATAGTGACAATTAACTGGTACAAAAGTTCACACAAGTCTTAGTATAAATGAAGTTTTCACGACCGCCTAAACTAGGATCAAACTGAGTACACGTCCACGTCCTGCTGATCAAGGAGTCTTCTTGTTGAGCGGCGCCGGGAACGGTTTGTAGCCGTCTTTCGTCGTCCACGTCCGGCTGTCATTTTGAAGAGCTAGGTGTTCTTCGATTTGCCTTTGATGCAACCCTGGAAATGGATACAACCATGTATTAGTGTTCATATTTGTAACCATGTCAATATAGGTATATATATTGGTTAATAATATAAATAGATTGAGTATGATAAGTCTATAGTAAAGAAAATAAAGAAACACTTATTGCGAGTATGCATGATGCATGATTTATCCTACCACTGGCTTTGTTGAAGGTCCCCTTTGCTGTCACAACATCGTCGTAGATGATTCGCGACAACTCCATCTGGATGAGATGAAAGTCTTCTCTAAGCTTATCCTCGGCGATTTTCCCTGCATTTTTGGTCCATTCTCGGATACTAGATGGCAACTTTGTTTTCAGTGCATCCCGGACAAACCCTTTCATGAGATGGAGGACGTAGAAGGCATCCTTCACGCTGCCATGCTTCTGCTTCATGCAATCGAACTGGGTCCCATGCCTGAACCGGTGTTTGTTGTTCAGCGAGAAACATTCCCCGTTCGTCTGTCCTTGTTCGAAGTGGCCTCCCATTTGGGCGTAGCCCTCGAGAGCCTCATCGAGAACACCCTTTATTCTGGTGTAGTCTTTCTTATAGCTCGAACTCCCCGTGTCCAAATAAGTGGCAATGGACCACCTCGGGTTTAGGATGATGAGTACGCAGTACTTGTCCCTAGTCGGAAAAAATGCAGTGGAAAGGATCAACAACGGAAGAAATCTATAAGAAAGCATAAGATACGACGGCGGCGAGCGGATGTGTACTTACTCGGGAAAGAAAGGTAGAAGAAGGTTGTTCTTCCTCTTGTTGTTCAGCATGAACCTCTTCAGGTACTCCGTGGCCTTATCCCGTGTCGTTGATCCTTCCACCAGCTGACTGTCACGCATGTAGTAGGGATCCACTACCGTGACGTACGGGGCAACATCTCTCTGGATCTTCATCGCCATATTGATCGCGTATAGGCGGACCAAGTTATAGTCCAGCCGTCTAGAGTGAAACAGGTTGAAGACGTCCTCGAACGCTATGAAGAACAGATCGGCGGGGCTTCAGTAACGAAGTCCACGTTCTTTGGTACCTGGACCGTCAACACCGGGTAATTTGGATTCTTGTCTTTAAGAAGCAGGCCCTCCATCATCAAGATAGCTTCATGCAAAGAGAGCATGGGTCCTTTTGCGAGGCAGAGCAACTCCGGAGGCAGCAACGGTTTACCAGCTACATGAACTCGGGTCAAGCTATCCGCACGGGGTGATGTCATGTCTTCATGACCCCGGATAACCTTAGGAGCTGGCTGGCTCGTAGAGGTGCCTTGCCTACTTCTCTTCTTAGACTTCTTGATCTTCTCTGGGGATGGTGGGGGTGCAGTGAACCCCGCGCAAACCGTCCGTGTCAGTGTGCCAGGGCTGAAAATGTTACCCGTTTTGTCTGGAGCTTGATCGCCGGCTTCCGGAGGCGTGTTTTGAGAAAAACTCAGGCGCTGGCATGTAGTGCGACGACCAGGTTGATCACCGTGAGCGCGGAAGGGTGGTTCCTCATCCACAGCAGGCATGAACAAATCTTTGCTCGCGCCCGTGTTGATGAAGCCATCGACGTCGATATTTTCATCATCATCGTCGTTGCCATCAAGTTGAGGTGCAACGTCTTTGGCTTCGGACGGCTGTTGCGGTACAGACATTCCCAACAGTCTTTGGTGGCGGCTGGTGGTGGCAACGACCGGCGGTTCCTTCCGGGTGGTGGCGACTGCTGCTTGTGGCGCCGGTTCCTTCTCAACAGGTTTTCGTGGCGGCTTCGAGGGCCGAACGATCGGCTTCCGGGGTTTAGAGGTGGCGCCGGTGGAGCGGCGCCTTAACCCCCCAAGACGAATTTGGGTCTTCGGCCATTCCAGGACCCACTTGGGGCAATTTCCAAGGAGCATGTGTTTCTCGGCTCCCGGAGGTTGCATGGGGGGGTCGATGCCACTAAACTCAGGCAGTACCTCAGTCACCTTGACCCTCATCACGGCCTCGCTCATTCTATTGTTGTGCATATCACGGACAATGGTTGTATGAGCATGCCCTCAGCAACTTCCTTCAACTCGCCGTCGGGTACCACCCTATGCAGGAGTATGCAAGGCGTGTCCTTTTGTGAACAAATGTTGGGCATCATCAGGTGGCAGTCATAAAAGGCAGAGTTATAGAAAATGACGCGGACTAAGTAATTAATTAGTTACCTTGTCGATGGCGTTGATCTCGGCTAATGTCGAGACAAGGGCGCCGGTGCCGGCGGCCGGCCTAACATTCTCCTCCGGCCGTTCGGGTGGTGGCGCCTCGGTATCTTTCGCGGGAGGGGGTGTCGGTGCGACAAAAGGGACCGACTGCTGCAGGATGGCGTTGGGTGGGGTCACCAGGTCCGGCGACACGGCCCGGTTCATGGTTGAGTTGCTGCCGCTGAAGCTGGGCACGTGTATGGGCCCTTGTTGACCTCCCGCATTCCAAGCAGCTAACCCCTCAAACAACCCAGGGGGTATGAGCGTCCGGATCCTCTCGTCCACTAACTTGTCCACTGTACTGGAGTCCACTATTTGCTTCTCTAGTGACTCCACCTTCTTCCTTAGCTCCACAACCTCGGCGGTATTATCCCTCTTCATCTTCCTCCTCTCCTTTCTCTTCTCCGGGTCAGATGAGTAGTACTCTACGAACTTCATGCTCGTACCAAAGCCGGACACACGACCAGCTGACGTCGGCGGCTTCGACTTGTCCCTATCCTTGTAAGCGTTCGTCGCCCTGTTGAAAGTCGTGTCCCACGGCTCCGTCGACTCCTGGGACGACGGGCCATCCTTCAACTCATCCTCCTGCAGACAAAGGAAATTAAGGTGAACCCATGTAGAAATATATGACTTCGTTATCTAATTAGATCAACGCAATGGACTTTGAGGTATCCGCGGAAATTAAATTCCTTACCAGTAATTTCTCGAATGTCCTCACATCGTCATCGTCGGTAACGAATTCCCCCGTCGCGTCGTTCAGATAGTAGCGGGACCGGACAAAGTTCCTCACTTGCTCGTCCGTGAATTTGTTCCACATGTTCTCTTTTCCCATTTTTGCAACAATGGCATCCTCCTTTTCCCAAACGGGCTGTTTTCCTCGGTAACCGCCGCTTCCCAAACGGTGGTTACCTATGTTCAGCTCCCGCATAGACTTACCCCACTCGGTCCATTTTCTAGCCTCCTCAGACTTTAAGGACTCCTTGAATATCTCGAACTCTTCTTTGTCGAGCGTCGGTTCTTTGGCACTTATCTCCTCCCAGCTTTGACCCTTATTGATCTTCTTCTTCACCCGAAATTTCCAGCTGCTCAAGGCGGTGCTCATCTTCGTGATGGCTAAACTGTCCACCTTTTTGTTCAACGGAAGCGGGAACGTGTATCGTTGGTGAAGCTTCGTGAGGAGGTGTTCGACCAAAGCCTCATTGCCCTTGCTTCTGAGGTCCTTCGTGTTGATCGACATGCTTTCCCGGACGATGCACCCTAGTTGCATGCTGTACCCTTTGGCAGGCTTTTCCGGCTCCACTGGTAGGCCACTGGGCGTGACCTTGGTGAACACGTGTGTGACGTTGTCGAGCGCTTGCGGTTTCCGATCCTTCCTTGCCTTCTTCCGCTTAGCGGTCGGGTTGCTATCGGTAGCAGCATCTGTGTGGTCGCCACCATCAGTGGTGCTGGTGTCATCCTCCTGACCGGCACTAGCAGCTCCATCTGTGGTTTCGGCGTCCTCCACCCGGTCCTCTTGCTCATTCTCGGCGGCCTCCAGCTCCTCCTCCATCTGCTGGGACACCTCCCAGAACGGCTTGTTGAAATCTCTAGCTTGATCTTCGACGCTCATGTGCTTAGAAGGGCCGCCTTCCGACATGTTTGCACTGCATTAAAAAGAGGCAAAAGGTTAGTACAAAAATATAAGAAAAAAATCGCTTAATTAAGTACTAAGATACCCCAGCCCATGCATTAGTCGCAATACCCCATATGTCCTATTTTTAGCAAAGTCATGCCAAAATTCACGAAAAATTTCGGCATGACCTTTGCTAAAAAAGGGACATATGGAGTACCCAAATTTGCCGGAACGGAAGTTAATCGACGTTCCGGCAAACTCAAGGGCCTCTCGGGGTACCTGCAGACATTTCACAAATCATATGTCCTATTTTTTAGCAAAGTCATGCCAATATTTACGAAAAATTTCGGCATGACCTTTGCTAAAAAATGGACATATGGAGTACCCGAATTTGCCGGAACGGAAGTTAATCGACGTTCCGGCAAACTCAAGGGCCTCTCGGGGTACCTGCAGATATTTCATCCACAAACATTTGTGGCCGGCATCTCCGGCCGGCAACAACATCACATAACACAACCACATCTCCGGCCGGCATCTCCGGCCGGCAACAAACATACACATCTCACAAACATACACATCCACATCCACATCCACATCCACATCATGGCCGCCACTTCTCACCTGAAATCACACGGAGGTTCTTCTAAATTACCTACATACGGCAAAATAATGCATTAGTTAATTAAAAATGGTTCATACAGGGAAGAATGTATATATGTACTCATTGATTAGCATGGCTCTTACAAGTAAACTAAATCAAGTAATGCCTAAAACATAATGCATTCCATAATGCAATTTAAAAAACCAGTAATATTTTGCTTTCGATTTGGTGCTTTCACTAGATGATCAACTACACAAGAAGACTAACATATCACTAACAAAACTTGTACAAAAATGATGCACAATAATCACAATATGCAACACAAACTACAACAAGCCTAAATGAATTTTTTTAGCCAAAAAAATTAATTTTTTTCATTGGGTCATTTCATCAAACACCTAAAGTGCAACCATGGTAGGAGAGGGAGGGGAGGGAGAGAGGGGCAGCACCTCGTCGAGGGTGGCGGTGGAGGTGCTCCTGGCCGAGCACGGCGGGGTGGCGGTGGAGGTGCTCGGCGGCGCCGATGCGTGGCGTCCGGGGCGCGGGGTCGAGCACGGCGGGGAGCGGGGTCGAGCACGGCGGGGCGTGGGGTCGAGCACGGCGGCGGGGTAGCGGACGCGCGCGGAGTTGCTCCGGCGGTGTCGAGTGCGGTGGGGCGCCGGTGTCGAGTGCGGTGGGGCGCGGGGTCGAGCGCGGCGGCGTCGCGGCGGGGTGGCGGTGGTTGAGCACGGCGGCGTGTCGCGCGCGCAGATTTTGGATTTTGCAAGAGTGAGGCCGGCCGGCGCGGGGCAGGCCCACATGTAAGTGGTAGCCAGCGAATTCTGTGGCGCATCCCTAAGCGGATGCGCCACAGAATTTTTTTTCTTTTAAAATAATATTTTGGTTAAATTTAAATAAATAACACAAACACATTTGTTATTATCTAAACAAAAATATTTTTAGTTATATTTAAAGAAAGAACATACACATATCTTAAAGAAAAGAATATACACATATTTGTTAGTAGACCATTATTGTAAATACACACACATTTAAAAACAAGAATATATTTCTTTTGAAAAAATATTTTTGGTTAAATCTAAAGAAAAGAATGTACACATATTTGTTAGTAGACCATTATTTTAAATACACACACATTGTATTAAAAAAAATTACACACGATTTGCTTAAAAAGAAAAGAATTTACACACATTGTTAATTAGTAGAACATATTTTAAATATGGTAAGCTTTTTGTGGCGCATTTCAAAGAATGCGCCACAGAAAGTAACAATATCAGTGGCGCGGGGAGAAGGATGCGCCACAGAAAGACGTATTTCTGTGGCGCATCTAGGTCAATGCGCCACAAAAAGTTCACCATATTTTTGTGGAGGGGGGACCCACAATGTTTCTGTGGCGCACTCTTGCGTATATGCGCCACAGTACTCTGTGGCGCATTCTGCATGGTGCGCCACAGAAGTATTTTTGTGGCGCATATCCAAAATGGCGCGCCACAAAATGTCATTCCATAGAAAGGCACTTCCCTACTAGTGTATGTTTAATGCTTGCTACTAGGGCCCGAGTGGCATGATTTCAGTACTGAACTTATTTTGCCCCATCATATATTTGAGTTTGGTATCTATCTGCAAAGTGTATTACCTGCTATTATGTTGAACCTGCGAACCCTAAAAGTGACAGGTAGGGAAAACAAGGGGAGATGTATTAGTTTGAGGATTCTATGTGTTCATGAAGTGTTAATGCGTTGTTCCGGGCTATTCGAAAGGGTAGACCTTAATTACCTGTAGTTCCAAGTTGGCCCCGGTGAAATGGGCAGGTAGGACAATAGATGTTGTGCAAATTCTCTTGGTTAGTACGCACAACTATTTATGGAACACATACCTACATATATCGGAGTTAGAGATAAGTCCCATTGCTGTATATTATTATATGATCAATCTTATTCATGCAACACCCCGCTGTCACCTCGTGCCTACGTTTTAAATCCCTGAGTTACACTTTCACTTTTCCGGTGAAAACTGGGAAACCCTTGTTACTACTGCTGATTTATTTTGCTTGCTTGAATCACCTTACTGCCATCACTATTACTGCTGCAAGTTTATTGATATACAGGTGTGGTTGAGAGTGACGCCTCAATTGCCAAAGTCTTATTGGTATTCTTGTGTTCCCATCGAGTCGAACTATAAATTTGGGTAATACTTCCCAACGAAGATTTCAGCGATCCCCTATACTTGTGGGCATCAAGACATTTTCTGGCGCCGTTGCCGGGGAACCTAGCTTTATTGGTAAGACACTTGTTATCATTTATTTGCTGCACTTGCTTGCTCCCAACTATGGGAAAGGAAAAGAACACTCCGAAGGAACTGAGGCCTTCAACTACTCGTAGAGGTACGGACTTGCTAAGTAGGCCAAACTTTTCACCTAATGTTGCTTCTGCTGTTGTTCCTAAAAAAAAGGAAAAGTTTTATCTAGTTCACCATTGTCTAAGATGTCTACTAGTACTGAAAATGATTTAATATGTGGTAGCATAGACAAAGAAGTGACACCTGAAACATCTGAGACAACTGAAACACCTGAATTGCCTGAATCATCTATTATTGAAAATGTGGAGTCTGATTTGGAAGATAGTGAGTCTTGTGATGATGAATATGAAACTTCTTCTTATGAGGAAGAAGATGCAATTGCTATGGCTTTTATGGATTCGAATCTTGATAAATTGGATAAACTTGATAGCAATAAAAATTCTTCTCTTGCTGATTATTTTCCTGTTACTAAGAAAATGAATGCTCCAGCTATTAAAATTAAAGATAAAGATTATGAGTTTAGTGTTGATCCCGAAATAATTAAAAAGGCTGAGAAGTTTAAGTTTAATGGGAGAGACAATGAATTTCCTTTTGAACATATTGCTGTTTTGCATGATTTATCTGTTTTATTTGGTAAAGATGAGATTCACCAACGCTATTATTTCTTAAAGTTGTTTCCTTTTACCTTGGGAGGAGATGCTAAAACTTGGTATAATAGTTTAGAACCTGGATCTATTACTAGCAAAGAAGAATGCTTGCAATTATTCTATAATAAATATTTCCCTGCTGATAAGATTCATGGTTTAACTATTGAGATTAGCAAATTTTCGCAGAAAGAGAAGGAGGATCTACCCCAAGCTTGGGGGAGGTACCGTAAGTTGGTTAGGAAATGTCCTACACATGGCTTCAAGAGTAATGAAATACTTGATATATTTTACAATGGACTAACTGAAAATACTAGAGACTATCTTGATAGTATTGCAGGGAATGTTTTCAGGGAAAGGACCATTGATGAAGCAACCGAATTATTGGAGACTATCTCTAGGAATTATGAAGATTGGAATATTGAAGTGATAAATGAAAAAGAGGTATTCCCAGAGAAGAAAGGAGGTATTCTTAAATTAAATGATGAACAAATGAAAGTAGCTGCCAAGGATATTGAAGAGAAGGGAATTAAAACCTCTCATCTCAAGGAACTATCTGAAATGGGTGTTAAACTTCCTATTGATAAACCATGTTTTCCAATCCAAGTCAATGCTATTAGCTCTATGGAAGGTAATGAAAAGGTAACACCTCCTATTGATGTATCATATGTTAACGATTTTGCTTATAACCATAATCCTGAGGAGCATAGTATTAGAATGAGTATTATGGAAAACTCTCATAAGATTAAATTTCTTCGTGAAAGTTTAAATGCTAGTGTAGAAGAAGTTAGAAGAATTATTAAACACTGTGAGATGATGAATAATCAAGTTGAACAGATGGTTTCTCTTCAAAATAAATTGTATGAAAATCTTATTGAGAAGAAACAGGTTTGTGGAGTTAATACTAGAGGTGGTGCAAGTACTCAGGATCCTGATTATCCTGAAGACCATCCTAAGAGAAAAGAGCAAGAGGCTCTCAAGAAGAAATCTTCTGCAGGAAAATCTCCCAATGAAAACAAAGATATTGATGATTCTCAAGAACAAGATAAGGATATTTCTATTTCTGATGCTGAGACTGAAGATAATAATAATGAAGAGGAGGAATCATCTACACCTGAAGAACAACATGAAGCTGAAAATATTGAAGAACCTGAACCTCCTGAAAAAGACCCTCAACCATCTATTGATAAGAATAAAAAGAAGAAGCATCCAAATCAGCAAAAAGGTAAAGAGAGGGATCCATGGGTACAAAGGCCCATACCATATCCCCAAGAGGTAATAAAATCTTTGGATGATGCTAGGTTTGAGAAATTTCTTGAGTTGATTAAAACTTTATATTTGCAAATCCCTCTTGTTGATGCTATTAAAATTCCTCCATATTCGAAATATATGAAAGATATTGTCACTAATAAAAGAAAGATACCTAATGATGCAATCACTGCTATGCTTGCTGAATATTCATTTGAAGGGAAATTGCCTGAAAAACGTGGAGATCCTGGTATTCCAACTATTCCTTGTCATATCAAAGATACTATGTGAAATATGCACTATGTGATTTAGGAGCTGGTGTTAGTGTTATGCCTTTTTCTTTATATAAGAAACTTAACCTAAACAAATTAGTTCCAACTGAAGTATCATTGCAAATGGCTGATAAATCAACTGCTGTGCCTATAGGTATATGTGAGGATGTTCCTATCTCTATAGCTAATGTGTTAATTCCTACAGACTTTGTTATATTAGAAATGCCTGAGATGATAATCTATCTATTATTCTTGGAAGACCCTTTTTAAACACTGCAGGAGCTGTGATAAATTGCACTGAGAGCAAAGTGACATTTAATGTCAAAGGAAATGAGCATACTATCTATTTTCCCAAGAAGAATCCTGTTACAATGATAAACAAGAGTGTGAATTCTATTCAAAGAAATACTATTATGATTGGAAGCTTTGAAATTGCACTACCACCTCCACCACCAAAGTATGCTACCTTGATGATTGGAACCATTCCAATCAAATATGAGGTATTTTGAGTTTTATTTCATATATTTATAAAATGAATCATGCTTTTATCTTTTACATATTGTTAATGAGACTTGATCAACCTCATTACTAATGTGGAAATGATGCAAACTTGATTCCCATAAAAATTTGCATTGCATTTTAATTTTATTTGTCTTAGAACTTTAGAATATTTGCATAAACATAATTATTTCAGAAGTCCAGAAATTCCAGAATATGAACTTTGAAAAATTCTCTTCAGAAAATTTTCTTGAAAAATTCCAGAAAAATTTGGGGTTAAGTTATTTTACCAGAGGGACCAGCAGCCAAAAGTGGGGGGCCAAAAGGCCACCAGGGACCAAAATGGGGTACCCCACGCGGCCAGATTCCTTGGCCGCGTGGGACCCACCATTTTGACCCACAGGTGGAGTTAGGTGAGCAGCCAGTGCCCATCTCCTCACCCTCGACAGAAAACCACCTCCAGGTATTTTTCCCAAATTTTCCCGAGCTCCCTCTTCCTGCCATCTTCGATCTCCCAAGTTTGAGCAGATTTTTCAAATCTGTTTGGTGGAATTACTCCTTGGTATGTGACTCCTCCGCCCATCCAATTACTTTTTGTTCTTATGCTTTATTTATGAAGTATTTTGCTGCACTAGATGTCACCTAATATGCTTGGGAAGTCCATGAGTTTGAGTTTTCTAGTTAATATTGATGCATAATATTGATGTGGAGACTCATTATGGATGGTTCAATGTTGTTTTAGAGTGTTGCATCTTAATTTTTGTTGGATTTTATTTTTGGACAGCAAGCTTTCACCATGAACAAGGGTAAGGGATTCATGGGGATGATGTCAAGAACAAGGAGGAGGCCATCTAGAGCCACCGATAATCATGATGATGATCATCTATGGGAGGATGGTGCAGAGTTTGTGGGGGAAAAGCTTCGGATTCATGCAACCAAATGGCAAGACCCCGATGTTCTTAACCATTGGGGGATAGGAGATGACTTCAACGCCTTCGTCACTGCAGCGGGCTTACTTGAGTTCTCTCGTCATCCACGGGAGACATACGAGGGGATCGCACGGGAGTTCCTCTCCACCTTCCGCTTCGAGGGCCCCGAACTTCACAAACGCAGTAAGAAGAGTAATCCACCACCTCCTACTTTCACGGTTAAATTTACTATGAGGGGGCAGCGCCTTGTTATGTCATTAGAAGAGTTTTGCAAAGCTATTCGTGTGGAGAACACGGGTAGTTGGGATGAGATAGGTGCTGATTCAAATCAGGAACTTGTTTCTTTTTGGCGTAGCATTTCTGTTAATGTTCCTGAGAGACTCAATAGGGGCAAATTTACCCACATACAGCACCCAAGTTTGAGATACTTTGTTTTGTTCCTTGCAAGAGGATTTCTTGCTAGGGATAATACTTCTGCTTGCACAGGACCCATGATCTATTTACTTAAATGTGCAAAGGGAACACCGTGTAGGTTTAACTTGGGAGTCATTCTTGCTAGAACTCTGCATTTAGCTGTGAGAAGGAACATGACTGATACTACCCCTATATATGCTGGTGCTATTGCTACTTTAATATATGAGCACATTAAGGAAGAGAGGGGCTTTGATAACAACATGGGTAGACGTGTAGAAGAGTCTAATTTACTTGATTTTACTTTAACCTGTCGCATGGAAATGAGTGAATGGCATAAGGGTGGTTGCAACTATATTTATAAGAGTCACAATGGACAAAATGTGTCCATTAGGCTCCCTCGTGCTGACCTTTTTGACAGGAACACCGGAAAATGGACCGTGGAAGAAGTGCCACCACAAGAGGAGCCCCAAAACCCGGAGATGCAAAACTATCCATGGGGTTTCCAAGGACCGGAGCAAGGAGGGTACCAAGGTGGTGACCCCTCTTACTATGGAGGAGGGTCATCAAGTGGTGCACCACCTTACTACGACGGAAGTGGAAGTGGTGGATACGACTACCACCCGGGATACTAGCTTGAACTCAAGCTTGGGGGAGTACTTCTCTCCCTTTTCATTCGTTGTTTTATATCACTTTTATCTTGTTATGTTTTAGTTTATTGTTCTGAAAATCTTGAAAACACAAAAAGATTTTATTTGTTTCTCTTGCTTATTTACTTCTGGTCATTTACCTTATGCATCTAAAAATTAAAAAGAACAAAAATATTTTCGTTTTCTTGAATCTAATGCAAAAACGGAGGTGCAGGAATTTCTGATTCTGTTCACTGTTTGATTTTTCATATTTTTTCTGTAACTCCGAATGAGCTAAAATTTTAACCACTGCTGCAACTTTATATGACCTACACACCCGTAAATTATGAAATTATTCTGATGTGTTTAGGTAGGGTAAAAACAGTACTGTATGCAGTAGCATTTTATGGCAGATTTGAGTTTTTATTGCGCAGTTCAAGTTGGGAGAGGAGAACAACAATGATGAGCTGATGTGCATGAAGTGGATGAAAGGTATGACACCTTTGCCGTGCTTATGTGGACTTTTTAATAATAGCAAGTGCGCATGTCATAATTTCTCTAACATCTAGGGAAGTGCTAGCAAATGTTTATCTCCTCCGTGGTTTAGTATGTTATATTATGATGCAAGAGAGATATTATTTAGTGTCAACACTTGGATGTGGATTGAATAACTGTGGTTCTAAACAAAGGTCTACGCATCCCATTGTGCTTGCTAAACTTGCCAACCAAAGTAAAAGATCTTTTCAAATGATAAACATGAAGTCATATGCTTGACAATCTTAGGGTTGAGAGTTAGCCCATATGTGCTGACACATGCAAAGCTTTCAACGTGCTCTTAATTATATTTAGTTGATATCATGTACTTTTGTCTATGGATGCCTATCACGGGTGAAATAAATGTGGAAACTTAGTAAGTTTAAGGAGTTTGTATAAATGGCTAGAGAGATGCTTTGGGCCGCCAATCTAAGCCATGCATCATTCATGGTGGAAATTTACAGCATAACCATAATGTTCATTCTATGATGCACCTCATAATAAAAAGCTATACCCATAGTAAATAAAAGAGTGCTGAGATTGTTCATTGTCTGTTTGTCTTGTTGTTTTGACATGGGCTGGCTTCCATGTCATGAGGCAAGAGGTACCCCTGTAGCAACTCTCAATGACGCTATTAAAATACTTACAATGACCTAAAACTTGAATTTACTCTGTGACCCGAGGTGAGTAACACGTGGTGTAGGTACTCGTATTCACGGGGCATGAGGCTTTCAACCTCTAGTTGGTCAAGCATATGAGTCATAATAGGGAATGTTAAATGATTTGATAAAATTGAGAGCAAGGATGTAAGCACAATGAGTTCACTAGTCAACAAAGTAAAGAATCAAGAGATCTCAAAAATCTTGACATGATTCAATCAATAGCGATGCAAGAACCTTTGTTTTCTTCTACAGTTGGGCAAACTCATCCAAGTGCTGACACTTCATGTTATTTCCTTTGTAACAAATATAAATGCTTTAACACCGGTTAGATGCATCTTCGCCAGCAGTTTGTTATTTGTTATGGAAATTATGTTTTGAATACTTGTTGGTATTAAACGGTGTTGTATATGCAATGCAAAGTTCTTGTCAAAGTCTTTTCATCGCTTCTGCACTACGTTTGAGTTGTTCGAGGACAAACAACGAGCTAAGCTTGGGGGAGTTGATGCACCTAAAATGCATCTACTTTTCCAAGCACTTTGCTTCATAATTTGCTCCGGAATCTTCCCATATTTGAATAAAACTACTGAATCTGACGCTGTTTTTAGCAAAGTCTCCTTTCTGGTTGTTTCTGCAGGAAATTAAATCGGGGAAAAATACCACGTCATTTTTTATGGAAAAGAAGGACATCGTGCAAAAGACGGACTCGAGGAGGCGCACGAGGCCCAAAAGAGTGGGCCCCACGCGGTCAGATTCCTTGACCGCGTGGGCCCACCTATCTGGGGCGTCGGGCACCGCCTCTCCCTCGGTCTTCCGCGTACCCCTTGATATATACGAAAAAGTGGACGCCCTAAGAGGAGGGGATTTTTCACGAAACACACCGCCGCCGCCACCACGATCTTTGATTTCGGAGGCCGTCTCCACCGCCATCTTCACCGCCTCCATCTCCATCAACCATGAGCTCCCTCACCATCACCATGTGTGAGTAGTCCCCTGTAGGCACATGAGGTGGATGGGGATTGGATGAGATTGATCATGTAATGGTACCCGTTGTTCAAGATCCTAGGGGTTTATCTTGAAGATACTTTTGTATTGTGTTGATGCACTTATGCTATGTTTAATGCTTGCTACTAGGCCCCGAGTGGCATGATTTCAGTACTGAACTTATTTTGCCCCATCATATATTTGAGTTTGGTATCTATCTGCAAAGTGTATTACCTGCTATTATGTTGAACCTGCGAACCCTAAAAGTGACAGTAGGGAAAACAAGTGGGAGATGTATTAGTTTGAGGATTCTATGTGTTCATGAAGTGTTAATGCGTTGTTTCGGGCTATTCGAAAGGGTAGACCTTAATTACCTATAGTTCCAAGTTGGCCCCGGTGAAATGGGCAGGTAGGACAATAGATGTTGTGCAAATTCTCTTGGTTAGTACGCACAACTATTTATGGAACACATACCTACATATATCGGAGTTAGAGATAAGTCCCATTGCTGTTCGTATATTATTATATGATCAATCTTATTTGTGCAACGCCCCGCTGTCACCTCGTGCCTACGTTTTAAATCCCTGAGTTACACTTTCACTTTTCCGGTGAAAACTGGGAAACCTTGTTACTACTGCTGATTTATTTTGCTTGCTTGAATCACCTTACTGCCATCACTATTACTACTGCGAGTTTATTGATATACAGGTGTGGTTGAGAGTGACGCCTCAATTGCCAAAGTCTTATTGGTATTCTTGTGTTCCCATCGAGTCGAACTATAAATTTGGGTAATACTTCCAACGAAGATTTCAGCGATCCCCTATACTTGTGGGCATCATCACTTTGAAAAAGGAATATTCTTTTTCTTCTCTTTTTATCTTTCCAAAGAAAACTAATTTTCTTGCTTGACATGACACCAGGAACAGGAGATGGTTCCACAGCTCCATTCAATGCCTAAGAAAATCTCTAATACTGAGATCAGCCTTTCAAAGTGAAGTGGTGTATATGCTCTCGAAGCTCTAGCTTGGATAGGACCCTGTCGTGGGGGTCTACAGATTTAACCCGTGGGGTTTCATGAGGGAGTATAAGCTCCCCCGTCCGTTGACACCATGTGATATGTTGACGCTTGCCATTTTCATGGTGTCGGACAGGGCCGGGGAATGTCAAGATGGTTATGATTGATTGACCAATATTGGTGCGTGCAGAGTTTTGATGCGATGAAGACATTGCTTTACAGTCTGTTGTGCGGGCATGGCCACATGAAGATGTTCCTGTCCGAACCGCGAATGTGCATGTGAGCCTAGTGATTGGTACTATGCAGTGGCGACTTCGGTGGGGGTGGCAGCATTCGGGGACATCAGTTCGGGTGGTGCTCTTTCAGTGCCAAGACTCGCTATCCAGAGTGAAAACCTAAGATCTGACCTTCATTGGTTGTACCTGAAAGTGACATTTTACTTGTTGAAGGTATTGTCTGGAGAGTTCAGATCTTCACCGGGGTGAAAACCTACAATTTATGATCGGACAATGACGCTGGCACTTGTGTATTGTTCCCTTTTTGGAGGCGTTGCTTTTGGAGAATCTCTTATGTAGTCATGGGTGTTGTATTGATAGTTTCGGTACGGCTGCTGCGAGTGATTAATCACTGTGGTGGGTTTTTTCTTTCTTATTTTTCCTTTTTGGTTGTGTGTAAACTTGATGTATCGACTAGTTTTTAACATTATGTTGATACAGAGGCTAGCTGTAATTAGTACATTTTTATATTAATATATTCCCTTTTTCGAAAAAAATGCAACCCACGGAAGGAAAGGCAAAGGGTAGGTGCAGTGTCTAAATTGAACAAGGTGTATTTTCATTCCTAATATTCAAAAATATTTCCAACTTTCAGCATAGTGGTGTTTGTTCCCGATAAATTTACTTGCTGCTTTCAGCATGTTGTCTAGAACAAAACGACATCAAAAGGAGCTATGCAGCAATGCTTGCTAATGTAAGATGACACATTGTATATCTTATAATATCTATTGTGTTTTTACTAAGATTTACTTGCATTGAAGACTAATGTTCTACATGATATATTTTGTAGAAACAGAAGTTTAGCTCAGTGAGTTAGTTGGGTGCTAGTTCATTAGCAGTAAGAGTGGTGAAGTTTATTTCATAGACAACTGATGTTCCAAATGAAATAACTTGTTTGCAAAAGGTTGGCAGTGCCGTATTCTTGAAGATCCTGAGTAACAAAACAAAGAACGTTGCTCTTGCTACAACTGTAAGTTGTGAACCCAAATACAAACTTAATTGATGGTTATGAATAACAAAAGAATTATGGACAGTGCATGTCAACCGTGAATTTGCAAAAAAACTATAGTGTGTGTACGAAAATGCACAGACATTAACCATGTTGGGTCATTCAGAAGTTGCATGGCCTTCAACCTTTATATATGAGTCTTTACATGCTTTACTACCTTTTTTTTATCCCGGTTCTTCTTAAAACTGTGGAGAAAGTTTTCTTTATGTTCACTGTAGATTTGGAAGATAAATGCACGATCATATGGGTTGACTAGCGTGGTAAGAGCCGTATACAGTGATTTGGAAGATAAATGCACGATCATATCGATGCGACACACACACCCCCACAAGGCGGGTTCTAATGAGATTCTTTATTCAACGCATCGAACACCATCTCAGACAGTGGCGGAGCCACGTTGTGGTTGTGTAGTCAAGCGACTACACAGGAATTTGGCAAGTTCAATACCCCCAGCTATGAGTAATCCATTCCTAAACGCTAAATTCTGAAAACTAACCACGCACAGGCCCACATGTCATCTACCATGAGTAACTTGGCTGGGTCAGATAGCAAAACAGAACAAAAGAATCACCAGTAACTTCCCGATCCCCACGACTCGTACCCCTCGACGTCTCCTCTTCCGTTTCAGCTTCCTGTAATCCCGTATAATCCCAACTCATTGACATGTAAATCGGTAAATCTCCGATTCTCTGCATCCATGCCGACTAAACACTGAGGGCTGAGGCCGCCCCGCCGCTCGGTCAGCTGGTCAGGCTACCTCCGACGATCAGGCTCACGGACACCACGGCAATTCGCTGGTCAGGCACAGCCACCTCCGGTGATCAGGCGCACGGAGACCACGGCAATTCGTCGGTCAGCCGATCAGTCACGACCACCTCCGGCAATCACAAGGCGACATTGCCGCCTCGTCGTCAGCTCGTCTGTCGTCGAGCGTACATACACTGCAGTTCAACACCAGGAGTCCAGGACGAGGCCCTTCTCCCCTACGGCCCTACTCCCCTTGTACTTGTAAGTTGTATAAGTTCTGCTTTGAATTGCTTCTAATTGCAAACTATTAGTTTAGTTTGGTCCAGAATTATTTTTCTATGTGACGATGTGTTCTATTCTCTTACGTCAGTGGGAAGCAGAAATTGTTAATCTTTCTTATGGCAATAGCCTTTTATTGTCAGGTCTTAAATTCTGTAAATGGACAAATTTTTCAACGAGTGGCTGTCATAGGCTCATAGCCAAATGTTCCAGATTCTTGTCTACATAGGTGTGTTCTCGAAAAAAAAATTGTCACACTAGTAGAGCTTTGACATCAGAGTTTGGATCCTGGCTCCACCACTGATCTCAGATGTCGTGACGTCTTCGGGCACACAACGAACGACCTCAAAACTTTGTTTTCTTTCCTTGAAGAACAAACTTGGAATTGAAATGCACTCCAAATCGTTGTTCCTAGATTCACTCCAAACATTGTTAGCGGACCTTTTGAACGTAGGTGTTAGCATGAGTTTGCACTACCGCTCAAAGCTCCGGAGTGACAAGATTTCTTACTGGTAGCGTTATTCTGAGGTCCATTCGACCCAGCAAAAAACAAGGCCTCCTCATGGGCCGGCCATGCAGCGAAGACCATATGGCAATCGACAAGTCAATTAACTTCTGGATAGTTGTTTGGTAAGCCCCTTTGATAGCTACGCAATTCAAGTACAGAAATGTTCGGCTGTCAAGTAAAACTGTGGTATTAGTTACTACAAGCAACCACATTATCCTTAAAATGCAGTATTTTTCGCAATAACACAGAACTTTAATGGATAAGTGAACATGTTTTAACGTGCATAGATGGTTCTTATTAATAGTAATCATATGTAAAATCGTCATCAAGACAAATCGATCTACATAGAAAAGGATTCTGAACTACAGAAGTACTAACAGAGGCTGAATCTAAGCTTTAATGAATAATCATATGTAAGATTTACATTGTTTTGGCATATACAAATACAAATGCCTCCAACAAAGCCTAACAGAGGCCGAATCTAAGCTAGCTAGATGCTGCTTCAGACGGTTCTTTCATTGGCCAATGCCCAGGAGAAGCCTTCCACCAGAACAAAAGGCTGAAACGTCGTCAAGACCTGCAAACAATGAGAAAACGTTGTTACTGATTAATCAGAAAAATAACTCCAGATTTGCAATTGAAATCTTGTCTCAAATCAAGGAATAGCAAATAAAATGGAACTTTATAAGGGCATCTTCTGCACTGAGGGCATGGGACGTCTAACGCATGGGACAAAGAGGGAAAGGTGAATGGTGATGTGGTGCGCTCAGCAGCCAGATCCATAGAACCATGTACTTGTGCGTGGTATGTAATGCAAATCTACCAGGAAAAAATCGTGTGGCCACAAGTAGGACGAGGATCTCATGGAGACCATGGTGAGATCTAGTAGACCCACCACAAATGCACACTACGACAGTGAAGGGGATAAAGAAGAACAATGATATTAGTACTGCCTCTTCAGTAGAAAGGAATAAATAACGAGATGTGCAAAAGTACAAAGCACAACCTGAACCTACAGAAAAGGTAAGCCTCTCAAAGAAGATTTAGAACTGCCCAAACATCAGCAACCTCCAGATCTGAAGCATATGGAAAAAAGAAACATCAAAAATATTTTGAAGAACAGCAGAACCAAGGAACTAGTCAGGGAAGCAATATCACATGTAAATGGATGCTATGGTCACACATTAACCAGATCAAGATGCAGAGCTCCCTTCAATCCAAAGAGTGGCCGGCGAGGGGACGATGCAGCTCCTCGGTCATGCAAGCCACAAGCCTATCTCCTCGTTCCATTTAGGGAGGTAGGATAGTGGGAACCATGAACGAGCAGCTGTATCACCCCTCCTAGCAAGACCTTTCATTGGAATGATAGGAGCTCCACCTCCAAACCAAACCCAAACAAAGCAAAGGAAAGAGTCCATCCAAGAACATGAAAAAACAAAGAAACAGATCTGTGACTAACAAGAAGAACTACGAGCAACGCTCATGTTCATACGTATTAACATAGGAAACAAAGAAGAATAGAACAAGATGACAATAGGCTACACATCTACAGGCCAGGTGGAGAGATATGGATGGAAGGAGAAAGAGGAAGAAGCAAAGGAAAGAACTATTCTTTGGTGCTGCTGATGCGTGTGCTGGAGGATGGGGAAGGGGTGCTTTTATAGAAGGGTAAGAGTGGGGAGGCCTCCGGTTGGATGGTGTAATTGACTGCCGTTTATACAAAAAAATTCTTCCTTAATTACCTCCCACTGGTTTCTTTCTTTTTCTATGGGGTGGTAGGGACGATTGTCTCCTCCAACGTATTTTAAGATGGGAAATAATTTACTCCGGTTAATGTGCCAACATCAATGGAATGGTCTAGACGAGACGTCGATTGGTTTGCCAAGGAAAAAATTTGATGTCGATTGATTTCCTGCCAAGTGTAGCCGTCGACTTGCCCGTTACGTTGGTCGTAGCTAGTAGGTGGACGGATAGCGCAATGGACGCTCCGGTCCATGGTATCTTTGAAAGCACAAACCAAATGTAGTTTTATGGAAAATGTATAAACTTGCATTATACGCGTGTTGTAAACGATGTGTACATAGTCATTTCATGTACAAAAAGTTATGATTTCAGTTTTTTTTTTCCCTTCTCGAGACAAGTGAGTAATATATTCAGGTTTTCAAGTTCGGAGTATTGCCACCAAGGTAGTATATGCTCGTTATTTTTAAATATATTTTAAATGCATTTCAAAATGTTAAAAATAATGGTAAAAAAATTCCCGCCATACATGTCTACAATTTGTGTGTTCGCAAAGTCGTGTTATGAAAATTAATTTTTTTGTGTGGTGTGTAAAAAACAGTGCTAAATATGTTTTTCCCATTGATTTTTTATATATATTCCACAAAAAAGAACGATTTTTGCAAAAATTGTTATGCGCACATAGAATGTTGAGATGTTTGTGGCAATTTTTTGTTTAGATTTGTCTGAGATTTCAAAAAAAAAATCAGTGATAGGAGCATATACTTCATGTAACAAAGTGAATTTCACCACACATGGACACTTTCGATTCAAGATAGTATATACAAATACTTTGCTTTCAATATAGGAGAAGTCATTTTGGATTTTGAGTTCCAATGCTCCCTTTATTTCGAAAAATAAAAATCACATTTACAAATTTTAGAACACAACTGAACAAATTATGGGTGTAGTCAATGATGCATCCTCAAGCATGCAGTATCATAATACAAAATTAGTTGTATCATGGGCTACCCAAAAATGACAAAATCTTCTATATTTTCTCCATTTGAAAGAGTGTATACTCACATCCACACATTTTACATTTTTGTGCATGTCCTAATATAAAGTATTTCATAATATTGATTTATATGTTTCTGGATACATCATTGACAACATGCATGATTTTTCAGATTTCTAAAACTTAAAAACATTATTTTTTTAATTTATTAAATACACGATCACTCGATCCCGGAAGTCAAAATCTCCACACTTCGGTATAAAGTTATAAGACAATAGGACATATCTAATACAGTTATCATATCTTTAAATGTCAACACAATCGTGCAAAACAAAATCCGTGGTTAATCAACATGTGTTGTGGATGTCTAAAAAGGATAGTTTTACAATAAAGCTTTGTAGGAGACAATTTTTGTGTTTCTTACACGGGGCACAAAAAATGGAAATAATTTCTTGTTTGGCACTACTTAGAAATGTGATCCCCTGTTTGGCTCTGAAAAAATTCTTATGTATTTGATACTTAGTCTAATTATTTTTCTAATATGTCACTAGTTCATTTTTAGCACTAACGGTGTAAAATAGACATATTAAAATACGCTTTTAACCATGATGCATCATGTAACCAAACTTCTGT
This sequence comes from Poa pratensis, assembly GCA_947311845.1. Lineage (NCBI taxonomy): Eukaryota > Viridiplantae > Streptophyta > Magnoliopsida > Poales > Poaceae > Poa > Poa pratensis. Next base: position 31,513,671 of record CAMZMU010000106.1, on the reverse strand, counting down.
GAAAGACAAAAGCAACAATATTGTGACATATTTGTTCATGGTTAAAGAACAAATGAGACCCGTAAATTTTTCCATGGAACCGTTTTTTTTTTACGGAAAACCATGGAACCGATTTTAATTCTTAAACTTAGTCCTTGTTGGGGATATACCTACTAGGGGTATCACCAGCATGGATCAATCCGGCTAGTCCAGGGTGGCCCGCAGTGGTGGTGAAGGCTTTGCCTACCGGGCGGCCCAGATAGCTGACGACCAAGGAAGGCGGATGCCGGCAAGGAGGAGGCCCAAGACTGAAGCCCATGAAGCCACCAAGACCAAGACGGAAGGCGGCATACTTGCCGGCTAGGTTTAGGATTCCGTATACTTGCTGGATACGTATTCACCTTGTAACCCTAGGTCCAGCCGCCTATATAAGCTGGACCTCGGGACGCCTTTAGGGCAATCGAATCAATCTACAACCAACTCATTGTAACCTGTTCACGGCGATATTGCCTTATAGTGAGTTATAGCAGCACGTAGGGCACCGCCACCGCCGTGGTGCCTGAAGCTGGGTAAACCGCCGTGTACAATCCCGGCCTTGACGACGTCCACCTTCTTGCCCTACGTTCACCCTCGGTAGCAGGACCCCGTCTCCTATCCAAGATGCCGATACGACGACAGTTGGCGCCCACCGTGGGGCCTAAGGCGTCAGGCGTCACGTTCCAGGCGGGAACTCTTGGCGGCATCGGCGAAACAATCGCCGTCGGCCGCGCTGTTCGCTACGGCGACAATCACTACATCAGCTGCGACGAGTCCTACATCCCCGCAGACGACTACATTGTCGGATGCGGAGTTGTGCCGTTTGGCGGCGTCGATGTGTTCATCGGCTACACTTCTGAGGCGTATGGGTTGCCGCGAATTTATTCGCCATCCCACCCTCCCTACAATCAAGACGGATCTGAGTTTGCCTCCTCTGAGGAGTCGCAGATTCAGATCTACACTTTGTCGGCATGACGGGACTGGGATCAGACTCCCAGCCCAACAGTCAAGATCCCGAATCTATTCTTCCTGCACTCCAGGATGATGTGATGTCGGATGCCGGATCCAGATCTACCGTTCACGTTAACGTAGACTCTGATTCCGAAGAAGATTCTGCCAGCATGTTTGAGCAACGGGTCAAGAAGTGTTTTATTACACCTGATCCTCCGCCATCTGAGGCGGCTACGGGCTCTTCCGTCAACATACAGCAGATCTTTGTGGCGGATGTCACCGGCGCAGCTTCAGAGAAGGCGGCAACTGACGCCGCCAACCTGGGGACCCCGGCAACCGATCCACAGTTTCCAGAGCCTCCTGGGGCTCCAAAGAAGAAAATTCTGGAGAAGGGCGAGCCCAGCAAGATAGGAAGCATGGCGGCTCTGGCGGAAGTTCTTCACACGCCGGTAAACGACAAAACCAATCCGGCTGATTTGGAGAAACTTCGGAACACCTTGGTGGAGCAAACTGAGTACCTCAAAAGCAAGCAAGCAGAGGTCCAGAGCCTCCTCGACGAAGCCAAGGAAGAAAACGCCAAGATAACTGCCAAGTGCGACCCCAAGCGTAATCTTTTCACCACCACCCCATTGCCCAAGCCGGCAGGACAAGTGGCGGAGAAGAGAGGTAGGAAAGGCAGGGATCATGACACCTTCAAATCCCCTGCCCAAAAGCTTGGTTTCGAGTGGGCTACAGCACCGCAGCGTAAGGACAAGAACGGGGACGTCATCCTCGCAACACCTGTCCTCAACACTGCGGCCGCCTTGGACATCCTCAACAATGATGACTATGACAAGGACGAGAAATCTACTACGCATCGATCCTTGCTCGCAAAGCTCTAGAGCAGCAGGCCCGTGCTGATTCTCGCGCCGACATGGCGGACGCAAGGGGAGGAAAGTTGGAATCAAAATCCAACGCTTGCAAAGCTGCGGCCGGTGGCAACCCGGAAGATCCGTCCGGTTCCAGTAGCCACGGAAAAGGGAAGGACAAGGAGAAAGACCCACGCAAATCACCACCTCCAAAAAGGCAGCGTGATGAGGCATCCAGGACCGGCAACAGGCGCAAGGCCTCACCTCCTCCGCCTAGGCGGGATGAAGGCGGAAGCAGGGGCAGCAAGCAGCCGCCAAGGGTGGCGGCAACCGCGACGATGCCCCGCCGCCAAGAAGAAGCAGGGACCGCACACAGTCCCCACCACCAGTGCCCAGGCACGAAGGCGGAAGCCGGGGACACAACAATGAGCCTAGGCACAGCCGGGCAGCGCAGGACGAGCCACATGCTGATAGATCTGGCAAACAGCTCAGTCCGCAAGACGCGAGACATCGTCTCAATGACATCAAGGCTGGAAAGCAAGATGCCTATCTAGGACCTGAGTGCTTTGGCCCAGCCATCCGCAACGTTCAAGTACCCAGAGACATGACGTCAGTGTCAAAAACTCATCAAAGGTACAATGGAGCGGACAAGCCAAACTCATGGTTGTCGGACTACGCGCTGGCAGTTGAAATTGCTGGAGGCAATGGCCTCGTCGCGGCACGCTTCCTTCCCCTCATGTTGGAGGGGACAGCCCGAAGCTGGATCGAAAACTTGCCGGAGAAAAGCATTCATAGCTGGCATGACATGGAAAAGGTGTTCACGCAGCACTTCCAAGGCACGTACAAGCGACCCAATACATACACAGATTTGGTTCGTTGCGTGCAAAAGCCAGATGAAACAGCTACAAGCTTCTTGGCAAGGTGGATTCAAACAAAGGCAAGCTGCGAGAACGTAGACGACAATCAAGCAATCCATGCCTTCACCACGGGCCTCCTGAAGGGCTCAAGTCTCAGACATAAGCTCGTACGCATGCAAGTCAAGGATCTCGGAGTCATGCTCGAAGTAGCAGCCATGTACGCACAGGCGGATGACGATGCACGCGATGGAGATGGCGCACATGATATGGCGCCAAACAGCGAGCAAGTTACAAACGCAAGGCTCCCCAGGATGACAAAGCCGGACCATCAAACGAGGTCGCCGCCGCCTTCGAAGGCAAAGGCAGCAACCGCAAGTGGAAAGGAAAGGGTAAAGATGGCGGCTCCAGCAAGCGCGCCTGACGTATGATCAGGCGAAAGCCTTGCCTTGCCCAATCCACGCGTCCTTAGGTAAAGTAAACCACACATTAGGGGAATGCCGGTTCATGGAGGACTTCAAGAAAGACCCCGAGGTTGGCTGGAAATCAAAAAAGAGCAAAAAAGCTGAGAAGACAAAAAGGAAGACGATGATGGGGCTATGTCCATGTCAGAGGATGAGGAACCGAAGCTGATGCGTAAAGAAAGGAAATATCCCAAGGTACATGGCCAATTGGTGTGCTTCCTGGGCACTCCTTCAGCAAAAGAAGAAAAGGCGGAGATGCGCGAGCTAAACGCCACAGTACCAGACGTTCCCCAGTATCTAGACTGGTCAGAGGAGCCAATAACCTGGGATAGAGATGATCATCCAGATCACGTTCCTCACCCCGGCAAATACGGCCTTGTCGTCGACCCTATTGTCGATAACTTCAGGCTCACCAAGGTGTTGATGGATGGCGGCAGTAGCCTCAACATCATCTACGCGGACACTCTGAAGCGCATGAACTTGTCGGAAAGCCAGCTTGACTATAGCAAAGTCAAGTTTCATGGCATTATTGGGAAAGCAAGGCAAGTCAATGGGAAGCATCAGATTGGAGGTTACTTTTGGGCCTGAGACAAACTACCGCTCGGAGTATCTCAGGTTCGAAGTAGTCCCCTTCAAAAGTGCCTACCACGCCATTTTTGGACGGCCAGCTTTCGCCAAATTCATGGCTCGCCCGTGTTACATATACAGCAAGCTGAAGATGCCGGGACCCATGGTACAATTACCATCAGTGGCAACTTCAAGAAAGCAAAGGAGAGTGAGCGTGGCAATGCCGCCTTCGCTGAGGCAGTCCTCCACGCAGAGGAGTTAGCCATGTTGAAGAAAGAGCTCGATACATCACAGTTGCCGGAGCATGTAAAGACCGCTGAGCAAAAGAACACTTTCAAGGCGTCCGAAGACACAAAGAAGGCGGATCTGGTCCCAGGTGACAGCTCCAAGCAAGTCACCATAGGGGCTGGCTTGGACGACAAATAGGAAAGCGCGCTCGTCAGGTTCCTCCGTGAGAATCAGGACATCTTTGCATGGTCGTCAGCGACATGCCAGGTGTCCCGAGGGAACTTGCCGAGCACTCTCTTAACGTCTACGAAGGAGCCAAACCAGTGAAGCAAGGAATAAGACGCTACGGTGAAAAGAAGCGGACAGCAATAGGCAAGGAGATCATCAAGTTGCAAGAAGCCAAGTTCATTAGGGAGGTAGTACACACTGATTGGTTGGCAAATCCTGTAATGGTTCCAAAACCTAATAAGGAAATGAGAATGTGCATTGATTATACCGGTTTGAACAAGTGCTGTCCTAAGGACCACTTTGCTTTGCCTCGTATAGATCAGGTCATAGACTCCACAGCCGGCTCCGAGCTGCTGTGCTTTTTGGATGCGTACTCCGGGTACCACCAAATCAAAATGCGAGAATCCGACCAAATCAAAACAGCGTTCACTACACCCTATGGGACCTTCTGCTACATCACGATGCCCTTCGGTCTAAAAAATGCCGGCGCAACGTATCAGCGGTGTATGCAAAGATGCCTTCACGAGCAAATTGGCCGCAATGTTCACGTCTATGTTGACGACATTGCCGTCATGTCAAGAAAGAAGGCAGATTTGCTTGATGATTTGAGAGAAACCTTTGATAGCCTCCGGGTATACAGGATGAAACTCAACCCGAAAAAATGCGTCTTCGGGGTTCCTGCCGGCAAATTGCTTGGCTTTATCGTTTCCGAACGAGGGATAGAGGTGAATCCAGAAAAAATCAAAGCGATCCTAACATATCCAGGCCCAAGGACCTGAAGGACGTGCAGCGACTTGCCGGACGGCGGCTGCCGTCAGTCGTTTCATTAGCCGTCTTGGTGAGAAGGCGCTGCCTCTCTACCGGCTTCTGAAGAAAATCCGACAACTTCGAGTGGACAGACGAAGCAGACGCCGCCTTGCAGCAACTCAAGGACGCGTTAACGTCTGCTCCAATTTTGGCAGCTCCTCGTTCGCAGGAACCAATGCTGCTCTATATTGCCGCAACTAACTTAGTTGTTAGTGTGGTACTGGTTGTGGAACGCAAGACGGAAATTTCAGACTTGCCGGAACAACGTCCGGTTTACTTCATCAGTGAAGTATTTTCCGCCTCAAAACAGCGTTATCCGCATTACCAGAAATTGGTCTACGGTGTTTTTTACGCCGCCAGGAAGTTAAGGCACTACTTCCAGGAACATTCAATAACCGTGGTGAGCAAGGCACCTCTGGGGGATAATCATCAATAATACAGATGCAACAGGCCGCGTTGCCAAATGGGGCATTGAACTTGCCGCCTTCGACATCTCGTATAAGCCCAGAACGGCCATTAAGTCTCAAGCCTTAGCAGATTTCGTAGCTGATTGGACGGAGGCCATGGACGAAGTACCTCTGAAGATGCATACTGGATCATGCACTTTGATGGATCAAAAATGCTCCGGGCTCGGGGGCTGGCATTGTTTTAAGAACCCTCAAGGAGACAAGCTTAGTTATGTGTTACAAATACACTTCAAGGCAACTAATAATGTTGCTGAGTACGAAGCTCTCCTTCATGGTTTACACATTGCCAAGGAACTTGGCGTCCAACGTGTCCTCTGCTACGGAGATTCAGATTTGGTGGCGCAACAGATACGTGGTACTTGGGACACAAAGAGCGAAACAATGGCGGCATATCGAGCTACCGTTGACGAATTCGCCAAGTTTTTCTAGGCTACGAGGTCCGCCACATCCCAAGAACCAAAATGAGGCGGCAGATGCACTTGCCAGAATGGGGTCTGAACGCAAAAAGGTACCAAAAGATGTTTTCCTGGAACACCTACACAAGGTCAATTAAAGGAGCAGACCTCCTTGACCCAGAGTCGGCAGAACCAGTTGATAGTGCTAGCTAGCCGTCTACTTGGTAAAGCCGGATTGGACGACGCCATATTTGGACTTCCTGATCAATCAGGAGTTACCGGATGATGAGGTTTTGAAAGGCAAATAATAAGAAGAGCCAAGGCATTTACAATAATCAAAGGTGAAT